>VXBW01000773.1:28542-42317 GCA_013400375.1 Thinocorus orbignyianus | reverse complement strand
AGGGAGACCTTCTTGCTCTCTACAACTCCCTGAAAGGAGGGTGTAGCCGGGGAAGGGTTGGTCTCTTCTCCCAAAGAACAGGTGATGAGACTAGAGGAAACAGCCTCAGGTTGCACCAGGGGAGGTTCAGATTGGATATTAAGAAGTTTTTTTTGCGTGGAAGTGGTTAGGAAGGACTTGAATGGACTGCCCAGGGAAGGGGTTGAGGCACCATCCCTGGAGGGATTTAGGAGATGGTTGCCATAGTGCTCAGTGACGTGGCTTAATGATGGTTTTTATCGGAGTTAGGCAGATGGTTGGACCGGATGATCTTAAAGGTCCCTTCCAACCTGGACAACTCTATGATTCCATGGGGATAGCTATTACTGATGGATGAGCTTCTGTCTAAATTGTACCAAGTTGCACACATAAGAACATTTACCTTGCGTACAGCATCAATCTTTTTTTTTTTTTTTTTTTTTGGAAAGTCTACGGTAAAGAGTGTTGTTTTAAGCCATTATCTGTAGATATAGTTGCATTTTTGCACTGGTGTGTGTAGTGCACATATACTGGCCAACTTTCACATCTCAAAGCAATGGATTTTCTTTTTAGCACCCAATAATTGCAAAGTCTTTCGGAGCTGCTGGAGTGTGTTACATTTCTTCTGTGTAGGGTGTATTTCTTCTGGTGCATATTTAATTTACGACAGCCTAAAAGAGAACACAGAGGCTTCCGACTTGTCAGTATGAGGCTGCTGGTCCATGGCAATAAATGGGTGCTTGCAACAGACATCACAGACTATTTTTCCCCCTTATCTCAATTCAAAGTGTACAGAGTTGCTGTGTACTATCTGGTGGATCCTTCATCTGAAATTTCCAAGACTGAATTCTTGGGGACCAGCAGTCCCGAAGGAAAGATTTTTGTCAAAGGCAGGAGGAGCCCACACCTTTAGCAAGGGACTAGAATACTCAGAACTTAACTGTCAAGAACAACTCTTAAAATCTCAGTGTGCATATCAGGGTTTCAAAGGACTAAGCTGCACTGGCTACATGTACTTTTATTCATCAGTGCTCAGGATTTGGTTGTGGTGTTTCTCTGGTGTTTTCTTCTTTTACCACAGCAGAAGGCGATAAGGAAGTCTAATACTGTAAGAACTTTTCTGAATGCTCTCTAAAGCAAACATGACCCAAGATTCAGTTGCAGTTTCTGTAATGATAAACAAATATCCTAGATTGGAGTCCATGAAAGTCTTTGCCCCTTAAAAAAAACACTTAAGGATATGAAAATTCTGGAAAAAAACCTTCAGACCTCCAAGGGTGCATGTTGTCCCCTAAGTACAGAGACCCTAACTTCAAATTCAGTGTAGTGAACCCTGCTCATCTGTAACACTGATGAAGTTCTCCTCTAAGGAAGTGACTCCAGATTTGTAGGGGAAATAGTCTGTCAGGGTGGACATAATTTTGTTCTTCACCAAAAAAAAGCAAGTTTTATAACTTTGCAGGAAGCTTTCAGTAGTTTTGAATTTCATGGTGGTTCTCTCAGGGGATCATTTTTCTCATTCCCGCAATTTTGAAAATGTCACAGAATCACTGAGTTTCGAAGGAGACCTTCAGAGGTCATCTAGTCACAGCTCTCTGCTCAACTGGAGCAGAACAGGTAGCTTTCTTTTGAAAAGGAAGGGGTGATTTTATTTCATCCCCATCCGTTTGCATCCTTCCTTTCTCATCTGAGGTCGGGAAGGACATGGACCTATTGGAGCAGGGCAAGAGAAGGCCATGGAGATGCTGGGAGGGCTAGACCTCACCCCTCTGCTGGGAGGAAAGGCTTGAGAGAGTTGGGGGAGTTCAGCCTGGAGAAGAGAAGGCTCCAGGGAGACCGTAGAGCCCCTTCCAGTCCCTAAAGGGTCTCCAGGAAAGCTGGGGAGGGACTCTGGATCAGGGACGGGAGCTATAGGAGGAGGGGGAAGGGTTTGACACTGAAAGAGGGGAGATTGAGATGAGATTTGGGGAGGAGATTCTTTGCTGTGAGGGTGGTGAGACCCTGGGTCAG
The DNA here is from genome assembly GCA_013400375.1 of Thinocorus orbignyianus. NCBI lineage: Eukaryota > Metazoa > Chordata > Aves > Ciconiiformes > Thinocoridae > Thinocorus > Thinocorus orbignyianus. Next base: position 40,289 of record VXBW01000773.1, on the reverse strand, counting down.
GTTACCCAGAGAAGCTGTGGCTGCCCCATCCCTGGAGGGGTTCAAGGCCAGGCTGGATGGGGCTTGGAGCAACCTGGTGTGGTGGGAGGGATCCCTGCCTAGGGTAGGGGGTGGGACTGGATGGTCTTTAAGGTCCCTTCCAACTCAAGCCATTCTTTGTATTGTGGAAAAATCACATTCAGAATACGGTGCTTGATAAACCACAGCAATGTTCTCAAGACTGACATTTCTGTCTTATAGTTCAGGTCAAATATATTGATATTGCACTTTTTTGGGGGGCGGAAATCGTCATCAAAACCTCTGAATGTGGTGGTGATTCTTCACTTTACAGAAGCACATACAGCATGTGAATCACAGTGCTGTACCTGTTATCCTCCTTGGCTATAAATGACTATAAAGAGAATAGAATTTGTTTGTGCAGTGTTTGTTGGCTAAAACATTTTATGTCCACACATTGGTAAAATCAGTAATTCTTGCCAAACCACAATAATTGTGTAAGGAACCTTTCCTTATGCTGTTCCAAAATTTATTTTTATTAAGATTCTTCATACTCGTCTCCTCTGCTGAGTACAAAGTCTTGACGCAGTTATTTAAAATTATATTTTTTCCTTACAGAGAGAATGATATTGAAGAATGTGGCTTGGAAATGTTTTTCTCAGTTGATAAAGAAATTCTAGGTGAAATCAAAAGCCATGATTTGAAGCCAAATGGTAGCAACATTCTGGTCACAGAAGAAAACAAAGAAGAATACATTAGGTAAGGATATGTGAAGGTTTTTAAAATACTCTTTTTCACCATCATTTTCTTCCATTAGCTCTGGCAAGACAAGATCGTTGAACTCTGTCATCTGAAGCGCTGCTGAAATTCTGTCTCTCAGTAATTGCTGATGTTGGCAGCAAGTGGCAGTTGTTTGGATTCCATATTTGAAAGAATATCGAGAGAAATAAGTTTTTTAAAATCCACTTTTCCCAAAGATTGCAGTTAGTAGAAGGTCCACTTTCTTTCCTAAAGGTATTTAAGTTGAGCAGAACATCGTGACAACAAATGTGGATGTCGGGTATTTCATTAAATCGTTGCATGTGTTTATTACTGGAACTGTATTTCTTCATTGCTTGCCAATACTCTCCCCAGCCATTTATGTTTTTTTTTTTTAAAAAAAAACTTAAGAATGTTTTTGGATGCTTTTGTGATGATTCTTATTTTTTAAAATAAGTTATAAAACACTTGGGGTTGCTATTAATTTTTTCTGAACTGATCTTATACTATAATTAGGTCTTACCATTTGTAACAGGCCAGAGTTATGAATGGTGCCATGAGTTCTGTTGTCATAAATGATTATATTTGCAGTGCCAGAAGGTTTTTAAGGTTAAGAAGGAAGGAACTTGAGAGCAATTAAAGAACAAAAATGTGAAAAGTGAGCTGCCGAAATACCCCCTTCTTTCTCGGTGTGCAGCAGTACATAAGCTCTGCTTTAGGGTGTGAACTTCAACATATAAATTTGGAAGATGTATTTGAAAAAAAAATATTCACACATTGTAGACACAAACCAAACTGAATCACAGTAGAATTTTCCTCTGCTTCTTGTGAAGTGTTCTGTGAAGGTGTCTTATGCCAGGGAGGGGAGAGGGAGAAGGCAGTGTTTTCGTGGTCTGAGTAACCTGAAGCCATTTCAGTGATTCACGGAAAAGGGTAGTATTTGCAGAAGAAATCTCCTGGCATTTTGTGTAGTTTTGCAAAGTATTAATATTGAGGTTGGAAATAGGGAGAATCTGCAGAAAATCATTCTCTTCTAGTTTCTAAGAACCCAAGGAGAGCTTGGATTCTGGTTTCACTCATATTCTTTTGTCTTACTCCAAGCCCTCCTTTAAGTCCCCAAAGTTTTTAGGATTGCAGCCAGGCAGTAGCCGCCTCTCCTTTAGACTCCCATCCTCCTGCGAGGTTAGGCTTGAATTCAGCATAATGTCTGCTTCTCCCTGGGTTCAGGTTCTTCGGGTCTCCTGCCTGCTTTTCACCCTTTTATTAATGGAGAGTGGAGTTTTCTGCCACTGAGCAGAATTTTCATGATTAACAGAAACAAATATGGAACTTTCCCAATGGACATAGGCATTTGTTGGTAAGCTGGCAGTCCTACTTATCTTCATCGCTACAACTTGACCTAGTTTTTACCTTTTCATGGATAATGACTGAGATTTCTGGGGAGAATGTTAGACAAATATAGCTCTGCGTTCTTTTTTTTCTTTCGTCATGTACCTGGGGACTGCTGTGCTCTCATTAATACCATCAGTGAATAGATGCAGCCTGCTCTTTGAGTCCAAAATACTTTTGTAGCAAAGTGGTTGGAAACACAGGGTTTTAATTTGAAGAAAAACCAAAATCGCTTGCATGGAGTAAAGGTTACCAATAAAATTATACAATACTCTATCCCCAGAACTTTCTGGACTTTCCATATTGGTTTTTTTTAGTTTTTAACTTAGATTACAGTTCATCTCAAAATAAGCTAACAAAGATATGGCCTTTGGATACCACAAGCCATGTAAGTTATCTTTCTGCATCTTCTTTTCCAGGCTGGTAGCAGAATGGAGACTCTCCCGAGGTGTTGAGGAGCAGACACAGGCTTTCTTTGAAGGTTTCAATGAAATTCTGCCACAACAATATTTGCAGTATTTTGATGCTAAAGAACTGGAGGTAAAGGATTGCTTGGTGATTGGTAGATCCAGGTTCTTACACATAAAACACTTAAGCTCCAGTCCTTATGTCTGAAGAGCACAGAACTCGCTGACAGCTCTGTTTCATAGGGCATATGAGGGAAACGTTACAGAGTATTTGATTAATGTGTTTCCCTTCCTCTTTGCAGCCTGTGTATGTGTTTCCAAAGGCTAAGATTGTGCCAGTAGAAATTTCTTATCAAATTGCTTTGGTAATCCTTGGTGATTTGATTTGCCCCTGTTCAAAGAATGATTAACTGGACAGGAAGGAAGATAAAACCAGTTACGCAGTGGATGGTCTCATATAGACAGGAACAGGTTCTAGATGGTTGTGATCTCTCAAAAATTACACTTTGTGAAGTATCTGTTCCATTTAAAAAGATAAAAAACATAAAACCAAGGCATCCTGTATCTGGGATCCCCAGTTCAAAAAAACCAGGAAGCTACTGTACAGAGTCTGGTGGAAGCTACAAAGATGGTCAAGGGCTGGAGCACCTCTCTGATGAGGAAAGACTGAGGGACCTGGGGCTGTTCATCTGGAGAAGAACAGACTGAGAGGGGATTTCATTAGTGCTGAGCAATATATAAAGGGTGGATGACAAGAGGATGGGGACAGGACAAGAGACCATGGGCACAAACTGGTACATGGGAAGCTCCATTTAAACATGAGGAGGAGCTTCTTTCTTGTGAGGGTGGCAGAGCCTGGGAAGAGGCTGCCCAGAGAGGTGGTGGAGCCTCCTTCTCTGGAGACATTCAACACCCACCTGGACATGTTCTTGTGGGACCTGCTCTGGGTGACCTTTCTCTGGCAGGGAGTGGGACTGGATGATCTCCAGAGGTCCCTTCCAACTCCCTGCCAGTCTGTGATGCTGTAATTCTAGCACAGAATTTATGGCTGGGCAATGATAACTGTTCCTGGCTTGGATGTCTAAATGCAATCAATTCTTCTATTTCTCATGGTGGAGCTGCTTTTTATTTGTAGCCTCTCCAGGTAGCTTTGGAGAGCAGTTGTCACTCTTTGTTGTAGAAGTTTTGGATAAAGTTTAAAATTAAAAACAAACATGCTGTCACTGCAGATGCTTTTAAGTATGGGTGTGGTTGGTGTTCTGGCTGTGTGGGAACTCAGAAGGAAAGTCCTAACTTGTTTTCACATGTTTTTTTCCCCTTTTTCCTCCCATAAAGGTGCTTCTGTGTGGGATGCAAGAAATTGATTTGAATGACTGGCAGAGACATACCATCTACCGGCACTATACGAGGACCAGCAGACAGATAATATGGTTCTGGCAGGTTTGTAGACTGTGTTTTATTCTGGGATCATCAGAAGTTACAGAGCACAAGCTACAGCTTCAGAAACGATGGTCGCAATTATTGACCAGATCTGTAGTGTGTGAATATAAACACTGCTAATCCAGCTGTTCTTAACTGTCCTGTTGAATCTATGGAGGATGATGATGTGAAAAGCTGAATATCAAATCTGTACCTAAATGTTTATTTCTATTATTATTTTTCAGTTTGTGAAAGAAATAGATAATGAGAAGAGAATGAGACTCTTGCAGTTTGTTACTGGAACTTGCAGATTACCAGTGGGAGGATTTGCTGACCTCATGGGTATGCAGTAATAATCCCTCTAATGCGTTATATAATTTTTAAAAAAAAAAAAAACAAATTATATGTTTGTGGACATTTTTAATGAATCTTGTATTGAGTGCTTGTGTGTAGTTCAGCTACGATGGAAAAAGAGGAGGTGGGAATGTTTAGACTTGTACTGAGTTTCAAAATCACTTCAGATTTATCCATTTCACCACACTTTGATCTCAACAGAGTGGAATAGTGAAAGAAAGATGTGTCTCTTCTGTGCAAGTACAGCAATCTTGTCTTGGGTTTAAGCCTCATGCTTCAGCTGTAATGTCTTACCTACTCATTCCAAGGCAGCCAGACCTAGGCCTTGTTTGTTTGAATTTGTTACAGGGAGCAATGGACCCCAGAAATTTTGTATTGAAAAAGTTGGAAAGGAAAATTGGTTACCAAGAAGTCATACCTGGTGAGTACGTCACAGAACTGGATGGGTTACTATTGTTCTGGTTTTGCTGACAACAATATACTTGGAGATATCAATTTCATCTACTGAAATGGTCGAGACTGTGTGAAAGCAAAGTTCTACCGATGAACTTTGGTGTGGAACGACTGCTCAACCTCTAACAAACTCCTGGGGAGTAGAATAGTTTCCATTGTAAATTCTGCAGATTTGTGTATTAATGAACATTTAAAGTAACACGCAGTACCATCCAAAGAGGCTGGGATTGATCTTTTCTTATCCTTGCACTCCACCTTCCTAGTGAAGCAGCCAAATTCATACTCTCCTCTAGAGAAAAGGTTCCCCTAGTGAATTGGTGGTCAGTAAAAACACACAAATTAAAAATTTCAAATGTGAGTGATGACTGGGAGGGGTGTCTGATGCACTGGAAGGCTGTGCTGCCACACAGTGTGACCTGGACAGGCTGGAGAGCTGGGCAGAGAGGAATCTGATGAAATCCAACAACAGCAACTGTAGGGTCCTGCACCTGGGGAGAAATAACCCCCTGCACTGGGACAGGTTGGGGCTGACCTGCTGGAGAGCAACTCTGAGGAAAAAGACTTGCGAGTCCTGGTGGACAACAGGATGCCCAGGAGCCAGCAATGGGCCCTTGAGGCCAAGAAGGCCAGTGGCATCCTGGGGGGCATCAGGAAGAGTGTGACCATCAGATGGAGGGAGATCATCCCCCTGTTTTGGCTCTGCCCTGGTGAGGGCCCCATTGGGGCCCAGTTCAGGGCTTCCTGTTCAAGAAGGACAGGGAGCTGCTGGAGGGGGTACAGCAGAGGACCACAAAGATGATGAGGGACGTGGAGCATCTCTCCAATGAGGAAAGGCTGAGGGACTTGTGGCTTTTTAGTCTTGAGAAGAGAAGGCTGAGAGGGGATCTGATCAACCCCGAGAAGTACTTCAAGGGTGGGTGTCAGGAGGATGGGGCCAGTCTTTTTTCAGTGATGCCCAATGAGAGGACAAGTGGGAACGGGCACAAAGGTGAACATTCCATTCAACATGAGGTGAAACTTCTTTCCCATGAGGGTGGCAGAGCCCTGGCAAGAGGTTACCCAGAGAGGTGGTGGAGTCTGTCTCTGAAGACATTCAACACCCACCTGGACACATTCTTGTGGGACCTGCTCTGGGTGACCCTGCTCTGGCAGGGGGTTGGACTGGATGATCTCCAGAGGTCCCTTCCAGCCTCATAGCATTCTGTGATTCTGTGACTTTACCCAACTAGGAAAACTTAGTGAAACTTCTTACAAAGTGCACTGCGTTTTTAGAAAACTCTTGCTGTTCAAGCGCTTGAACACTCCCTTTTGCTCTCAGAAATACATAAATGGCTGTTGTTAGTCAGCTTTTCACAAGGTATAAATCCAGGAATCCATCTATTCAGCAAAAAGTTTAATTACCCATATTCACAATGAATTTTTTTTGTAATGATTTAATTATTTTTCAGTACTTAATTTTTTTTTCCATTTTCAGTTTCAATCGCTTAGACCTTCCACCCTATAAGAATTATGAGCAGTTGAAGGAAAAGCTGTTGTTTGCAATTGAAGAAACAGAAGGATTTGGGCAAGAGTAACTCAGATTTGCACCTTGAAGAATGTGAACTCAACACGACATATGTTCTTCACTTCTTCTGCTTGTTGCACACTTCATTGTAAAGTAGACTTGACTTGGATTTATTTAACAATACTAATGTGTAAGTAAATGGATGTTATCCTGAGGTTTTATCCACGTTAACTCTGGATTTCTACTGAGCACTTTCAGAAATCAAATGAGCAATCAGATATGGCTACAAATAATTACGACCGAGACAGAGGTTTAATGCAGCTTTGGGCTCTGCTTTGTTTTACCATTCATTAATTAGAATGTGTCCTTAATGACTGACACATTTTTAACAATAGTTTTGTCTTTCCTTTTTAGTAGCATTTTTTGCTACTGATGCACTGGGAAGTTCATTGGTAGCTGCGATGCTGCAGCAGCATCATAAGCCTCTTTATAGCAGTGTAATTAGAGCCAGCCTGTTAACGATCCTCTGTGTGTCCCGTGAGCAAATTCATCGCTAAACCTCTTTTTTTTCTATCTCAAATGTGGCCAGACTGTTTTTATTTCCCCACCTGGAGTCCGCTCACGTGCCAGCTGGACTCGAGCTGCTGCTGAGGGGATGTCAAACTGTGGCACAAATCCAGGGCAGAGCTTTGCTTTGGTTTTGGTTTTTATTTTTTTCCGAATCCTGCTAATTTCAGCAAAACAAACGCCCGCCCAAAGTTGTTGGAACGTTTCTGTGTGCCCTCAGAAGAATTCTGATCTTTTTCTTTATAACACATTTAACTTTTAAATCAATATTAACACTGTGGTACTTCACTTGTTTTGCAAAAGACAAGGCCACCTGGGATTGCACTGATTCCGTTTCGATTCCTGCTTGCAGACTGATGTTTCTTGTCAAAAGTGTTAACGGACATTATTCTCAGTGTTATTCTTACATGTAGCAGTCAGTTTGCTCTGAAGACTTTATCAGGTTCTCAGGAAGGAGGTGCAAAACAACTGGATTTGGGAAATGGTAATACTTACCCTTTTGCCTGTGGAACCGATACAAAATACTGGCTAATGCTGAGAGGATGGGGAAGTTCAGACATGGATTATAGATGTTTTAGAAAAGCCGGAGCATCAGTAAATAGTTCTATAAAGTTTTTGGGGAGGTTTCTAAGCTAATTCACCCTGAACTGCTTCTAGCTAGTCATTTTTGTGAGTTCCAATTGGATTAATAACATCTTTTTCTTCCTTTTAGAGTACGTTAGTATTCCCTTCTCTTCTGGTTTACGATAACATTTTGCGTTTTAGTGCTCCTTTAGACTCAATGCACTTTTTGGGTATGGTCAGCTCTTTCCTTACCCAGAGGGAGGAAAGCAGATGTCAGTGAGCGGAGCTGTTAGCTGTAGCGAAGGGACTTCATGCTTAAAATAGCACGTAGCACATGTTAACATTTAAGCGCAGCTCAAAGCTTTGGGACAGGAGCTGGTTTTAAAGAGGCTTCTAGACATCGGAGCTGAAACAGGACATTGGGGAACTCTGAAACTGAACTTTCAGGCTTGAAGAGAGTATTTCTTCCCTGCTGTCCCTTCTCTCTGAGGGGAAAAACTGAGTCAGGCCTAATAAGAACCAAAACACTACAGTTTTTAACTGACTTCAGGAGTTTTTCAGGTCGTAGAATAGATGCTCATTGGAAGGCAGAATGATTGAGCCTTCAGAGTGAGTAGCTCTTTTGTCGTGCGCTTTCTAGAAGACGCATGGAAAAGAGTTCCTGATGATACAGAAATGACCCTCTTACTGTTTCACTGATGGTGGGAAATCACCTCATGGCTTTAGGAGGAGGAAAATCTGCCAACTTCAAAACACGTGATGGGTATATTACAGGATACAGCTCATGAGGAGAAAAAAAAAAAGCCTTATAAATATTTTCTGTTTATATTAATTCTTACAAGGATATGTAGTTATCTAACATATTTACAAGAGAGATTAAATTAAGCAAGATAATGCAAGATTAAGCTATGAAAAATAGTCAGTGTTCTGCGTAATGCTTTATGATTCGTGTAGGGAACCTAGAGATATTGTTAATGTATAAATATCACCCAAAAGGCTTTCAGCCCTATATTTTTAAAATAAAGAATAGTTATAATTGAAATAGCCTTAGCCCTAGTTCTATAGGGTATGGCTGTTTAATATTTTTATGGTTGAAATGTTTTAGTTCAGGAAAAAGGTAAATGCTTGTATATATTTTTGCAGTCCAGGATTCCACTTATTCCATTTTTCTTTCTTTAATTTAAATGGCATGTTTATATGTCTTTTCTGCTGTATTAGGATGGGGGAGAGGGGGCTGGATATCCCAAGCACCAGATACAATTTTAAAATATTACAAATAAAGAATTCATTGGGGAGGGGAGAAATAATCTGCGAAACATTGGATTTGGCCAAAATACAAGAAATTCAAAGCAACTTTACTGTGTTGAATTGGCAGTGAAGACCACTGACATGTTTCACTCTGTCAGCATTGTGAGTGCTAACAAATCTGTTTGGTTTTTACAGCGTGTTCTGTAGAAATAAACAGGAATTAATATAAGCCACTGGTGCACTTTTCTGTTCTTTATGGGAATCTGGTGAAAACAACTTGTAGATGAGCCCACAGCATCTGGCAGCCCAGATAATAGGTTATCATGACCTGAATTGGAAGTAAGATCTTCAGCAGAGATTACTTAATGTATCTCCCTCTACTTCAACTGATTGAGCAGCCTGAGCTGCAGAAATTCATACTATGTCACAAATCTGTATTAATATGCAACTGTCAATTGATCTGAATTTGCAAGTATTAAAATAACTTTTATTTAGAATTTTGCCTTATGAGAATGACATGAGAAAACTGAATGCTGAGCCACTGATCTAAGAATTAACAAAGCCTTATTGTTCAGGGTAGCTCAGGAAATGTTCCTATACTAACGAAATGCACAGCAAATGCATCATGGGATGGTTTGGGTTGGAAGACACAGTCTTCTCTTCACTCATCTAGGATGGAAGCTGGTTTTTTGTTGTTTTTTTTTTTAATCCAGTTGCTTGCATTAAAAAAAAAAAAAAGTGTTTTTTATTATTCTCAGAAAAATAAAACAACAGAAAATGTTGTTTAATTTTTTTTTCTTGAAATTTTATTACTTGTTGCACTGGATTTGTAATCTCAGCTCTCTCTGTTCCATTGGTATCTCCAGCCCCCTTTTTGTGATGTCTTTTAATTTTCTTCAAGAATCACTGTCTGTGTATATGTGCTCTAGTGAACTTGTGTAGAAACTGGGATCAGCAGCACTGGATTGTAAAATACTGTACTGAAATTCATTGTTGAAAGTTCCTTGCATTGTAATTTCAAATACTCAGGTAACTGTAACAGTATCTCAGTAAGTCAAATACTTTTATAAAACTACTTAAAGAGCTGGTGGTCTCCCTCATTATTCTTTCTGAAGCATCTGCATGCAAATAAAGTGTCTGCTCCTTGTGGAGGGTGGGGGTGGCAGTGGTGAGGGCTCAGGCTCTCTGAAGTTGTCCTTACACCAAAGTTACAGAATCATGAAATGGTTTTGGTTGGAAGGGACCTCAGAGCCCGTCCACCCCCTGCCCTGGGCAGGGACACCTCCCACCACACCAGGTTGGTCCAAGTCTCGTCCAGCCTGGCCTTGAATCCCTCCAGCGATGGGGCAGCCACAAGTTCTTGAATAATGTTTCTCTACCAAGACGTCTTCTGCTGTTGTTGATGTCACTGGAAATTCACACGGAGATTTCAGACACAGCTGCTTTTGGATAGAAACCGTAGATTAAACAATTCCTGAATTTTTAGTGGTCCTGGGGGTGCTGGTCTGTCAGCAGTCTGGAGAAAGGTTCTGCCGAAGCCACAGCTTCAACCTTTTCTTATGACACGATTGCAGTGATAATAGAATCAGGTAATGACTGGGCAAGTTTGTGGTTTCTGTCTAGGGAAAAAATCTCAGGTGAAACTGACCAGCCTTGTGATTACCTCAGTACTCCTTGAAGGGAGAAAACTGGTATTTACATTCTTCCTGTCGTTAGAAACTTCTGATTGCTGTGACCTTGCAAAGAAAATTGAGATTGCCTTGGGAATGACATCGGCCTCCCTCAGTGCTCGCGCTGGTGCATCCCACCAGGTCTTGTGAAACCATTTATGTCCAGTTTGTTCAAATGTTCCCTTCACCGAGGATAAATCCTGCTGGGTTTTCACTCTAGATGCTCACACAGGTTTGGTTAATAGAATTTTGTTAGTGGTGGCAAATCCCCGGTATGCTTTTCTAGGCCGGGTAAATAGATGCGATAAGAATGACTTTTTTTCTGCAGCAGGGGAGGTTAGTTTTGATTTGTTCCTCTGCACTTTGGATGAAATCACTGAAAAGTGAGTTAGTAAGTTGTGTAAACCCAAATATTGGCACTGCTTTGGGTAGTTTAAAGTTAGTACAGCTGTGTGAGGATACTTCAGAGATAGCTGAAGTTTAAAATAAAGAAAAAAAACCCCAGCTTATCACTGTGCTAACTGCATGGTGTGATAAATGTACAGCTTGGTGACACCATGGCATTAGTTCCTTTCTGCTTTTTCCTGTGATGGTGTTGCTGATGGCAGTGCCTCTCTGGGTGGGCTTGGGCTGCTGGTTTCGTACCAGAGGAGCTGGGTTGGGTTAAACCCTGCTGAGCTTAACCAAAAACCTGGTTTGGTTGGGGGCTGTGCTGGCGGCTGGTCACCTCCTGCCTGGGCACCGGGGGGACCAGCTGAATCAATCCGAGGTAAAATACATTTCTGTAGCCAAGCTTTAAAACTTGGAGATTGGGATTTGATTTGGTTACAGAGTTAAACATACACTAAAAGGGGAAATCGCTGGCTCTCCGGGTGCTGAAGGAGATTCCTGATCTCTGAGGGTCCCCCCTCCCCTGTCTGCTCCCATCCCCGCCACGCAGACAGGGTTTCCCGGAGAAGTCCCGTTTTTCTCTGAGCAGGCAGCAGTTGCTGCCGGGCCCGAAGGTCAGTGATGCCGAGTACTTGGGGTAAAAAAATAAGAAAATAGTTCATGAGGTCACTTTCTACTCCTCCACGGGTCTGACCCGAGTCCCCGGGCCCCGCAGCGGGGGCTGTCCCCGGCCCGGCCGGTTGGGGGGGGGCACCAGCGGGGCCTGGGCCNCTCCGGCCCGGGGGACGCCCGTGTGGGCGCTGCCGCCGGCGCCCGGCCCGCAGCAGGCGCTGGGCGAGGCGGAGAGGAGCGTCCCGAGAGCCCCCCAGCTCTCCCCTCTGTAGGACCCCCTGCCTGGGGACGGAGGGGTTTCACCGGGAGGGCTGAGGCCGCCAGCGCGGGTCCGCGGGTGCTGGTCACGATCGCGGCCCTGCAGAGCGTCTCGTTGCCGTAAAGGCGTCGCCTTGTCCAGTTCTGTGCTGTCCA
>VXBW01000773.1:0-19270 GCA_013400375.1 Thinocorus orbignyianus | reverse complement strand
AAAGAGCCGGGGCGGCGTCTGCCAGGGGCTCTGAAGGCAGGGGGAGGAGGCTGGTAGCCCAGAGGCAAATAGTCGTGTTTCGCTTCTGTCCTGGGGTTGTTTCTCAGCCTTAACGCTTGTGACTGTCAGGGTGACGTCCTCAGGAGCTGCCTTCCCCACTCACCATCTCGTTAAGCCTTAGAGGGGTTGTGGCTCCAGGAACTTGATGCAGCCCCTCGCATTCGTTCCTTTGTCAGGTGGAGGCGGTGGGAAAGCTCAGGTGACAAGGAGGTCACCAGAGGAGGTACCAGGTTGGGTTGCCAGACCCCATCATGAAATCAGGTGGAACATCAACTACTGTCCACCTTGCCCTTTGCCAGCTGGCACAGGGAGAGGTGCCTGTCTCTGGGGGGTCACATCCCAAGGAGGACATAGGTTGAGCTTCACCACCTGAATAATGCAGAAATTGGCGTATTTGTGCCAAACGAGGCCTGGGTTTATGTTAGATACTCCCCAAACTCAGGTGATGGCCTGTTTCCCACTTGAGTTTTAGAATTGGAGCTTTTTTCCTCCTGAATTGCTGATCCATCCCCTCACTGCTCTCCTGGAAACTGTAAATACTCAAATTTATTGCCGCAACCCTTCTGGCCTTGGAAGCTTACCCAGCTGCCTCCTGCCACTGCCACCGAGCCAAGGGGACATGCACAGACAAGAACAAACTGAGGTTTGGGTGCCCTGGGATACTTTCTTGGCACCCTCCACTGTCTTCTCCTAAGCTGCGTGTTAAAAGAAGCAAACTCCCAAACGACATCTACTGTTAAACTGGTGAGAATCGGCTTCTTACGGTTGGGAGGAGCCTGCTTTGCCTTTGTGGATGGCTCGGCTTTTGCAGGAGCCAGAAGGAAAACAAAATCCCAGGCTTGGTAGTAGTTGAGAGAAAGCGGGATTAAAATAGCCTGGGAGGGACGGGGAGCGAGGGGGCAGGGAATTTTGGTGCTCCCTGTTTCTGTGTACTTTCCTCTGCCCTTTCGCTCTCTCCGCTCACTGGTCTGCAGAGCCTGACTGGGAGGAGGAGGCAGAGGCGGAGGCCTGGCAGCCCACGCAGTTGCTTTTGGTCAGGGCTGGGATTGGTGGGTTGGAGAAAGTAAATACAGCTTGTTTTCCTCTTCGGATCATTACACAAGGGGAGCGGGAAGTGATTGTTTACAAGGCAGTTGGGGAAGGCTGCTGGAAAACATCGCATGAGACACCGTGCCCTCAGAATGGCTGTGTTTTTAAGGACTTGAAAACTTTATGGAAGTGGAAAGGTTCCAAAAACAGAGAGAAAAGGCAGAGTCAGGAATATGCCTGTTTACAAAAGGCACCCAGGCTCCAGTTTAACAGCCAGTGGGAGAGTATGCTTTCTTCTGTGCATGTTTCTTCCCTTCTTGTATTTTTGAGATTTATTTTTCCATGACTTTCTTCTGCTCATTCACTTGCTTTGGTCTGGGATCTATTCTGAATAAAATTTCTGGGTTTCTGTCGATTGTTGTTGAGGAGTTGAGAAAGGGACAGGCTGGGAAAGGTTGGGACTTCGAGCCCAGGTGTGTGGAGAGCACGAAGCAGTGATTTTTTTCACCCCGTATCTGATGTGCCATTTGTGGTGAGAGGATGATGCTCTGTGAGCTGGGCTGGTCCTTGGCACATCTGCAGCCAAGCGTCTTTGCTCTGGGTAAAATTTGGCAGTAACCTCCTGCTTCCACGTGCTGGACCTGGTGATGGAGGCAGCTGTCTTCTGTGTGGTCAGATCCATCACAGGAGTCCAAAACAATTCCTAGAACAAAGTCTGTGTGGAAGGAACAGGGTGTCCTGACTGTAGCCAGAGCATGTGGCTGCCTGACAACAACACCCTGTGCTTCCCATAAGGAGTGTGAGTCCTTGGGAGTGTCGGGCAGTGCTCACACCTTCGACCTTCTTGGAGTGATGGTTGGAATGGGCTGCTCTGTTCTGCAAGGCTTCAGTCCTTGTTTGTGCGGCAGCCCATGACCAATGTGGTCACTGACATGGACTTCAACCCCCCCACTGGTGGTCAGGCAACTGAAAGTAAGGTGACCTTGTACCCCAGCATCCTGCTGACATGGAGGCCCTAGGCTGTGGGACATGTATGTCTGTGTCCTGCTGGTCAGTTGGAGCCCCTGGCGAGGGGACAAACGTAGAGGCTTGACCTCACCCTTTCTGTGTATCCCAGGTTCAGTTCTGCTGGAGATCTGCCTTCAGTTCTGGAAAACCGCTCCTTTTTGGAGGAGAAAGTCAGGGTGTGGGGCTGGATTCCTTTCCCTCTTGGCAGCGTCCCCTTCTCTGGGGACTCATCTAGTGTGAGCCAGGAAGGCTCGTACCAGCTGAAAGACCAGCAGTGTCTGTCCCACACACCACCCTGTGCTTCTGGTACTGCCTTCAGCTCTGGAGTCCTCAGCACAGGAAGGACATGGGCCTGTTGAAGCAGGGCCAGGGGAGGCCATGGAGATGCTGGGAGGGCTGGAGCCGAGCCCCTCTGCTGGGAGGACAGGCTGAGAGGGCTGGGGGATTCAGCCTGGAGAAGAGAAGGCTCCGGGGAGATCTTGGAGCCCTTTCCAGTCCCTAAAGGGGCTCCAGGAAAGCTGGAGAGGGACTCTGGATCAGGGAGGGGAGTCACAGGATGAGGGAGAAGGATTTTGCCCTGGAAGAGGGGAGATTGAGATGAGATCTGGGGAAGAACTTCTTTGGTGTAAGAGTGGTGAGACCCTGGCCCAGGTTGCCCAGAGAAGCTGTGGCTGCCCCATCCCTGGAGGGGTTCAAGGCCAGGCTGGATGGGGCTTTGAGCAACCTGGTGTGGTGAGAGGTGTCCCTGCCCAGGGCAGGGGGTGGCACTGGATGGGCCTTAAGGTCCCTTCCAACCCTAACCATTTTATGATTCTCATAATGGTTTTGCTTATTGATGGCTTGGAAAAGCGCCTTAATCTTGATGTGCGGTTGGTTGGTGAGTCAGCTTGTCCTCGTGCTTGTGTTCCAGCAGTTGTGCTGGCAGAGCTGGGGTTCCTTGAAATGAAGTTGCTGTTCTGAGCTGGTGCGTAGCTGCCTGCATCTCCTTGTATTAATTACCAGGACATTCTGTGACATGATTTGATGTGGGGTTAATTGTCAGCAGTGAAGAAAATATTGGTACAGGAAATGCAGAGCAAATGCCAGCTAGACATGTAGACCACAAATATTGATATTTTTAAAATTATTATTATGCTTTTACATAATAAAAGGTCCTGTCTGGCAGCCAGGAATAATAAAACCTGTATGTCCTTTGCTTGTGACTTAATATTTTCATCACTACGAAAACCCCAGATATGCCCTAGAGCCAGAAGGGTGGAGAGTGAAGAACCCCGGGGGCTGTAGGACTGGGGGACTCGTGATGCCCCTGACATGGTGTAGCCATGAGCTGCAGACAAGTCATCTCCTGTGACTCCTGTGTTACTTCTATGGTGGGTCCCAGGGGGGATCATGGCCAGGAGAGTCACTCGGGAGGTGTTCCTGTGTGTCACCCTGCCTAGAAAACAAGCCCTATGAGGAGTAGCTGAGGGAGCTGGGCATGTTTAATTTGGAGGAGGCTGAGGGGAGACCTCCTTGTCCTCTGCAGCTACTTGAGAGGAGGTTGTAGAGAGGTGTGTGTCTGGTTGGGCTTGAGGATCCCAGAGGTCCTTTCTGACCACAAAGATTCTGTGATTCTGTGGGACAGACATTCTGCGGTCAACCTGCAGTGTGGAAACAACCCCCTCCCCGTGGTTGTGCAGTTGTTTGCTGCCTTTTTGTCTTCAGAAGGCAGTTTGGAAATAGGCCATGAGAGAAAACGACAGAAGAAATCCAGGACTCTCCCCTGAACAGGCCCTGCGTGTCTGGGCATGTTTGTGCACAAATAGCAGTGATCGGGGCTGTGCAAAGTCTCTTGTGCATGTGCGTGGCGTTTGGCGTTAAAACACAGCCCTCTCGGGGCTGCCAGCTCTTTGTTTGAGCAATTGGAAGTGTCCTGGAGTAGTTCTGAGAAGTTGGAGTGCATTCCTGACTTCTTGGAGGAGAGGAGAAAAGAAAAGGTCAAATAAAAGCCAGAGGGAAGCCCTTGCAGAGGACGACCTCCGGGGACAGCCCCCATGGAGGGAACTTGCCGTTCTCTTTCTGAGGCTAATAAAACTGTGATTAAAAGTTGAGGGAAAAAAAAAATAAAAAAAATTAAAAAACCCCAAACAACCAAAACCAAACCCAGTTCCTTATCTGCAGCTGTGATGTAAACACTCCGTGTGCCATCCAGACATGGCATAGAGGGCACTGCCCCTCATGCTCAGGAGGTGTGGTGGGTCGGAAGCCCTGGTTTTGGCTGTCTGAATGCTGGAGGCACCGTGCTGGCCCTGCGTGGCTGGCAGCAGGGTGACGTGGTACCCTGCAACCGGAGAACGAATGTCCTGGTGTGAATTTAGACTCTGCAGTTGTTGTGTGGCTCTACTCAGTCACGAGCTGAGCCCTTATCATAGATTTGTCGGATACAAATACTTCTTCCTGGAAGCGAGCTCAAAAGCATACTTGGTTAAATTTTGAAACTGCTAAAAAAAATATTAAGGTGGATCCTGTTTGTTTTAAAATCCATTTTCAAGCTCTGCTCTGAAGCCAGGAAGATCAGGGGCTAATGCAGATGAACGAGACTGCTGAGATCCCTCGGCAATCCCAGGCTCCAGGTATCCAAAAATCCTCCCAGGCATTACACATCGCATGGCAAAGCTGTGTCAATGGACAGATCATAGGTTCCTCCACGGCCCTGTTGGTAATTCCTTCCTGTGACAGTGGAGCATCAGGCTCTACTGACATCGTGTTGCAAAGACACGTTTTCTGTCAGACAGCAAACTTAAAATGTGTAGTTTTGGTCCCAAGTTGTTTGTTCTGTCCGAGCACCCTGGGATTTCCAGACAGAAGAAGTGGAACCAAGGATGAGAATCACTGTCAGGTTTCTGCAGCACTTCTGTCCTGCCTGGCCTGGGGCATCGACACTGTCATACTGGTGAGGACAGCTGTCCCAGGACATAGCTCTGTCCTCCTCTCCTCTTGTGGTGCCTCTGGCCTGAGAATCAGCTCTGCAGCATTGGGCAGGGCCAGGTCAGCCCAGCTCTGGTGTGACACACGTGTGGAGGTGGCACACGTGGGTGTGACATACATGCAGGGGTGTGTTTCCTGGTGGTTAGAGGTGTCTGGCCTTAGGGTGGTGTGATGTTACCAAAATATTTATTGATGTTCATCTGGAATGACCTGCATAACTTTGCCCATGTCTCCAGCAGTGCCAGCTCATCCCAGACATATTCCAGACCATGTTCTAGCAGCCCTCTGCCCAGGGACTGACCGCAGCAGCAGCTTCTTGAAGAAACATGTTCATTTTTGCATCTGCTTCAGGTCTGAGGCAGATCCACCCCAAGCTGTCTGGTGGAGTGTCCTGGGGCTGGCAGTGAGGAAGCCACCAAGGATGTCTGCACGCTCCCTAGGATGTGGGACCATGGGGAAAGGCAGGAGCTCATGTCTGAATTCCTATTCTCTGCTTTGCTATCCGCACACAGCTCTTGCTCAGCTGAGGAGCTGTTGACCTAGTAGCACCTTGATGACGTTTCCAGTTGGTATTTTTCCTTGATGGTGTTTTCTGAGCAGCATTCTTCTCGATGACAGGCAGCAGGGCTGGTTGGAGAGTCCATCCACCTCCTCCAGGCAGCTCTGGTGCCTGGCCAGTGTTTGTCTAGTGCCTCCTGAAAAATGCTGTCCCTTACGCAACTGCGCTGTTGGAGAACTTCCCATGTGTTTTCCTTCTGTTCCACCATCTGTATCTTTTGTCTGATCGAGCTTTTTTACATCCAGGGCTGTCACTCCATCCCATGTCTGCCCACTGGAGACCTGGCTCCTGTAGCCAAGGTTCCCGTGTGCTGCTGATAAAACAGGTTAATGCTCACCAACTCTAGTTTAAAATTTTCTGCCATTTTCCTTAACTTACCATAATGATCTCATCCTGCATGTCACGTGGGATATGCTGTGACATCTTCAGGAGAACAGCTTGGGAAGGACCTCTGTCAAGAAAACAGCTGAGATTATGGTGTTTTGGGCAATTTACAGGCTTTGCTGTTGGTACTTAACAGTCGAAACAGCAGTTGGAGGAGAAATAGGCGATTTTCCTGGCATATGGAATGCTATAAAAATACTCTGCTCTTTCAATAGGCCGTAGCAGTGAAATTTTGCTAGGAATAACCAATAAAAAGCATGTGTTTTTTTTTATCTTGCTGCCATTTGGAGCTCTCACATCCTGGCAGTGGGGAGAAGCCCGGTGTTCCCCCTGGCAGATGTGTAGTGCCGACAGCTGGGAGGGGAGATGGTGTCCTTCCCTCTGCCTGTGGTTTGTGCATCTTTGCTCAGGTCCCTCACCACAGCAGCCAGCCTCAGCCCCTCCCCCCCCTCCTCCAGCTCGAAGCCCCCCACCTGCTGGAACCAGACATGTTCTGCTTCTCCCTGCAAGGAGGAGGGGGAAAAATGTAAGTACAGGCTGGGTTGCCCTTGTGGCCAAGAAGGCCAATAGCATCCTGGGATGCATCAGAAAGAGTTTGGCCAGCAGGTGGAGGGAGCTCATTCTCCCCCTCTGCTCTGCCCTGAGGAGACCCCATCTGGAGCACTGGGTCCAGTTCTGGGCTCCCCGGTTCAGGAAGGACAGGGAACTACTGGAGACGGGACAGCAGAGGACCATGATGAGGGGCCTGGAGCATCTCTGTGATGAGGAAAGGCTGAGGGAGTTGGGTCTAGAAAAGAGAAGACTGAGGGGTATCTAATCAACACCTATACATACTTAATGGATGGGTGCCTGTCTTTTTTCAGTGGTGCCCACTGAATGGACAAGAGGGAATGGACACAAACTGGAACATAAGAAGTTCCATCTTAACATGAGGAGGAACTTCTTCACTTTGAGGGTGGCAGAGCCCTGGTAGAGGTTGCCCAGAGGGGTGGTGGAGTCTCTTTCTCTGGAGACCTTCAAACCCCACCTGGACATGTTCCCGTGGGACCTGCTCTGGGTGACCTTGCTCTGGAAGGGGGTGGGACTGGACGATCTCCAGAGGTCTCTTCCAACTCCATATCATCCTGTGATTCTATGCTCCCGGGGAGCAAGAAGGGGTATCAGGAGTGTGGCTGCCCTTCCCCATGTGCACCCTGGAGTTATGTGCTCTGACATCACCTACATTACTAGCCACAATAATATGCAAAGGCTGCAAATGTGCCTTGGATGAGTTGCTTCTCAGACCCTTCTGATGATTCCCTGTATCACTGGGGCTTCCTGTGCAAGCAGTTCTGTGACCCTGCAGGGAAGCACATGATGTCAGGGAAGTTCATCCGTCTGATAGTCTGGAGAGAGCTGCAGGACAGGGTGGATGCTGAAGCCAGAAAAACTGGCCAGCTGTGATGACACGGAGCTCCTGCAGGCTCTGTTGGTACCCAGCACCTCTGAGCTGGCTGCAGTCAAGTTACCTAAAGTCCTTATGCTGGTGTTAGCCCCTCCTGCTCTGGCTCTCCAGCATTTGAGATGCTCTGTCCTGCAGAAGGTTGAAAACCATGAACATGTGGAAGTGGAGCTCTCCAGAAGTGAGAGGGGCACGTCTTTCTGGCTGATGCTCGAGTTGGGTGCTGTGCCTCAGGTCCTTGTCCCTGTGTCCTTCAGCACTCCCGAAGAGGCACTGCTGTCCCAGTGTCACATGTGATGCTGATTTCTGCATAACTCCTTGCTGACTGGGACCTTGGGGGAAAACTGTATCACAAGGATAACTCTGGATGCCCTGGAGCGTTGGATAGGGTGAAGATGAAACATCAGGAAATACAGCTTCAGTCATAAGCCCTAAAGCAAATTTGCCCAAATTTTCCATGAAATCCAAATAATCTTGCTCTCTCTGGAGTCCTGCAGAAGAAAGGTCTAGCAATTCCTAGCAGAGGGACATTTTCATCTCAGAGGTGACAGAAACGGTGCTCAAAAGCTTCTGTGATCCAGTGATTTGGTAGTCTTGTGGCCTCTAAAGAGACTCCATTCTCTTCCCAAAGTGGTATGTAGCCAATCTAAGCAATAAGGTTTTATTAAGTGGTTAATGTTTGTGAGGAGAAAACACACTCAAGCACATGCTCTTATCTTGCCCTACTTAATCCTGGTGGGTACTGGGGAGTTGTGGCTGCGTGAAGCAGGTCAGGAGAGTTGGGCTTGAAGTGGATGCTGTGCCGATGACAGCATGTGTGACTGGGATGATGCGGTACCCAGATCTTACATTTCTAGGCAGGCCTTAGTCATTGGCCTTCACGCCCCCAGCTTTACCTACTGTGATCTGTGAAACTGGCTTTGAAGCTCTTCCCAGGGTAATGGTAACATGAGGAGGAGCGTAGGTCTATAGCATCCCCAGGGGAATGCACACAGAGCTGTGCCTGGCCCTGGGACAGCTTATTCCCGTTCTTCCTGCCACTTTGGACTGTGGAAAGTGGAGAGCCCCCTGGTAAAGCACTGAGGGGACCTTGAAAGTCTTCTGCAAGCTCCAAGAGCATACAAGGTTTTACGTGCTGCTTGTTGTGGGTGTAAGTAAACATGAACTCTGGAGGAAAATGGGTTAGAAAGTGTGAGAACCGCAGAAAAAAATCTTTTAGTACATGGGTCATCTCCTTGCTTGAGATTTTCTCGCTGTTTCCACAACAGGTCTAGAAATATGTTCTGTCAGGCCAAGAGCTGTTGTAGCTACTGAGTAGATGTATGATAGAAGGAGTCCTCTTTGGCAAGGCCTGTCTCTTGGATGGAGGCAACATGTCAGGTTGAGTGTGCAACAGCAGGAAGGACATGGCTAAAACCCAGCCCCAGGTGGAGAGCCATCTCCTCTGGGGAAGAAGCCAGAAAACGCAGAAAACCCAAAATTCCAGAGCTGAGACTCTAAAGCTGTGTTGCAGCCTGGTCATGAGCTGCCGTAGCTTCAGGTAGATTTAGGAATACAGTTTTGTAATCATATGGTCTCATCTAAGTAATTCGATTTCCACGTGTGTTGCCCAGTTTTACCAGGCAGGTAAAATCCCAGTCTCGGGGGATGATTGAGATGGTTGGAAGCCAGGAAGGGTTGATGGGTGAAGCTGATACCTGGCTGACCACTTCACTGCTGCAAAATGTTCAGAAAAGACCAGGATTTGCATTTCTTTTGTCAGTTGAGGCCTGATTGTGGCTTATGGGGTGATTACCTCGTTTTTACCTGAAGTAGCACAGCCAGATGTTTCTAACTTTGTTGGTTTTCCTTCTTTCTTTCCAGCGGATCGTTGTAAAGAAGTGCAGCAGATCCGAGAGCAGCATCCAAACAAAATCCCGGTAAGTTATTCCTCTGGCTGTTCTGTATTAGCCTTTGTTCTCAGGAGCCCTCTGTGCTGCTGGGCAGCCTCCACCAGCCAGCCACAGGGGCTACGACACTTTACTCCCCCAGAATCAATGCAGGACGCTCTCCACAAGCCTCCAGTGCCTTGTGCATGCCAGCGGCTCAATAGTAGACTCTGTTCTCAGCAGCGCAAAATGCAGTCTTTCTCTTAAACTTCATGCCCGCCCTAGAGACAAGGCACTGATTTGAGCTCAGATTGACTTCCAAGCCAGCGCAGCAGGAGAAGACTCCAAAACGGCCTTTGTTGTTGTTGCTGCTGCTGTAGGTACCTGCCTTCTCCTGGATAACCTGGTAAGGATTTCTCTGCCCCTGCCCAGGGGAAGATGTGCGAGACAATCTGTACTGAAAGCAGAGGCTCTGTTAGAGTAATTCATATCCAGCAGTCGCACCCGTTCTGTGCTTTCCCAGCATCTGCTGTTGACATAGGTGGGACTCCATGAATTGCCTGTAGTTCTTCCTGCCCATCTCAGACCTAACATGCTCTTGCTCTTTGGCTGTGAGCGTGCTCCTGATGTCCTCGCTTGCTTCTCCTTAGTAGATGGAGAGCTTAGAGAAATAACTTACATTGGACTCACTCAGATTAGTATTTGCAATACTATTGCGTGTACGACCAAAACACAGGACATGTGTCTAGTCCAGCTCAGTCGGTGTTGGATGAGCATCAGCCTTGTCTTAAAATTGCCTGCAATCTCTCAGTGTTTAGCCTTCAAGACTTAATGTCTCAAACCACTCTTGGCTAGTCCGTTCCTGCCTCACTCTTCATTTTACCACCGCATCTTCTAGCAAAAATAATTCTTTCTTTTCTCTCCCACCATTGCCGTGGTGTCCAGCAGAGCAGGGCTGGCCCCTCGCAGCACACTGGATACCAGTATCACCTACACGTTTATTGACTGCTGCTTTTATTGTGGTTTTCATGACATTAAGCTGGCTCTGCGTTTCTCCACAGCTGTGGCAGAACTAATTCTGGTGCCTTAAGGCTCTAGCAATAGGGACAGGTTAGAAATAAGTTGTACACAAAAATTACATATATGCATATATCAAGTGCCTGTACACAAATGCGTTCTGTGTGGGAAATGACCAGAACGAGCCAGAGATCTGCAGAATTTTGACAGCGTTACTGAAACATGGTGGAAGAGTGTCTGTGGCTGGAGTGCTCTTTGTGTTGGAGTCAAACACCACATGTCTCAGGAGAAGGCTTCTGCATCACTGGAGCCTGGCTGCTGATGTGGTTGTCTGGGGAGGCTTGGCCACCCTCACAGGAAAGAATTTCTTCCTAATATCTAATCTAAATCTCCCCTCTTCCAATTTAAAACCATTCCCCCTTGGCCTGTCACTCCACTTCCTGACAAAGAGTCCCTCTCCAGCTCTCCTGGAGCTCCTTTCAGATACTGGAACGCTGCTATAAGGTCTCCCCCAGAGCCTTCTCCTCCAGGCTGAACAGCCCCAGCTCCCTCAGCCTGTCCTCACAGCAGAGGTGCTCCATCCCTCTAATCATCTTTGTGGCCCTCCGCTGGACCTGTTCCAACAGTTTTATGTCCTTTCTATGTTGAGGACTCCAGAACTGGACACAGGACTCCAGGTGGGGTCTCACAAGCACAGAGTAGAGGGGGAGAATCACCTCCCACGACCTGCTGGCCACGCTTCTTTTGATGCATCCCAGGATGGGGTTGGCTTTCTGGGCTGCCAGCGCACACTGCCGGCTCATGTTGAGTTTCTCATCCAGGAGCACTCCCAAGTCCTCCTCCTCAGGGCTGCTCTCCAGCCATTCTCTGCCCAACCTGTATTTGTGCCTGGGATTGCCACGTCCCAGGTGCAGGACCCTACACTTGGCTTGGTTGAACATCAGGAGATTTGCACTATCCCATGTCTCAGGCCTGTCCAGGTCCCTCTGGATGATATCCCTGCTCTCTGGTGTGTCGAGGAAAATCTGTTTCCACTTCTTCAGACTGGTCCCAGGTCAAGGGTTCTGTCTTTAAATGCTGCCCAAGCCTTCTTTGTGGTGGAGTCAGCTTTGTGTACAAGCCCTTTGGCCACACGGGTGTAATATTAGCATTTGATCATGCATTTCCCTCCAGAGCGAGACAAGAACGTGTTGTCCGTGGGCCACCTGTTCCATGACTGGGGTACCCAAACAGTAGCTCCTCTTCTAGAAACAAAAGCTCTGGGAGCTCTTCTACATGACAGCTCCTCTGTCTGCTCGGGGCACAAGGCAGCTGCTGTGTTAACAGCCAGGACATCCTTCTCAGCCTATTCTTGTATTAATTGAGAGGCTTTTCTTTGTGTGATGGGACCAGCTGGTAATTGGAGACGTCTCCCTCTGGTCCTGCTGGATGTAAGTGAGAAGTGAGGTGTAGCCCAGGTGCAGAGGGCCCTCTCTGTACGTAAAGGTATACTCATGAATGGTAGCTGCATATTTTGTGCAAACTACTGTCAGAAACTTGTGGTCCCACTGTTGCCTCTGTGTTTCCCAGTGGCCAGAGCAGCCTCCCCATATGTTGCTGGTATGAGCATCCAGCCCCTTGAGACTGTTCGTTGCTCTGTAGCCAAAATATTCCTTGCTCTCAGTAGGACTCTAATTAGATACAGTAGAATGGTTCTGCTTGTTTTATCCTTCCCTGCCCTCCTCCTGGATGGAGGAAGGGACATCAGCAGGTTGGAAAGGGGCATCCTGATGTGTGATTTAGGTGAGATCTGAGGAAGAGCTTCTTTGCTGTGAGAGTGGTGAGACTCTGGCCCAGGTTGCCCAGGGGAGCTGTGGCTGCCCCATCCCTGGAGGGGTTCAAGGCCAGGCAGGATGGGGCTTGGAGCAATGTGGTCTGGTGGGAGGTGTCCCTGCCCAGGACAGGGGGTGGCACTGGGTGGGCTTTAAGGTCCCTTCCAACTCAGACCATTCTGTGATTTAGTCTGTGGCAGGAAATTGTTCTTTCATCAGGTCCCTATCTTGCAAAAGGGGCCGAAGGAGCAAAACCTGGCTTTCCCTGGTCTTTTTTCTGGCAATCTTGCCATCAAGAGGAGACATGGCCAATGTGAGAATACATTGATGAACTTGTAGGGGCCTTCATGTGCTGCTTGCCCAGCCCTTGGGCTCCTGGGTTCCCCTTTTGTGAGCTTTGTCCAGGATGGGCTTTTCAGAGGGCTCTCACCAAGGCACCTCACAGCCCTCCGTTCAGGAACTGCCTGCAACATGGCTTGGCCCATCCTGGTAGGCCCTGAGATAAGCCCTGCAGGCTGGGGAGCCTGTCAGACATTCCCAGAATCCTGGATGGAGTGTCTGATTTGGGTTGGGTACAGCCAGGCGGCGGCAGAGCCCTGTGTGTCAACAAATGAGGAAGGGAAAGGCAAATCCGGGTTCCTGGAGGTTCGCCTGATCCTTTGTGGTTCCACAGAGCCATCTTCTGGGGCTCCTGATCTCTGCACACTGCTCTGTCCCACCCCTGCCCACAGGCGTTTGCAATCTACCCTATATTTTGGGGAAAGCCCTGGCAAAATGATTTATAGGAACTCCTTAACTTGGTGTGAAAAAATAACATTCAGTCTCAGCAGAGAGAGGAGGAGGAGGAGCTGATGAGCGTCCCGGTGTCTTTCTGTGGAGAAAACAATGAGGTCCTGGAGAGAGACAGAGGATATCACTGTAATGGGAATGTGTGGAGCTTTATAAGTAGTATCATTACATATTTTAACTGCCCACCGCCTTGTGTTGTAGAATACAAATAGTACATTTCCAACCTGATTTACAGCAGGAATTGTAGCTGTCGACAGAGGCACCTTAACGGAAGGAATTCATTAATTACCACAGCAGGAAAACCAAACAGAAATCAGTGTAGGTGCAATCAGGGCTTTCTTAAGCATATTCTTTTGCAGGGGAGGACAGGTCGGGCTGTCCCTGTGGTGGCACTGTGCTGACCTGCCCTGGGAGCTCACGGCAGGGTTCTGGTGGCACGAGGGAGAAGTGGCTGTGGGGTTCTGATCCTCGTGGGAGTTGGTGTGTCTGGGTGTTACCATGAGGAGCGGGGTTGGCAAAACCCAAACTCCCCCTCTCTGAAGGAAAAGCCTTGGGGGTGGCTTCGCAGTGATTTCTAAAAACTGCTCATTTGGGAGTATCTGCAGCTGTTCCTGAGCACTCAGGGTGACAGGGTGACCCTGAACAGCAGCAGGCTGGAGTTGTAGCAGAAAAGGGAAGGGAGATTTTGCTGTGTGCCGTGAGCTCAGCCCTTAACTCAGGTCAGCAAAACCTGTGGGTTCAGTGAGTCCGAAAGTGATGTTAAAATACACTTCACTCCTCTTCCAGATCTCCTGCCTTTCAGGGGAGGCAGCTGAACCAATCCTCTAATGCCCACTGTTCCTCAGGTGGCCAGAGCAGTTGGTGTTTTGGGTCTCTTGGCTGGGGTGCTCTCCACTGTCTTGCTCAGTCATGCAGATGGCTCCTTGCTGAAGACCTGTCTACAGCCAATCTGATGATCACTGCCATGTCACATGGAATACTGTGGGGCTGGAAGGGACCTCTGGAGATGACCCAGTCTAACCACTTGCCAGAGCAGGGTCACCCAGAGCAGGTCCAACAAGAACATGTCCAGGTGGGGTTTGAATGCCTCCAGAAATGGAGTCTCCACCATCTCTCTGGGCAACCTCTGCCCGGGTTCTGCCACCCTCACGGGAAAGAAGTTCATGTTTAGATGGAACTTCCCATGTTCAAGTCAAGAAGGAACTTCCCATGTTCAAGTTTGTGCCCATTCCCTCTTGTCCTGTCACTGGGCACCACTGGAAAAAGACTTTCTTTTTTAATTCACTTTTTTAATTTGCTTCACCCTCACAGGGAGACAAACTAAGTGGGGGCCTTACCCCAACTTCTCCACTTGTGCTAGCTTTGTTTGTGTTTGACAGTGGGGCACTGTAACCTGTGGCTGACTTTTCTGTTGTCTTTCTCCCCAGGTGATCATCGAACGGTATAAAGGGGAGAAGCAACTGCCAGTGCTGGACAAGACCAAGTTCCTTGTCCCAGACCATGTCAACATGAGTGAATTGGTCAAAATAATCCGGTGAGTGGGGTGGCCCCAGCTGGCACGCTGTTAATCTGTCCTCACCCACAGGCCGAGGTGGGGTGAGGGAGAGGCAGCTGCTGAGGGTGGGATGGGGATGTGACAAGCACAGCATCCTTGTGTTTTGGTACAGAATGCTGTGGGGTGTCGAGGAGGGACGGGTTCTGAGCATCTAGTGAAGGACTGTGACTTCTACCTCATAGGGACATGCCATGAGCTGAGGAGGGGGATTCCAGTCTTCTCCTATTATTCTTCAGATAAAAGAGATGGAAGAGGCCCCTCAGATGGAAGAGATCCCTCTGCTTTGCTCTTGCACTGGGAGAAAGGGGGTTTGCCAAATCCCATCTCAGGAGGCCTCAGAGCCCTGAGCAGCTGAGCTGGGCTCATGGACACCGTGTCCTGAGCCTGTGGGAGCAGGTGCCGCTGTGCAGGTGTCTGAACAGCGTTGCTGGGGGAGGTAGACCTTGCTGTCATGGTGCCCACCCCACCTGGGCTGACCCAGGTCCTACTGCCCTTGTCCCCATAGGCGTCGCTTGC
The DNA here is from genome assembly GCA_013400375.1 of Thinocorus orbignyianus. NCBI lineage: Eukaryota > Metazoa > Chordata > Aves > Ciconiiformes > Thinocoridae > Thinocorus > Thinocorus orbignyianus. Next base: position 4,266 of record VXBW01000773.1, on the reverse strand, counting down.
AGCTGAATCCCACCCAGGCTTTCTTCCTGCTGGTGAACCAGCACAGCATGGTGAGCGTGTCTACCCCCATCTCGGAGATCTACGAGCAGGAGAAGGATGAGGATGGCTTCCTCTACATGGTCTACGCTTCCCAGGAGACCTTTGGCTACTGAGGCCTGCTGAGAGGTGGCATGTGAAGACAGATGAACTGTGGCGCACAGGCCCCCGGCCGTGGAAGACAACACAACAAGAGGTTCACCAGAGGGGGGGACGTGCTGCCTCCCTTCCTCTCCCTCCCTCCCCTTCCCACCACCCCATCACCAAAGAGGCTCATGGTGTGTGTTGGACTAGCACAACCCTTCACCTCCCTGTAGACCAGCCCCGCTCCCTTCCACACACACCCATCCACCCAGGGATGGACAGACACCCACCTGGGGGACCTGGGCTCCCAGTCTCATCCCAGTCCTTGTGGCCCCCCTCGGCTGCTCTCGCTGTGCTCCATGTGCGTGTCCGTAGCCTGCTGCCAAGAGCAATCAGCCAGTGGTGGAGGGAGGAGAGGACGCTATCACCTCTGCTTTGGGCACAGGGAGAGCTGCCTCTCCTCCCCCACACGAAGAAAGGGGTCTGCAGAAGCAGCAAATGGATGTGACCATTGCTCCCCAAGTTTTAATTGATTTTAATTACACCCATATCAGATTCTTGGTGCTACTGAGTAGATGTAGGCATCTCTATACGACTGTGGATAATGTATATCCTTTAGATTTATTTTATTGGGGTTTTGTTTTATTTTGTTTGAGCTTGGTTCTGGTTTTTGGTTTTTTTTTTTAGGGATAGATGGGAATGGGGAGAGGGGGTAGTCTTTCCTGTATTCTGTAGGTCAATAAATGCAGCTTCATTGCACTTTAGTAGATGTCAGATGGAAGTGACTTAATTTATACAGGTTTGCCATATATAGTGCTGCTCCTCTGTTGACAGTTGTACCTAGATCGTCTTTGTTTCTTTTTCTTTTCTTTTCTTTTTTTTTTTTAATAAAATTGATTTCCCTTCTCTCTGGCTCCCCATTGCATGCAATTTTTCAGACTCAGTGTGGCAAGGAGTTTGCTCAAGGAATGTACTGATTTATATTTGCTATGTTCCCATTCCTGTTTCTTGTATATGATACCAAAAAAAATGTATATGATAAAATCCCAACCAGTTTAATCTATACAAAGGTATATATATATAAATGTATATATAAAATAAACATAAATTCAAGTCATGTCTTGTGGGAATGTTATGTTCCCATCTCATTTGTCTGCGTTAACATCCCTGGTGTCTGTCAAGTGAGAGCACTGCGTGTTCCCCGGTGTATCACTGTGTGTGTCCCTGAGCCCCTGGGGCAGAGCCCAAGGTGGGTTCTGGGGACAGAGCACAGGACAGTGATGTGGGAAACACAGGTTTCCGTGCCCTAGCCGGGACATAGCGTTGGGTAAATCTCTCATCCTGTGGCCACGTTTCTTCATCCAGGAATGAAACAATTGAGGTGGAGGGCATTTGCAAAGTCTCTGTGTTTTCAAGGAAGATCTGAGCAGTGCAGCCTGAGCACTCAGCCGAAGCTGTTTTCTGACCGAAGGTGGGGGCTGATGGCTATTTAGCTTTTCTGTGTGATTCCCTGCCCCTCAGCTTGCTCTTCTCTGGGCTGCCCGGCAGAGAAGGGTTTAGGTTCTGTTTGCTGGAGGTGCAGCTGATGGTCCTGTATCCTGCACCTGCAGGGGATCTTCTGCCCAGGGAAGGAGCTGGTGACAGGGTGTTGTCGTTTCAGCCAAATTTAGCAAAGCCAGATTGACAGGTGGCCCTTCCTCCCCCAAAAAAGAAAGGAGAGGAAGAGATAAGGAAATTTATGAGTTTAGAATGAACTAAACTACTTTAATGAAGTATTAATACTAACATTAAAGTAAAAATAAAATAATTAAATATATACATCCCAGGATGATGATCATGCTGTCAGCAGGCATTGGGAAAAGTCCCAGACTGGACTCGGTGACTGACAGGAGCTGGATTCCAGATCTGGAGTCAGGAATGCTCAGATTGGGAGCAAAGGCAGGCGAACAGACAGGGTCGTTCTCGGACGTCAGCCATCGAAGAAAGAGAGTTGGCTCTTTGATCCTTCAGCTTTTATACTAAGCATGATGCAGATGGGATGGAATACCCTGTTGGTAAGTTTTGGGTCCCCTGTCCTGTCTGCTCCTCCCCACAGGTATGACCCCTCGATGCTTTTCCACTTCCGACCCTCCAACAGGGCAAATAACAAAATTCCCTTCCCTTGGTTGTTCTGGCGATAAGTATCAGCGAGGGCCTCTGCACCATCCCTTGGTGTGATCAGGTCTTATCACTGGGAGAGTGGACAGTTTTCTGAACAATGTGCTGTTAATTTCAGATTTCAGTGAGTTAGAAGAGGCCCAGTTAAAAAACTAAAATTGTAAAACAGAAATTTGGTTTGTTTTACCTCAAACCAGGACACAGGGACAGAGCCAGCAGAGTGCAGGCAGGCAGGTAAGCACTCAGCAGAGTGTAGGGGAGAGCAGTTACCCCACTGGGCAGGAGCAGCAATGGGGTTGCCTGTTGTTAAGCTCCAACCTCATGGTATTTACAACTTCCCTGGGCAACCTGGGCCAGGGTCTCACCACCCTCACAGCAAAGAATTTATCTCTTATATCTCATCTCAATCTCCCATCTTTCACTTTAAAACCCTTCCCTCTTGTCCTTTGGCCCCCCTTCCTGATCCAGAGTGCCTCCCCAGCTTTCCTGGACCCCCTTTAGGGACTGGAAGGGGCTTGAAGTTCTCCCCAGAGCCTTCTCTTCTCCAGGTTGAATGCCTCTAGCCTTCTCAGCCTGTCCCCACAGCAGAGGGGCTCCAGCCCTCACAGCATCTCCATGGCCTCCTCTGGATTTCTCCTACTATTCACACAGTTCTTTGCTGTTCTCCTTTCCTCTGCTCTGTCCTTAGTTCCCCATGATTTGCAAATAAGGGCAACAATTGATGGTGCTACCCATAGCCCTAAGGTCACACAACAGCCCTGCTCATTCACACACAGCCCTGTCTGTCCTGTACATTCAGCTGGAGTCAGTGATGACACCCTGGCTTCTAATACCTACTGGTTCTGAAAGGTGTCTGGAAATGCTGCCATCTTGCCCCTTCCTCCCCATGTGGGAGGTGGAAGTGTACCCTTGCCTTCTCTCTTTCTGCTGGAGCAGGCACCATAGGGATGGGCTGAGTTGGGGTGGGGACCCTGCTCTGGGGAGCTCGGGGGGCTGGGAGCGTAGCAGGCCCTCTCCTCCTGGCCTGGCAAGGCCAGGGGCTGACAGAAGCCCTTCTGGGCTACTCATGTCCTGCTGGGATAGAGCATCCATGCGCAGGGGGACACGTCCCCGGGGGAGCCCAGGGCACCCCAGGCTGGTGCCGCAGGGATGCTCGCTGGGAGCAGCCAGGTGCTGCCTGGAGCCTGAGCAGGTGCCTCCTCTGCCCCTTTCTAGGCTGCAGCCAGGGGAGCCCAGCCCTGCCCGAGAAGCAGCGCTGATCCCAACACCCACCTCCAAAAAGTAAGGAGCTTCGGGGTGCCCAGGCAGACGCGGGGCTGGGGTATGCATGTGGGGGGCCAGGGAGCAAGGGCCACTCACTCCTGCCCTCTCTGCTCTGCCAGATCAGGAAGACCTTGCTGCACCCCAAATTACTCAAAGAGCGGAAGATGAGGAGCCTCCGGCTGCAGGCGCTGGCCTGGGACTGTTGGTGGGTGTTGGAGGCCAAGAAGCTGCCCAGGTCCAGCCAGCTATACTGTGGAATTGCCCAGGGGTCCCATTGCTTCACAGCTCTCCGACAGTGGCGAGAGGGAGAGGGATGCCAAGACTCCTGTCCCATGTGTCCTCCTGACTGGCCAGGTAAGGACAAATGTCACTTCTTACTTCCCTTTGGGCTTAGAATGTGTCACCTTGCCCTGGAGACTCTGGAGGCGGGGAACAGAGGGGTCCTTCTGAGGCAGGTGGCACCGGGTACGAGTGGGATTCATGGGCTGCTGGAGGAAGCCTTCAAGTTCTTCTTTCCATCTTTGCCTCTCAGTGCACTTGCTGTGACACAATGTCTTCACTGTGACAGAAGACGTTTGACTTGGAAGGCTCATGGGGTGTCCTCCAGCCCGTTTCATATACCTTAGTAGGAATCCCTGTACCTTCCCCCAACCCACCCCCTCTCTCCCACCCCATCGCCTGCTCTACATTTTTTTAGACATGAAGTGCTGTGTCCATCTCGCGAGT
>VXBW01000772.1:651209-665239 GCA_013400375.1 Thinocorus orbignyianus | reverse complement strand
TCTCCAGGCTGAACACCCCCATGAGTGTAGTGACTGCAGAGAGAGAGACTGAGGATGCCAGTAGAAACTTGCTGATAATTGGGAAAGGATTGGAGGCATCCTGTTTTCTTAGACAGTAGTTGTTCCTGGGTTCCAGTAAGAGAACTCAGCAGGAACTAGGGTGACAAGTCATGTTTGTCACCCTCTCTGAAGATGGCACTTGTTCCAGCTCTCTGCTGGCCCTGCCCACCCATCAAATTCTGTACATGTGCTATCTTTTGGATCTGGTGCCATAAATCATTAGCCCAATCTGTAGTAGTCCATCAAAACCAGATGGGATTAAATCATTTCTAACTTTGAGGATTCATATAATTTTTTGGCTTTTTAGAAAAATAAAATTACCCAGGAACACTAATTAGATATTGTTTGTTCTCTTCTTCTTTCCCTGCTTTCCCCAAGCCCCCTCACATAGCCTTTGTTTTTTTCTGGTTTTCTCTTCTTATTACTTCATCTCTTTTCTGTATTGTCACTCATTTTGCCTTTTCTTATGATGGACAAGCCAGCAATTACAGAATAATTATTTCAGATGGGAACAAGCTGTGCAGTAGGAACAGAAACCGTCACAGCACTTTTCGCTGCAATACATACGTTTCTCCTTTGTAATTTCTTACTTCTGTGTTGTCAGTGAGCTGTTGACAAAGGTGGCATGATATTTAGGAAGTTGTAGTCAGCTAAAAATACTAATAATAGCATTAATTTTGTATCTTGAAGATTTCTGACGTAAAACATAAGGCTATATCATTTAAAATGGTAGTAGCAATAGGATAACGGGGATTGGTTTTAAACTGAAAGAGGAGAGATTTAGATTGGATATGAGGAAGAAATTCTTTGCTGTGAGGGTGGTGAGACACTGGAACAGGTTGCCCAGAGAAGCTGTGGCTGCCCCATCCCTGGAGGGGTTCAAGGCCAGGCTGGATGGGGCTTGGAGCAACCTGTTCTGGTGGGAGGTGTCCCTGCCCAGGGCAGGGGGGGTGGAACTGTATGATCTTTAAGGTCCCTTCTAACCCAAACTATTCTATGATATAAATACATTACAGTCCATTATGTATACTTTTAGTCTCAATACATAGTCTCCTGCTTCTTCCATGGCAGTGACCATGTAGAGCATTTCATATATTTGACTATTTTTTCTTTGATTTTGCTCTTTGCTTTCTGTTGTGTTCATTTGGTATTCAATACTACAAAAATTGTAGATAAAGGGATCAAAATAATGTTTCCTGTGCCTCTTAGGCTACGATTTACTTAAGCTACTTCTCCTGGAGTAAAACTTATATTTTTATATTCTTCTACAAAGTCAAATTCCGTAAGGAATGATAGTATTTTGATAGAAGTCCCTTTTTCTCTATATACCAAAGTTCTTGCTCTTTTCCCCTCTCCTTTCCTACCCAGGCTGTTGCTGCCGCCAGGACATTTTGTACAGTTTGCGTTCTGTTTTTAATACTGGGAGAAATAAGCCAAAAACACTGGAAAGCTGTGGGATCAGGCTCTCTACAGGCTTAGTTAAGAGTTATTCAGCAGGTTCATCTGTTTCAAAGCAAATGTTGAGCTGCTCAGAATTATCAGCTTCAGCAGTCAGAAAAGTGCATTTTCCTTAGAGGTGTCTAATGAAATCCTCACATGGGCTGAGGAAGGATTATCCACTGGAGCTATGGAACAAGTTTCAGTTATCTTTACTTTGTCCTAGTAGAATTGGTAAGAGTTATAACGTGTGTAAGGGACTAATTTAAATATATGTGTATATGNCCAGCTCTCTCAGCCTGTCCTCATAGGAGAGGTGCTCCATCCCTCTGATCATATGTATGTACATACACTTTATTTCTCTTAAGTCTGGCAAAGTGGCTTCAAACAAATAACCTGTTTTTTAGCAAACAGGACACAAACACCCCCCACCCCTTCCCCACACACGATTAGTTAAATTTAGTGACTCAGAGCTGCTTCTTGTCTCATTTAAAGGACAGAGGTGTTACCTCTGGTGTTACCAGGCCATTTTCTACTGGGATGTTGATCGTTTTATTTTTTTTTCCCTTCTCAGGATGTGAACTTCGTGGTGAGCTGGTGGGAAAGCTGAGTTGTAAATCACCCCAATGGATGCGGACAGTGATGTTGCATTGGACATTTTAATCACAAACGTAGTGTGTGTTTTTAGAACAAGATGTCATTTAAACTTGAGGAAGATCGCCTTAGAGGGAGCAAATGTTATATACAAGCGAGATGTTGGGGTAAGAGATTGGACATAACTCAATTATCTGCTTTTTAGAATGTTCCTTAAGCTAAACATTCTTGTGTCTGACATCTGTGTATGGTGGATAGAGAAAAACATTGATTTTTTTTGCTGTATCTACATCTTGATGGGAATTTAGGCTGTCATACACAGTAAGGGGAGTGGGTAAATACTGTCTTAGAGGTGAATATTTGGGATAAGGTGCGTGCTGAGACCTCTTACGCTTCAAGATCTCTTTTGCCTCCCAAATTTTGATGGTTTTGTCAAGGAAGTACATCTTGCTAAGGAGTCAGCAGTGTGGGAATCACTGTAATAATAATAAAAATAAATATTAGCACAATGTTCATGGCTTTGAGCTTTTTGTTCAGAGGAATAAGCTGTCATTTAATCTGTTTTGTGAACACTGAATCACTGGCAGAGATAACTCCACGTTATTTTACTCTCCTTAGGAGCTGATTTTTTTTAATTACTGAAAGGGATGAAGGAACAGTTCAAGGCTATCAAAAATAAAGGAAATACTAATAGTGTAACAGCTGATTTGTCTAGCAGTTGATTTTGATTTTATTTTTTCTCCCCCATATGAAATTGAACTGCCACTAATTCCCAGTTCTTCCACTTCTTTGTTTTTCTTTCTAGAAAGTATTAATGAAGCTTAGAAAACCTAGGATTACGGCCACAATTTGGTCCTCAGGAAAAGTTATTTGCACAGGAGCCACAAGGTGAGTTCATGATGATTTATTTTTTTTCTCTAGCTGTATGTAAATCCTTGTGTATTTTAAAGTTATAATGTTGTAAATGAAGATGATGGCAAGAGGTGGTACTTGATTGACTCACGCTGGATCACACGTACATCCTTGCCAAGCTACGGGTTTGGGAGGAAGTTTTCTACATGAAGTGTCTACTTCAGACTGAGTTGAAACTTTAATCAGTTCAGCCTTCTGGGAGAGCAGCAGGGAAAACTACTTTGTGAAGAAAATCCTAGAGATTTCATTTGAGAACTCTTTAAGGGTTCTATATTTTTAGCCAGAACTTGAAACTTGGGAAGAGATGACCTTTTTGGGGGATATCTTACCGTTTCACAAAAACCCACCTGAATTTAGTCAAGTTATGCAGTATTGAGGGACTGGAAAGAAGCAAAAGCAAACTCTTAGTTCAGATACACCTGAGATTCACTAAACTCTTACAACTGGGTTCCTTTAAGATATGCCTGTGTTGTGGAGTAGGAATAAGAGTAAGAACACAGGCTGAGAGAGCTGGGACTGTTCAGCCTGGAGAAGAGAAGGCTCCGGGGAGACCTGATAGTAGCCTTCCAGGATCTGAAGGGAGCTCCAGGAGAGCTGGAGAGGGGCTCTTTGTCAGGAAGACTAGTGACAGGACGAGGGGTAATGGTTTTAAATTGGAAGAGGGGAGATTTAGATGAGATATTAGGAAGAAGTTCTTTGCTGTGAGGGTGGTGAGGCACTGGAACAGGTTGCTCAGAGAAGCTGTGGCTGCCCCATCCCTGGAGGAGTTCAAGGCCAGGCTGGATGGGGCTTGGAGCAACCTGCTCTAGGGAAAGGTGTCCCTGCCCATGGCAGGGGGGTTGGAACTGGATGATCTTTAAGGTCCCTTCCAACTCTGACCATTCTGTGATTCTAAGTAAATTTGCATACTTTCTGTATATGATCTGCATCTCAAAATTCAAAATGATTGTTCAGGGTGTTAACTCCTGATCAGATTCGTCTCCTAAGAGTACTTAGTATCATGTGTGATCAAAATACATCTCCCACTTCAGCTGGAGCTGAATGCCAAGATATTCTTCAGACGGGGCATAAAAAAAAAAAACAACATTTGAATATCTAGGTAATTAAAATGGAATATGTGCAGTGGGTAAAGTGAAAACTGTCCACGTGATCACAGTTCATGCATTACCTGATTTAAGAGTTCATTTTATAGTCGGAGCAGCTGTTGTGGTGTATGTGCAGGCAAATATACACTCTCTTTCTGTTAATGCTGCCTTCTTTTCTTTCTTTTATAGTGAAGAAGAAGCTAAATTTGGTGCCAGACGATTAGCTCGTAGTCTCCAGAAACTAGGTTTTCAGGTAATTTGAACAAAAAAAAAGGACTTGTATGACTCAAGCAATGTTTATTATGCGTTTTTTAGAAGAGAAACAAAAATGAGGGAGCGATTTAGCAGCAAGCATCTTTTCACTCAGATGCCCCTTTGGTGTCTGCATGCGTTTTCCAGGTGCTGGGGTAAAGACAAGCTGGTTTATTTTGTGGATTTGGGTTTCTTTTGGCAGCTTTGAGCTGTGCTTCTTCACTGGTTAACAAACAACCAAATTTATTTAATAAATGAACCACCCACAAATGTTTCTCGGATAGAATTTGCAATATCTTGAAAGATTTAGTTGGAAGAAGTGCTGAAAAGTGTAAACCTAACTGTCATTTGAACACTGTTTTCCCTCATTTCTGATGGAGTAACAGATAAATGCCCATCTTGTTAAAGGCAAGCTTGAACCTCTTGATTAAAAGAGGGGGAAAAAAATGTTTCAGGTTGCACAGCAGGAAAAAAAACAAAGAAAATACTTAGGACATGAACACCTTTTTTTTCCCCCTGGGCTTGGGCTGACATTACCAGTCAAAACCACCACTTGCATTTCGTATTAAAAGCTGAAAAATGGCAATGTGAGTGATTCAAAATGACATTTTTTTTAATACTCTAAAATTTCCTGGTAGTTACTTGTGCTGTTTTACCCCCAGTTTCAGTTTACAGACAGACAAATAGTCACAGGGGCTGTCCTTTGGCAGGGAGAGGCTCCCTTTGATTGTCACTTGTAAAGACAGTTGTGACAGTGTCCTGGTGGTGCTGCATCAGACCAGAGCAGAAATTAAATGCTTTTAGTGTTACAAATGCATTCATTAGACCCAGCATCTAAAAATTGGAATGGAATGTTAAATCAGTGAAGTAAAGGGTGCTTCCAGGGTGGACGCACTGTTTTGTTATAAAGTGACTGCTTTAAGTGGGATATATTTTGACAATTAAACATACAGTTGACCTTTTATAAGTTGCTTCTACTGGAAGAGTATTTCTGAAAAAAATTAAGCTGGGAATGCTTATTTAAAGTTCAGGGAATCTCAGAAAATGAACAAAAGTTCCTTCAGTGATACTGCAGGCACTGACTCCTCAGCAGTGCCTTGTCTTTGTTGAGGAATTGTCTCTTGGCTATTTTAGTGTCCTCTAAAGCAGCTGTGGTAAAAAATAGCTAAAAACCAGTAGTTTGAGCTGGTTTCAAAAAGCAGGGGTGTAGAAAACCAGTTTGCCCTACTCTGGCCACTGGGGATTTGAACCAAAACAATTTTCCCCTTTTTATCATATTCTTAGCTTTAATAAAAACCACGTAAAGCAACAAAACATTGAAGAAGTTTTCAAACTGAGCAAAGTTCTTGTAGCAATGCCACTTAAGCTTTTTCTCTGCTGATTTTGATGTTCCATAAGCCATTTAATTTAGTTTTGTTTCAATTTGAAGGTGTTTAGGTGCAGCAGTATGAGCTGTTTCTGTTTCATTCTTTAACTGTACTACAGCCACGTAATGAACTGTGAACTATCTAGTTCAGAAGTTACTGTACCATAGAAGGATGAAGTGATTTGAGCTCATTAAGTACTATTTAGACTCCTATTAGAAATGCATCAATCACAAGGCTTTAATTTTGAAATCTCATCAAAATATCCTAATTAGGTGGGGGGGGCAGGGGTTTGCTACCCGTATGTCTGCCTGGCTGTAAACTGAATTTCTAATGTCTGTTTTTTCCTCTCCTTTGAAAAGGTAATTTTCACAGATTTTAAAGTTGTGAATGTTTTAGCAGTGTGCAACATGCCCTTTGAGATCAGATTGCCAGAATTTACGAAGAATAACAGACCTCATGCGAGGTACAGTAGGATTTTAATGTGTTGGAATATTTCTTAAGCTTTTCTTTTCCAGTTCTAGATCTCTCTTGTTTTACCTTTTTATTTTGTTTTCTAGTTATGAACCAGAACTTCATCCTGCCGTGTGTTACAGAATAAAAACTCTCAGAGCTACCTTACAGATTTTTTCCACAGGCAGTATCACAGTTACAGGTATTTGGATGTCAAATATTTATCTTGTTGGGAATATTTAACTTCAGGACCAGTAGGTTTAGGAAAGGAAGATGTTGAAAACCATCAAAAGATCCATTGAAGGGATTTTGTTTCCCAGTGCTAGCACCTAGACTGGTTTTGAGTGAGTGTTGGAAGAATTGTAGGTACTGGTGGGCTTAAAACCTACTTTGATTGAATGTCCATAGTCCAGCTTTCATAAAAACAGAAGTGAGATAGGGCTTAGGACTACAGATATTAATTATTTACTTAAACATTTGAATTTTCTTGCTTTTTTTGGTCTTCATAGTGCTGTAAACTACACTCCGTGTAGCATTAAGATCCCTTTCATTCATAAATCTTTCCAAAACCAGAGATTTATGGGAAGGGAGAGCATAACGTAGCATTTTGTCATAACTGCAGTTGACAAATATTTGCAGTTCTTCAGGGTTGTGCTCTCTTCTGTTAAAGCTCAACTGAGAGAGAACCATCTCCTGAATCATAGAAATGAGGGTTTATTCCCATTTAATCAGAGATGTGATTGTCCTGGGTCTTGGAGATGCCATGCCATGTGTTTTCCTCTCTCTTCCTGATTTTAATATTCCATTCTTTGTTATGTTTCCATGTGAGGTGTCCAGCACAGGCTTCCAGATAGGATAAGTCAGGTTTTTTTAGAGAATACATGTTAAAATGGCATAAGGCTGAAAAACATCAGATTTAGATGAGATCTCAGGAAGAAGTTCTTTGCTGTGAGGGTGGTGAGGCACTGGAACAGGTTGCCCAGGGAAGTTGTTGATGCCCCATCCCTGGAAGTGTTCAAGGCCAGGCTGGATGGGGCTTGGAGCAACCTGCTCTAGGGAGAGGTGTCCCTGCCCGTGTCAGGGGGGCTGGAACTTGATGATCTTTAAGGTCCCTTCCAACTCTGACCATTCTATGATTCTATGACCAGTGTAGAACATCTTAGAGGTCTTTTCATGTCAGTAAAAGTGATCAGAGGCACAACTTCTTAAGTAGGGAGAAGTGGGGGAGAAAATATTTTTGTCTAAAGTTGTGGGAGCTAAAAATATTAAGGTTATTTTTAACATGCTGTTGTTGTTTTAATTTCTGATTCCCTGATTTTGTCTCCTCCTCCTGTTTTGTTTTCTTTGTTTGTTTGTTTCAAATACATCTCAGGGCCAAACGTAAAGGCTGTTGCCAGTGCCGTGGAGCAGATTTACCCATTCGTGTTTGAAAGCAGGAAATAAGTTTTCTAATTCACCACTTGATGGTTAGCACCCCTAACCGAGCACCTTTAAAGACTGCTGCACATTGGACTTAAAAAAAGGCAAAAAACCAATTAAAAATCTAAAAAAGGAAAACTGGACCAACCCTAGCAGAGGAATACAGACTGTTTTACTTGCTCGTGGCCACAGTATAAACTCCAGTTCTTTGGGATTTTACTCTTTTTGACAGTGCTGTATTGTAAAAGACAGAAGTTTACAAGATGGGAAATTGCTGCTTTTAAAAAGACATTCTATTTATTTTTGCAGTAATTTCTGTGTGTTCATAAGCAAAGCTGTCACGATGTGCACTACCTTTAAAACATTGTATTTTTTGGGGGGTGGGGGTTGTTTTGATTTCTTTTTTGGTTGCTTTTGGTTTTGTTTTGTTTTTTTTTTTTTTAGTTTGAGCTTGTGTTTTATTTGTGAATAGTCTTTTACATTTTTGTACGCTGATTATTGGGCACCAAAGAAGCTGTAAGAGTTACCTTTTTCACCTGATGAATGTGCACAAATAAAAGTTTGGAAAGATATTTCTCTTCCTACCTGTTCTGTTATATCCCTTTTTTTTTTTAATTATTCTTATTTTTTTTTTTAACCCTTCCTATTCCAGTTAAAACTGTATAGTTGCAAATTAATTTGGAAACGATGTAAGATGCTGGTACCTTCTGTTTCTCTTTGTAGTTTGTGTAAAACTTGGTGCGTGGGTTAGATGGAAATCTATAGTAGTTACTACGTATGTTTATCCAAGGATGAAATTTGGCTTGTTCCTGCTTCTCCCAACGATTTCAAGCATTCTCTTGCTGTTCCACGAGGAGAAGACATTTCTAAAATACAAAGGCCTACAGCTAGAGGGTTCTTCTAGACCATGAGGAAATCTTAGAAGCTACTGTAGAAAAAAACAACTGCCTTTTTCCACCTCCTGGATGCGAAAGGGAAGAAGTTTCCACGGGAGCTTCGTTGTTGGGTTTCTGGGGGTTGTTTTTTTGGTTGGTGGTGGTTTGTTGTTTCTTTTTTTTAAGGAAACCATCGTTTGGCTTCAACTGGAGAAGACGATTTGGTCACACTGGTCCAGCCTATTGCTGAGGGATTAACACAGACCTTTTCTACACTCTTCTTACTGTACAATATTTTCATGATGGGAGCTGCCAACGAGCTAAACGAAGCTTGATTCTGGCATGTGTTATGACAGGTATTAACCTTGGACTTGGAAGCCAGTAGATGTTTTCTCTCAATAAGTGCACATTTGGAAGCGGAGGAGAGGTGAATGCTTAAAAGGAACTGCAAATGCTACTTTTAAAAAGAGACAATAAATATGTATAAATGTATGTATGTCTTTTTTACCTCTCTCACAGACGAGAAGTGTCACAGGTACACTTGTGTCCTGCAGGTAAAGTATGATCCCGTACAAAAATAGTAAACTGTGGGTTGTTGCAGCTGCAGAAAGAATTGGGAAGAACATCCTGAAGAAGCAGGTGCTTTGCATAATGTAGTCAGTTTGAGGGGCTGGGATAGACTTCACGCAGAAGTTATGGAAAGGAAGGAATGGTATGGGAAATGCTCAACCAAACCCTTCAGAACAAAAAGAAAAGAGAACAAAAAGAAAAGAGCTTTGGAGTCCTCAGTACAGGAAGGACATGGACCTGCTGGAATGGGTCTGGAGGAGACTGCAGAGATGCTCAGAGGGCTGGAGCACCTCTGCTGTGAAGACAGGCTGAGAGAGCTGGGGCTGTTCAGCCTGGAGAAGAGAAGGCTCCAGGGAGACCTTAGAGCAGCTTTCTAGGATCTGAAGGGAGCTCCAGGAGAGCTGGAGAGGGATTCTTGGTCAGGAAGTCTAGTGACAGGACGAGGGGGAGTTTTAAACTGGAAGAGGGGCAATTTAGGTTAGATACTATGAAGGAATTATCTGCTTTGAGGGTGGTGAGACCCTGGAACAGGTTGCCCAGAGAAGCTGTGGCTGCCCCATCCCTGGAGGGGTTCAAGGCCAGGCTGGATGGGGCTTGGAGCAACCTGCTCTGGTGGGAGGTGTCCCTGCCGATGGCAGGGGGTTGGAACTGGATGATCTTTAAGGTCCTTTCCAACTCTGACCATTCTATGAAAGAAGCAACAATTTACCACAAGCCTTAAGTGTTATATTCATAAAAACCCTTTTAAGCTCAGGCAGGAAAGAGAGGACTAAATTTCATGGTTGTCCTGATGCTAACGAGGATTTTTGTAAAAAGTCAGAGAGAGAGATGGACAAAGCTGCATGAGGGAACACCAGCCTGTTATTGTTATGGTTTCAAGAGGAAAAAAAAAGAAAATAGAAGCTTATTGAATGTTGAACGAGATTGTAATGGGGTTTTCCAGGAATGAAGCATAGCCCTAAACTGCTGAATAAGGCTGTGGCCGTTACGGCTCCAATCTCTGCCTGAGACTCTGCTCGTCTCTCTGGCTTTTGGATCCAATTACTAAAGCACTTCTGAGCGCTACCAGGGAAATCATGGAGCTTTTATCGAGCATATGCCTCTGCTAAATTTATCCGTGGAGAAAGAGGAACATTTTGCTTTTTCTGTTCCTGGTGTCACGTAGCATGAAATCTGCCTGCTGGAACAAAAATGAAAGGTAATAATCAGCTGCAATGTATTAAAATGAGGGTTTTATATCCTTTTTTGCTTTTGAAGCGTTGCTTAGATCCGTGCTGGTGCCTTCAGACCTTCGTGTTAACCTATAAGGGAGTGGAGAAACCTGCAGGGAACCATTGAGGGAGAGAATAACGTGTGCTCACCTCTCCTGGCTCCAAGGGAGCCTCAAACTCTGACAAATAAGCTCTAGAAGTGGGATGAGGAAGGGTGTTTGGCAGTGAGGGAGCACTTTGCAGAGAGGTCACTGAGTGTTTGTCCCATCACTGCTCTAAACCAGTAGCACTGGAGAAGTTGCTCCATGAGCCAACAATGCGCCCTTGTGGCCAAGAAGGCCAGTGGTCTCCTGGGGTGCATTAGAACATGGCCATCAGGTGGAGGGAGGTCATCCCCCCCCTCTGCTCTGCCCTGGTGGGGCCCCATATGGAGCACTGGGTCCAATTCTAGGCTCCCCAGTTCAAGAAGGACAGGGAACTGCTGGAGAGGGTCCAGCAGAGGACCACAAAGGTTATGAGAGGACTAGGACATCTCTTCAGAGGAAAGGCTGAAGGAACTTGAGTCTTTTTAGTCTGTGGAAGAGAAGACTGAGGTAGAATCTGATCAATACCTACAAATACTTAGAGGGTGGGTGTCAGGAGGATGGGGCCAGTGTTTCTTCAGTGGTGCCCAGTGCCAGGACAAGAGGTAATGGGCACAGACTCCAACTTAGGAAGTTCCATCTGAGCAGGAACTTCTTTCCTGTGAGGGTGGCAGAGCTCTGGAATAGGCTGCCCAGAGAGGTGGTGGAGTCTCTGTCTCTGGAGACATTCAAACCCCTCCTGGACATGTTCCTGTGCAACTTGCTCTGAGTGACCCTGCTCTGGTGAGGGTCTGGACTAGGTGATCTCCAGAGGTCACTTCCAATCGCATGTCATTCTACGATCCTAAGTCTGGGATGAGCCTTGCTCTTGATTTCATTTCAGCATGAGTGCAGAACACACTGCTGGCCCCCATCGTCACCAGCTGGTCTTAGTTTCCTCTGCTGCCTCCACCGAGGTTCTCACTACCAACGCTTCCTCAATGGCCCCGTTTTCTAGAGCAGTGTTCATCCCTCCATCCCTGGATTCTCCAGGTGGATCCCATGCCAAAAAATCTCCACCCAGTGCTCAGCTGTGGAACTAGTAGCACCGTAAAGACACTTCTTTCACATTCCTTAGAGAGAACGGTTGGTTCTATTTATACAACCTACCGAGGGCTCCTCTTTGTAGAAGAACATTCGCTCTGACTCACTGCGAGTTGTCATAGCCACGAGATCTTCTGCAGTCTCTAGCTCCCTGTTATCATTCTCTGACGTGCAATTAGCCTTTACAGGAGAAATTTGCACTTCAGGATTGTATCCTGCTTTTCATTTTTTCAGACCCTTCTTACAGATTTGTTAAAAGCTCTGAATTCCAACCCAGCCTCTCCCAGTTTAGTGTTGCCTGCAGATTTAATTAAGCGTATTCTTCTCTGTAACCCAGTCCGTTAATGAAGGTATCGAATGATTTTAATCATAGAATCATAGAATCACAGAATGGTTAGAGTTGGAAGGGACCTTAAAGATCATCAAGTTCCAACCCCCCTGCCATGGGCAGGGACACCTCTCCCTAGAGCAGGATAAGAGGTAATTGTTTTGTGGAGCACTTCTGAGATCTGGGGATGTGATTTGTAAGACGTGTCCCTTTTTTCCCTTCTATTTCCACGGTCGATGATGATGTGATTGTCATTTTTGTGCCATCAGATGTGCAGGCTTTGTTGTAGAAAGACCGGTACAATTAGGGCTAAATCTGTAGGACTACAATTAAGTCTACAGCTGTAATGTACCTGGAGTACTGTGTTCGGTTCTGGAGTCCTCAACAGAGAAAGGACATTGAACTGTTGGAACAGGTCCAGCGCAGGGCCACCAAGATGCTCAGAGGGCTGGAGCAGCTCTGCTGTGAGGACAGGCTGAGAGAGCTGGGGCTGTTCAGCCTGGAGAAGAGAAGGCTCCAGGGAGACCTTGGAGCAGCCTTCCAGGATCTGAAGGGAGCTCCAGGAGAGCTGGGGAGGGACTCTTTGTCAGGGAGTGGAGTGACAGGACGAGGGGTAACGGTTTTAAATTGGAAGAGGGGAGATTTAGATGAGATATTAGGAATAAATTCTTTGCTGTGAGGGTGGTGAGGCACTGGAACAGGTTGCCCAGAGAAGTTGCGGCTGCCTCATCCCTGGAGGGGTTCAAGGCCAGGCTGGATGGGGCTTGGAGCAACCTGGTGTTGTGAGAGGTGTCCCTGCCCATGGCAGGGGGGTTGGAATGGGATGATCTTTAAGGTCCCTTCCTACTCTCACCGTTCAATGATTCTGCACTAACATGATTCTTTACAGTCCCTAGTGGTTCATTTTTTTGTTGACAGAAGGTTATTAAACCTTTTCAGCCCCATTTTTCTATGCTAAACAGCCCTGTCTTTGGTGGACTCCTCTGAGGGAGGTTCTTCCTACTCCTTGGCACCCCAGCCCTTCTCTGCACATCTTCCAGACTGAGCTCTTGTTGAATTCCAAGAGCTAGAATGGTGCAGAATATTCCCATTTCCATTCCCCTCCTGTATGAAAGAGGTGAGTAACCCCAGGAGAGGTGAGGGATGGTGTTTGGGAAACAGAAGCAGCCCAGAGTCCCAGTAAATTATAAACTACAACAATCTTTAATGTTGGCTGTAAACTGCCACCGCAAGAAGCTCTACTAAGAAATGAAGGAGAGAATATCTTGTGTAGGATAAAGATTCCATGTGTCCCATCAGAGCGTGAGCATGGCTGGATGTCTTTTTGGCTTTTTGCTGAAGGCTGCCTTGGTTGCCTTGGGTCTAGTAGAGCTGTTTTTTCTCCCTCCTGGCGAGTTCCACCGGCACCAGTGTCTCCCTTCGCTGGTTCACCCAGCACAAGGGGCTCTTCACGTATTTCCTGGAGAAGGAAAACACCCACCAAGGTTTGCCATCGGGGCAGGAGAAGGGGGGAAGCGGCTGGAGCCCTGCGGGATGGGATGCCCGCACCTGAGAGCACCGGAATGTGTCCCCCAAAGGATGCTCCGCCATCCCCGAGGATGCTCCACCACCCCCAAGGATGCTCCACGGCCCCCGGGGATTCTCCTCTGCCCCTGAAGATGCTCCGCCGCCCCCAGAGATGCTCCACTGCCCCTGGGGATGCTCCACCACCCCCAGGGATGCTCCTCCACCCCCGAGGATGCTCATCCGCCCTCGAGGATGCTCCACTACCCCCGGGAATGCTCCACCACCCCCGAGGATGCTCCACAGCCCCCGGGGATGCTCCTCTGCCCCCGAAGATGTTCGGCCGCCCCCAGGGATGCTCCTCCATCCCCGAGGATGCTCGGCTCCTCCTGAGGATGCTCCGCGTTTCCCCGACGGCCCGCGGGGTGGCGGCTTCGCCAGCTCCGGCAACCGAGCCGGTTCCACCCCCGTCGGTTTCCCCGCCTCTGGCTCCCCCTCCTTCCCCTTCTGCTTTGCATTCCCCTTCCAGCTCGTTTCCCCAGGTTCTGTGTGCCTCTCCGGCTCCGATTCCCCCCTTCGGCTCCGGTTCCCTTCCCTTCGGCCCCGGTTATCCGTCCCCCCTCCGATATCCTCCCCTTCGGCTCCGGCTTTCTCCTCTCCCGTTCCCGCTCCCCCTCCTTCTCTCCGGCCGGCTGCGGCTCCCAACACTTCGGCTCCGGTTCTCCCCCTTCGTCTCCAGCTTCCCCACCTCCCGTTCCCCCTGCTGGCTCCGGTTCCTCTCCCATTGCCCCAGATTCGGCT
>VXBW01000772.1:596087-651098 GCA_013400375.1 Thinocorus orbignyianus | reverse complement strand
GTGGGGAGGGGGGAGACTGGGGGTTCCCAGTGACAGGACAAGGGGCAATGGGTACAGTGTGGAACACAGAAAGTTCCATTCAAATATGAGGAAGAACTTTCCTCTGAGGGTGGCAGAGCCTTGGAACAGGCTGCCCAGAGAGGTGATGGACCTATCTCTGCAGACATTCAAACCTGCCTGGCCACATTCCTGGGCAAACTGCTCTGGGTGGACCTGCTTTGGCAGGGAGTTGGATTAGATGATCTCCAGAGGTCCCTTCCACCCCATATCATTCTGTATTTCCAATTCTCTGATTCTGTGGACATGAGCTTATAGAGTCTACAGAGCCACAAGACTCAATAAATGCACCAAAACCAAAAATGCCCATCTAGGAGAGCTATCAAAAGTCACAGCAAAAGTGCTGGGGAGCCAGACCTGGCTGTAGAGGTTCCTCACGGGTGCTGGAAGCCACCAACCCTTCAGGATCAGTCTTTCAGCACCAGCAGAATGTTTCCTTGGCCACTGAGATCAACATGTACCAGCTTATACCTTGAGAGAATCTCATCTTTCCAGAAAAAAAAAAAAAGTTTCCACGTTTTTTTTTCAGTATGTAGCATTGTCCCTCTGGCACCTGAGGATGGGGATGTGGTACTTACTGTTTAGCTAGTTCCATGGATATTTGCTCCAACGAGCATCCTTTTGTCTCTGGTATAAACACAATAACAAAAGCCAGGGATGCCAGGCTCATGATGGTGTAAATGAAGCACACCCAGGACAAGCCAATGAGCTCTACAAAGGAAGAAAACATGTTTTTTTTTAATTTTCAGATATTATAATTGTTTCCTGTTACTGTCACTTTCATAGGATACAGCCCCTAAACCCCGGAAGAAGATAGAAAGAAGCGAGGCTGTTGTTATTTGTGCTCACTTATTTGTGCTTGGCTATAATTTGGAAAAGAAGAGTAGGTTTGCTTTTTCTGACAGTCCTTATGAAGGCCTTACTCAAGGTCTTTGTTCATGACCAGGCTGGATGGGGCTTGGAGCAACCTGGTCTGGTGGGAGGTGTCCCTGCCCAGGGCAGGGGGGTTGGAACTCGTTGAATTTTAAGGTTCCTTCCAACCCAAACCATTCTATGGTTTTGAAGAACTCATATTAACCTATTTAGCATAAACCTACTGATTTATTTGATTTGTGGTCGCTCTGGATGAAAACAGGGAGTAGCTGTTGTTCCTGGTTTGTGCAAAGTCACCGGGGGTCACCAGTGCCTCAAATTTCCATTTGTGCCTGATTTTGTTGCCTGATCTTTCATGGAACAAACCCAAGCATCCTTTCAGAATTGCAATTGTCTCCAGTTAACCCTCCCCGACTGTCAGTTCTCAGCATTTCCACCGTGAGTCATGGGTCCTGCTCCCTAAAGGGACCCAAGAGTGAACCTCCTAATGGGGCCAGCCAAGAAGTGGTGGTTTTCTGAGCTTTCTGAGGGGTAGGTAGGTCCTCAGGCTGAGGGATGCACCCCGCAGCCCCCTTAGCCCTTTTCCCTGCTAAAACTAAGCCAGACGGTTGGGGCACATCAGTTGTGTCATGAGATGAAAACTGAAGATGCTGATCCAGCTGATATCTTCTGCATCAGATACCCAAGTGCAGGTGCCACCATGACCTCCACATGTATTCAACTGAAAAGAGAATTCCCAGTTCTGTCTTTCTGCCATAGACTTAGGAACGCAGATTTGCTGTAGTTACACTTTCATAAATCCAGTTTAGACCCAGCTAATCCAATAAAGTTACTGCAGCTTTACATCCACTGAAACTGAGACCAGAGCAAGGGCTAGGTGTGCATCAGTGAGTAATGCTGCACCACAGGAGGGGACCTTCAGGTGAAGCAGCTGGTGCTGAAGACCTGAGGTCTGCACTATCTGTTTTGGGGGACATTTCCTTAGGAATAGCTCTGATCTGGTCCAAGGACTGCCCAGAGAAGCTGTGGCTGCCCCATCCCTGGAGGGGTTCAAGGCCAGACTGGATGGGGCTTGGAGCAACCTGCTCTGGTGGGAGGTGTCCCTGCCCATGGCAGGGGGGTTGGAACTGAATGATCTTGAAGGTCCATTCCAACCCAAACCCTTCTATGGTTCTATGAAAGAAGCAACAATTTGCCACAAGCCTTAAGTGTTATATTCATAAAAGCCCTTTTAAGATCAGTGTAGGCTGGAAAGAGAGGTCTTATAACCGTGAAGTTACTCAGTTGAGTTCAACAGTCACAGAACTCATGATAAAGAGCAGGGACAGGGATATTTACTGTATTATATATATTATATATATAATGTAGGTATACATTATATATATATAATATATAATATATATTATATATATATATATTTTATATATTATGATGATATTTGCTGGACACAATGACTTTGACCTGGCATATTTTTCCTAGTTTTAATTAAGAAAGTGCTCAGTTTCTTTTTGTATCTCTCTTTTTTTTTAAAAAAAAAAAAAAGAAAACACCAATGTGAAACCCATTTTAGTCACAGGTTACACTCATTTTCAGATCTGTCTCAAAGCACACAGAACAGGATGAAAACCACCTCAGCTTTTTACGTGTTGATTGCCTGCCTCTGGTGGAGGGTAATGCAGAATTCAAGAAAACCTGGAATTTCTGTTCCCTTAGACATTTTGATTTTCAGCAGGTGTTTCCTTTGTGTCAAGACTGAAAACTAAAATTTGCAGAACTTCTTGTGAAATAAAATTAGAAAAAAAAAATGTTTGCCAATCAATGAATTTCAACNGCCTTAAGTGTTATATTCATAAAAGCCCTTTTAAGATCAGTGTAGGCTGGAAAGAGAGGTCTTATAACCGTGAAGTTACTCAGTTGAGTTCAACAGTCACAGAACTCATGATAAAGAGCAGGGACAGGGATATTTACTGNGTTTATCATCACATTATAAATTACTATATGTTAGTCCCCTTCCTCGCATTAAAACATGAAACATTTAAATGTTATAAAGACACCTTTTTCTAAAGGAAGCTTTCTGGAAGTCAGGACATTCCCATGAAAAGGAATAATTTCAGTGGGATTGACTTTAAAAATGTGTGATGTGAAAAGCTGCGGTCTGATCTAGAGCAGAACTTCCACTGACTTCAGAAGGTGTGGGGCTAAATCTTAAATATTATGTGTTTTCAACCTGCTAAGTAAAGGGGGTTTTTAAGAGCTGGGGTTCACAGCATGTGGAGCTGATGTGCAATGTGCTCTGATAGCCAGCATCATGAGGAGGTAATTAATAGCACAGACTTAGAAGGTGTGGTGGGGCTTCTTAGTCTGGAGAAGACTGTGGGGGAATCTGATCAATACTAATCAATACTTAAAGGATGGGTGTCAGGAGGATGGAACCAGCCTTTTTTCAGTGGTGCCCAGTGACAGGATGAGAGGTAACGGGCACAAACTTCAACATAAGGAGTTCCATCTAAACACGAGGAGGAACTTCTTTCCTTTGAGGGTGGCAGAGCCCTGGGAGAGGCTGCCCAGAAAGGTGGTGGAGTCTCCATCTCTGGAGACATTCCAAACCAACCTGGACAAGTTCCCGTGCAAGCTGCTCTGGGTGACCCTGCTCTGGTGGGGCGTTGGACTAGATGATCTCCAGAGGTCCCTTCCAACCCTATAGCATTCTGTGATTGATTCTGTGATTCTGTGAAACGGTGAAGATGATAGACAAACAGAGGTCTGAATTGGGTTCCTGACCCATCACGGCTGCAATTTTAGCAATGGTGTTTGCACAGGGAAAAGTCATTTTGCCCAGGAGGAGAATAGCAACTTGGAAGAACACTGAGAAATCTTAGCAGTTACAGTCAAAAATATCAAGGACATGAGGAAATTTATACCCTAGTTCATGCTAGATGTCAAAGCCATGGCCCATCCCCTGATCCCACCAGGGAAAATTTCACTCAGGACAAGCCAGGACACTGAAACAGAAGAAAAAAAAAAAGGAAAAAAAGAAAAGAAAAAAAAAAAAAGAAAGAAAAAAAAAAGGGGTTGTCTCTGAAAGGATGTCTTTCCTTGAATTCCATGAGTTCAGGTGAGGCCAGCTGAAAGAATAAGATGATTTTCAGGATATTAGGTTTGTGTGGGCCCAAGCCCTGAGGGACCACCCCACGCTCTGCCAGCAGCGTGCAGAGCTGGCAGCATCACCCTGGGGCATCATCCCTGAGCACGGAGACGGGGAAACATGGATGGCCTGGGGGGAAAAGAGCTCTGACTGCACATCTGTGTAGGAGAAAACTCAAAATAACTCTCAAGTGACGTAAGGCTCATGGAAGTGGGGCAGCAAACCAAAGTAATCCTCAGCCTTGGAGCTGCACTCTGTGTTTATGCCACCTTATAAATCAAGCTGGCACACCGCAGGAGGTTTGCTGTTCCAGCTCTCCACCCTGTACAAATGATATTGCTGAGGTCCCGAAGAAGAGAGAGGGCCTGATTTTGGGCTCCTTCACGTCACACCACACCGGGGCTGATCTAAACACTGGTGGTGTTGGCCCACAAAAAGAAATCTGGACACGAAGAGCTGGTTTGATGAACACCTTGATAGCAGGAGGAAAAACCCCAAAAAAAAAACCCCAAAAGACCTGCATCATTCCTGGTTATGAGAAAACCAAAAAAACAAACCAAAAAACCACCCTCCTCCACCTTCCTTTTGCTCATATGCTGTGTTAGCAAGAGGTGGCTGTCTGGAAAGGTTGTGGGTTAGCAGATGACCAGCACAAGAGCAGAGAGATACATAGGGATGAACCATGTCTTCAGACCCTTGGACATGGCCATTATAAATTGCTCCTCTGTGGTGGTGTTTCTGCAAAATGACAAATGGGAGTTTCCACAGGACACTTGCACGGGGCTGTCTTCAAGTTATGCCTTAAAAATAGGCTCCCGCATGTGTGAGTGTGTGTCACCCTGTGATGTCCCTTTGGATGCTCGTAGGGTTCCTGTCTGACAGTACTGGTAAAGGTAGAGAAGAAAAAAAGGTTCTGTGGAAGGAGGCTAGAAAGGACCAGTTGAAAGTGTGGGGAAAAAATGATACCGATCAAGACTTGAGTCAACAGGGCAGATTGGAGCAAACTCTAAGCTTATTTACACCACAGATTTGAATTCAATAATATTTTCTGGAACTGTTTTGTTTCCTTGTTTTCTTTTCTTCTCAAGACCACGCTGGGTAAGGTCTCAAGCAGTTACACACTGTCTGGTGGCACCCGGCCATGACACAGCCATACCACGGCCACGGCGTCCAACAGCAGCCTCAGACAGGCTTTATTTTTTTGCTTGGCTTGGATCACAGCAAAATTTAATATGCTCCCTGCTGACAAGATGGATGTTGCTCCAAAGAAATGCTCTGGGCATAACCAGGGGGGCAAAGGGTGGCAGGTTTCTACAGGTGAGGTGAGAAGCAAAGAAGAAAAGTGGCTTCTCAAACAGATGTTTCTCCCTCTCAGGGTGGATAACCCTGCACCTGAGCAAAATCAGGCAATGTGTGTCCTTGTCACCGTGAAGGCCAATAGAATCCTGGGCTACATAGGGAAGAGTGTGGCCAGTAGGTGGAGGGAGGTCATTCTCTGCACTGGTGAGGCCACAACTGGAACATTGCATCCAGTGCTGGGCTCCCCAGTTCAAGAGAGACAGGGAACTACTGGAGAGAGTCCAGCACAGGGCAACAAAGATGCTGGAGGGATTGGAGCATCTCTCTGATGAGGAAAGGCTGAGAGAGCTGGTTTTCTGGGCTGCAAGCCCATACTGATGGCTGATGTTGAGCTTCTTGTCCACCAACACCTCCAAGTCCTTCTCCTCAGGGCTGCTCTCCAGCCGTTCTCCACTCAACCTGTATTTGTGCCTGGGATTGCTGTGACCCAGGTGCAGGACTCTGCACTTGGCTTGGTTGAACTTCATGAGATTAGCATGGACCCACCTCTCAAGCCTGTCCAGGCCCCTCTGGATGGCATCCCTTCCCTCCAGCGTGTCGACCATGCCACATAGCTTGGTGTCATCATCAAACTTGCTGAGGGTGCACCCAAAACCAGCATCTGCATCATCTAGAGAAGTGCTTTAGCTGCTCGTCTCAGCCAGTTATTTAGTTCAGACAGATCCCAGTGACACACCAGATCTGTTCTTCTTGTCTGCTTCTTCCTCTGGCACAGCCCTGACATCTCCTTAGCTGGTGGGGAGTGGATGGCCTTATTCCCCATCGAGAAAGAGCCATCAGGGAAATCTGAGCCTTATTACATTCTGTTTATCCCTTTCCCCAGTGCTAACGATTGATTCTTTGCTTTTAACACCTCTCTGGGATTGTTTTTACTGTTTGTGCCTCGTGCCAAAAAGCAGCAGCTGCTGTAGGTGCAGCAGGGAAGTGATTTTCTCTTGGGTGCTGGTAACCAGCTTGGGGCTCCCACTGATGATGTCTTAATGCTGCCTCATGTGCTGTGTGAAAGTTAACCTGCACCTTCCCAAAGCCACCACAAAGTCAACCGCGTGTTCTGCCTACATTTCACAGGGGAAGTTAGCATATCCTTGAAAACAAGGTCTAGATAAGCCCCTCTTCCCTTCTCCATCCATTTCCAAAGGATACTGCGACGGTAACCACATTGCACATACTCTGTAATTTTCGGTGTTAGGCTGGAGTTTTGGAACAGATGGAAAAAGAACTGATGCTCTCCAGGTCAGATGTGGATAAGAGCTGAGGTCAAGGGCTCAATTTTCCCTCAACATCTGCTACTGGCTGTTCTTGGGGTAATGGGATCATTGAGTGACCCTTTTCTTTGAGTCATCGTGATCATCTTAATGAGTTTTGTATTTGGGTCATAAGAAAAGAGATATCTCAAACTCTTGAATGAGTTCTTCCTTACTTCTTTACTTTACAGCTATGCAGTAAATAAATAAAAAAAAAAATTAAAAAATTTAAGACTTACACCAGAGAAGCAGAAACATCTGAGAAATCCTGTGAGCTTGAGGGTACTCAACATTCAAGTGAGGTACAGGAATGAAGAATGTCCCTGTTTTGACCTTATTCTTGCCAGGAGGCAGAAGCAAATTGGAAGCTGCTCAGCAGTTCTCATTAACGAAATATTAGATTCCCTTGATACTCACTTGCTGCTTAGCATTTTTTTTTCCTTTCCTATACCTGTTTTATGGCAGATCAAGTTCTTTATGATGAGATTTAGAAAGCAGCCCTTGCAATACTTGAAGGAATTTAGGTTTCTGAGGTATAAACTCTGGAAAGAGATTAAGTGGACTTAGAGCTTAGGAGGGAAGCGGGCAGAAGTATGTAAGATTTTGGAAGGGAGGACTGGGTTGTTTGCAACACGAGATCCAAGGGGAGATAAGGAAGGGATTCTCCCACCAATAATGCAGGCAGAGCATTGAAGAGCATGTCACCGATGACTGATGTTGGGGAAGGACATGAGAAAGCCTCTGTGGATCTGCTGTGAGAGGAAGGAAGTCAAAGAACGTGGCCAATGACTGCCTTTGCCAAGACCAGAATTTTTTCCAGGCTTATGAAACCCCACAGATTTTTCATTTACCTGGTTTTTGGCTCTGCTGGGCATTGACACAAATAGCCAGATGGCCAACTACTGCTCACAAAAGGTCAGCTTCAACGCTGATTTACCTTGAGGGTAAAAGAGGGTTTGTCCTTTTCCAAAGCAGGTAAAAGAGATCTGATGTGAAAAAAAGGGACTTGAAACTCTGCCCTGGGGTTTTGTGCAAGAGGCCAAAGCAGAGGCCCACGATGGGCTGAGGCAGGCTGAGAGAGCTGGGATTGTTTAGTCTGGAGAAGACTCTGGGGTGACCTTAGAGCAGCCTTCGAGGATCTGAAGGGAGCTTCAGCAGCAGCCCTGAGTGATGTGCTCTGGGAAACACTGTTTTAGCAGGGGAGTTAGACTAGAGGGTCTCTAGAGGTCCATTCCAACTCTGACAATTCCCTGATTCTGTGATTTTTAAATCTATTTTCAGTGATCTTGAGTTACCCTCCATTTTCAGCTGGAAAGAATAGCCACACAGAAGAAGAACTTTCTTTCTTTCAATGTTTCCAACCTGAACGATTACTGAGCAAGAAGTGACAGATGCATAAGGATATAAGAATGGTAGAATTGGCTTAGCTAATTTGATTTGTGGCCCGTCTTGCCCAATAACTGTACTCAGGAGCAAATACATCCATAGGATGCCTCACAGCTTTACCACAGGCAGGTATTGAATAGCCTGTACCTCTTTTCAGGTCCCCTAATAGGTGATTTGACCTGACCTATGAGGTGAAAAATTTGGTTTGCAACTGGATTCCACAGCCACTGCTCGCTCTCTCTCCCTCTCTTATCTTTTGTTATATAGACACATATACTGTCACATCAAGACAGAACGACTTGAAGGGCAAGCAGAAAAAGAGAGGGAAAAAGAAAAGATGAAAACAAGCCTTCAAGGGTGAATGTGCTTACTATAATAAATCACATACTATCATAAAAAAAAATAATTAAAAAAAGCCTTTTAATTAAAGCCTGAAATGCATATTCCTGTGTGTAGGTGTTTATTTGTTCAGAATATTGAATCCAGGATAATCCTCTGAGGCATTTGCAGAGGAATGACTGCAGAAGCCAGAGGCTCTAATTCATGAGGAAGCTGTGCGTGAATTAGTTCAGATTATCACATATTTCACTTCTAAAAAGTGTGGAGAGGAGAAATTACCCAGCTGGGTGCGGTAAATGAACCTGTTTTTCCAGTATCCAAAGGCCAATGTTGGTCCTTAAGGGGGTGTACAAGAGAAAAGAGCTGTTGGGAAACAGCAGTTGGGGGCAATTTAAGCCTTTGCTGTTGCAAAACAGAGATTTGTGTGTACTTTAGAAAACTCCCAGAGGAGAAAGTAAGCAGCCTTTTACAATAGTGACTTCTTTGGTGAGAGACCTGCAAGGATCCTTTTTTTATTATTTTTTAAGTCCCTCAATGGCTGCTGCTGCTGTTTTGCTGGATGGAGGCAGCAAGGAGGGAGGTGTGAAGGCTCTGGGGCCACCCCCCACAAGGTGTCTTTTAGTTCTGCTTCATTCATAACAGTTTTATGACTTAGGGTTGTTTTTCAAAGGAGGCAGAAGCTGGGTGCCCTTTCCCTGGCTTTGTTCCCAGAGCTGAAAATAACTCAGAAATTCAGATGCCATGGGGAAAGAGAATCTCCTGACTTCATGCCTGTGCTGACTTACCATTGGGTCATCCTGTCTGCAACTTGGCTGCCAGTTTCCACCTTCCTCGGCAGAGCCGGTAAACTATGTGACTGCATATTTTTACCTTTCTGGCATAATTACTTTCTCATATTTTGTAACATGAGATGATCTTTGAGGGCAATAAATCTTCCCTCCAGACCCTAAAGGGGCTACAGGAGAGATGGGGAGGGACTTTTGATCAGGCAGTGGAGGCACAGGATGAGGGATAATGGATCTAAACTGAAAGAGGAGAGATTTAGAGTAGATAATAGGAAGAAATTCTTTGCTGTGAGGGTGGTGAGACACTGGAACAGGTTGCCCAGAGAATCTGTGGCTGCCTCATCCCTGAAGGGGTTCAGGCTGGATGGCTTGGAACAACCTGGTGTGGTGGGAGGTGTCCCTGCCCATGGCAGGTGGGTTGGAACTGGATGATCTTTAATGTCCCTTCCAACTCTAACCATTCTATGATTCTGCGATTCTATGAAAACACTGTCTTTACCCTGGCAGTCCTACTAATGGTTCAAGTTTTTTGCAAAAAGCTGGCCCAAGATCAGCTTGCCCATGGAATATTCTTCCCAGCCCTCTCTCCCAGGTTTTTTAAAGCTTGGCATATGCCCTAGAAACTTTTTCATGGATTTCAGTGTCACAGTGATCTTCTCTCCCAGAACATGGTCAAAGAAACAAACGTAAAAACTTTCATTGCCTTGGATACGATTATCAAAGGCCACTGTTATTTACTGAGTGCTTAAATTCAACACTTGACCTACAAAGTAAGAAGGGCAAATTTGGATAATAATAGGAAACCTTGATTATCATGAAAGCTTATATGAGATATGCTGGACCCACTTGACCGTCCACCACTTTATAGAAGATAACGTCCCTGTGGAACAAAAGAGGATTTTTAGGTTCAATTGGTAGTTCAAATCACAGCGATGTTCACTGTCTAGATTTTTTTTATAAAGTGGATCTGGAGGTGAAATGATTAATTTTAGCCAGTGGCTACTAAGCCGAGTCGAACTTTAAAACTCTGCCTAATTTTATGCCCAGGAGCCATGCCTTTTAAGTAGTGCCTTTGTGTCAATATGTTTATTGACATAAAATATATGTAATATATTATATATCATGCATAATCCAGAGAACCAAGATGAGAATATTGACTCAACTCACTGATTAAGTGGAGCATAGGATGTCAAAACACAGGTAGCCCCCCGCCTTTGCTGGAGGGCCGAATTTGGTGCTCAGCAACAGCAGATTGAGCCACTGTAATTGCAGAGACACAGGAATGGTCAGGAAGTGTAGTGATAGGACAAGGGGTAATGGTTTTAAATTTGAAGAGGGGAGGTTTAGATGAGATATTAGGAAGAAATTCTTTGCTGTGAGGGTGGTGAGGCACTGGAACAGGTTGCCCAGAGAAGTTGCAGCTGCCTCATCCCTGGAGGGGTTCAAGGCCAGGCTGGATGGGGCTTGGAGCAACCTGCTCTGGTGGGAGATGTCCCTGCCCAGGGCAGAGAGGTTGGAACTGAATGATCTTGAAGGTCCCTTCCAACTCTAACCATTCTGTGGTTCCATGATTCTATGAATATTGGCTGGGGCATGGTATTCCCACTCCTACTTTTCACAGGACCAAAGGCTCCATCTTTCAGAAGGGAAAGCCCTTGGCCTGATCTGCCCAGACTTTCCCTCATTCACCTACTTTTTAAGTAAAGTGATGTAGAAGGAACATAGATGTCAGCGAAAAGGATGTCCCAGATTTCAGGTGTGCATCTCAATGTATAGATTAAGTTCAGTCTCAGGGTTGAGCAAAGCTATTCTTTTTGAAAAGTGGAGTACTAAAATAATTAATGATATCCCACTGACATTGCCATGTCTAATTACTGTGAAAGCATTTTTTTCCTTTACTATGACCTTTTTCACACCTAAAAAAGCCTCTCAAAATTGTAGTTTCTATCATTCTGTGGAATCATAGAATGGTTGAAGTTGGAAGGGACCTTAAAGTTCATCCAGTTCCAACCCCTGCCATGGGCAGGGACACCTCCCACCATCCCAGGTTGCTTCAAGCCCCATCCCGCCTGGCCTTGAACACCTCCAGGGATGGGCCAAGTTAAATACGGGGCAAGTTAAATACAATTAACCTATTTGGCTGGTATTTTAGACAACACCTCCTGCAATTTAAATCCTGTAATTCAGCACCCAAGTGTACGAAAATATCTTAAATTTGCTGGCATTTCACTACTACTGATCAGCCCATCAGCAAAGCAATTCCTGGGTTAGTTGATGGGTTAACAAGGGGCTTCAGATAAACCTTGTCTGGGGCAAGGAAATAGGGAAAAGCTGGCAATTCTCAATCCTTGCTTTATTTTTCCTTTTGGCATTCTTTATCTTTCTGCTGCATCTTGGTAGGATGGACACAGTGTGAAATAAGGGCCACATGAGGCACTGTCTGAGTAGCAGAGTAATAATGAACCAGATAAATACTAGGAGTGTCATATTCAAACCACATGGATGCACGCATTAAAAGATGATTCAGTACAAATGAAGAGTGCTAGGAAACTTGTCATAAAAATAAAGAAGCCAAGATAATTTTTTAATTAACTAAAAGAAGACTTTATGTACCGATCCTCAGTGATACTGCACATTTCCAAGGTTTATTATCCTGGTTCAAATCCAAGAAAGCATTTAAGCACTTGCTTATCTTTGATCGCTTGATTTAATCCCCACCACTATCTCCTTTTCCAGAGCAAACTACAAAACAGCCTGAAATTGATGCTGCTCATTTCTATGAAATTTCAGGCCAGGCCACAGCTGCTCTGCAAAATGTAGAAGCTCAAAAATAAACCATTGCATACAAATGTCATGATACGAGATGATGTTGAGTGAGAATGCCTGTCAACATCAGATTTATGTGCTCTGTAAATTAATATAATAACCGTATGTTTTGTAAAAGCCTGAAATACTGCTCTAATGTCAAAGGTACTGATGTGAATTCTAGACACCCTCTATCTATTACCAACGTTTTCCAAGCAAGTGCAAGGCCATACAGCTTACAGTCCTTCAAAACACGGCAACAACCAGCTAAATCCATGAAGCTAAATCTCCACGTGGAGAATTTCCACACTTGCAGTTCTCTTTCCCACTAGATTTTCCAGTTTCTGATAGAGTTAAGTCCAGGAACACTTTTGGGGAAGAGAAAAAGCAGTCCCCTGCAATCTGAGTCACAAAAATGGCAAGAGACATGACCTCTGTGATGGAGTCCCTGGGCTGTTCAGTGTCGTCAAAGTCAAGAGGACTAAATCTACCTCCAGTGTAATTTTCTGGGCTTTAGGGAGATGTTCCAGCTCTGGGTTTTGGCTTGCTTAATCTACTAAAATACATAAAGTGATGGATTGAAAGAGAGACATTTCCTTCCTCGCCTCCAAGTATTTCACTTTTCTTGGGAACCCTTGAGCTTTCATCCATCCTCCTTGATCCTCCTTGCCTGATCCTTCTTCCATCTCCTCCACTGTCCCCAGCATGGGTTTAAGACTGTATTTAAGTGACTTCAACAACTCATAGTAAGATGTAGACAAAAAAAATGGGGGTTTATGTGAGAATGGAATGGGATGCGATGGGATAGGATAGGATAGGATAGGATAGGATAGGATAGGATAGGATAGGATAGTTCAGTTGGAAGGGACCTACAACCACCATCTAGTCCAACTGCCAGTTTTCCAATCAGAAATATTGACCTAGTGGTTGAGGCTAGTAGATGGCAACAGAGGGCATAATAGCTCAGTCTGAGAAAGCTTCCCATGGGCATTTAATTTCTCTATTTCACAGGTTTTAATCAATTCTTTTGTAGGGCACTGCCAGCCCTACAAGCACTCACTCACAGGAGCTGTGCTTCAGTGGGACTGTAACAGTTATGTGAAAAAGCAGGGTTTGCAGAAAATATTTAAATCCCCTCTCTAAGACCCTGTTAGGTACTTATTGTTGACCACAAATATGTTAAAAATATTTTTTTAGATTTTTTATCTACGTCAATGGGTATATGTGGTATTTTTTTTGTGCCAAGCCCTGAAACCCAGAAGACATTTCTCCAGTTGCAGACATTGATCTGCCTCGGATGTGTTGTGGCCAAGCAGGCTCTGAGCACTTGGGGCTGGGGCATCTCTGCAGCTCCGAGAAGTCCCTTGGAAGCAGATCCAGTGATGGCTTCCAAGAGAAGAGCTCTGAGCGTTTGGCCCTTGGCTTTGAAGAGACACAGAAAGCTGGCGGCTGCTCTGGGACATGAAGTAATAGAAAAACTTCAGTTCCAGGTTGGCAGAGACATAAATACCTTCAGACTTTATGCATCTAAATGTTTTGGGGGATGATTCACATCATGAAACTGCCCACCAGTCCCAGTTGTAGGTACTTTTGTTGATTTGCATCCACACACTCAGCATGAACTTTCATGACGTTAGCGGAGCTGATGTGATTTGCACCAGCAGATTATCCTGAAGTTTATTGGACAACTGCCTAAACCCCTTTGCAGTTTTACAGAAATATGTTTTAAGGGACTAACAGAGAAGGAAGAGCTCTTTTGTGCAAGGCACCAATGGCATAGACGCAGTCCAAATGCACACATTCAACACCCTCCTCTCAATAAAAGCGTTCCCCACTCCACAGCAAAAAATCCTTGTGATGTGCATGGATCCCCTTGGACTTCACTCCCACAAGATGTGTAAAAAGGTACTGCCCAAGTCTTCTTTTTCTCATGTGCTTTTTATTTGCTAGAACAAATTCAGCCTGGGAAAATAGATGTAGTGTTGGGTCCAAACTGAGTTTGCACTGCTTGCTTCTCAGCTTAGGGCTTGTTGGAGCCCCTCCAATTCTTGTTTGATAAAGGGAATTGCCTCCAGAACACACTTCATCCCTGTATTAATGTGTGTGGTGCTACTGTCTCTCTTTCCTCTACTTATTGGTGAGATTACCCAGTGAGACATCCTCACTCCGGGGATATATAGAAAAATACAGAGGGGAGTTGTCCCTGTCGAGTCATTGATCCTAAATGGTGCAAAAGAAGATGATGAAAGAAGATGATCGGAGCAGAGAAGCAGATCTTTGGTAATGGGTGCCATCTGACACCTGAATCAGGACTTTGTTCATCAGGTCCATGAGGAAAGCAGTGGCGCTGTGAGTACTTACTCTGTTTCAGAAAGGCAAAATCTGCCCTACAGTTTTTAACCAAGAGCACATGCTCCATCCAACCCCAAGAGTCCCACATTTACAGCCTTACTTTGGAAAATAAATCTGATACTCCGAGAGTTTGGCTTTCCTGGTTCCTGCATCTCAACATGTTGTACCGTGCAACAGTGACAAGTCTAAGTCCTTTCTTCATAAGAAAGGACCACTCTTTTTTGGCCTTCAGGTGATTTGAACAGAACATCTGGCAAATGAAGTGTTCTGCAACTATTTAGAATCATAGAATGGTTAGAGTTGGAAGAGACTTTAAAGATCATCCAGTTCCAACTCCCCTGGCCTGGGCAGGGACACCTCCCACCACACCAGGTTGCTCCAAGCCCCATCCAGCCTGGCCTTGAACCCCTCCAGGGATGGGGCAGCCACAGCTTCTCTGGGCAGCCTGTACCAGTGCCTCACCACCCTCACAGCAAAGAATTTCTTCCTAATATAAATCTCCCCTCTTTCAGTTCAAAATCATTGCTGCTCACCCATTCCCTGATAAAGGGTCCCTCCACATCTCTCCTGTAGCCCCCTTTTAGGGACTGGAAGGGGCTGTAAGGTCTCCCCGGAGCCTTCTCTTCTCCAGGCTGAACAGCCCCAGCTCTCTCAGCCTGTCTTCATAGGAGATGTTCTCCATCCCACTGATTATCTTCATGCCCTCAAACAGGTCCATGTCCTTCCTGTGCTGAGAACTCCAAGGCTGGACACAGTACTCCGTTTCAGTTAACTCCCATATTTCGGTTAACTCTGTGTAATCTAGTAAATGGCCATGGGTGATTGTAGCCCTGACTAGAATTTCTCTGTGTGTCCTTTGTGTTAAATTAATTTCCAGGGTCACAGTGACCTTTTAGCTTGGGTGTTGAATTGGTGATCTACCTCCCCACTGCACTCATTAGCTTACACTCCCTGTGCAAGGCACAGCAACATTTCTCTGAGGCTCAGATTTCTCCTGTCTCCCCCCGACGGAGCAGGTTTGAATACTCCTCCTTGCAAAAAGTGTTGAAAACAACGAAGATCTCCCCTCACACTCCTCACCCTACACGTGGCAGCCAGAGAGAGGTTTCTCTTGGGTTCTGCACCCACCTTTCCCTGGTGGGAATGGTTGGTCCTTGTTTGACCTTTCTGATACAGAGGTAACTCAAGACAAAGATGGGTGTCAAGTAAGTTCCCCTTAGTTCATAACTGCCTCCAAATGCCTCTGCAAACACTCCTGGGGAGACAGCATGTGCTGTGCTGCAACACCGATTTGTTGTGACTACAAACCCTCCTCGTGATGGTGTGAAATTGAGTGTGAACAAGCAGCTGGATCGCAATTCATCAAACGTAATTAATCCCAAACAGAGCATCAGAAAGACTCCTTTTATCTTGCCTAAGGGTTGATGATATAAATACAGAGCACCCCAGAATCAAAAAAGGGAGTAAGCAGATGCTTGCAACTCTGTGAATTCTTTTATAATGCAAAGATGGCTTTTATCTCTCACCATCTATTTTTGAGTGCTCATCACTGTGCTGCCTGGGTGCTTTGATAAATGGTGATAAATATACTGAGCATATGTTTGGGTCATTAAAAAATTCCATCTACTTCATGTAATTTGGAGACAAAAGAGAAATCGTGGAAAAACACAACATTTATGAATGTCTGCTGGGCAAATCTGGACTGGAACTAGCTCTTTGACCAAAATCCCCAAAAAGGAAGGGGGGAAAAAAGGACAAAGTAACTAAGAAAAACAGATAGAGCTCTGAATGCATGTTGAAG
The DNA here is from genome assembly GCA_013400375.1 of Thinocorus orbignyianus. NCBI lineage: Eukaryota > Metazoa > Chordata > Aves > Ciconiiformes > Thinocoridae > Thinocorus > Thinocorus orbignyianus. Next base: position 634,952 of record VXBW01000772.1, on the reverse strand, counting down.
ACAGGCTGAGAGAGCTAGGGTTGTTCAGCCTGGAGAAGAGAAGGCTGCAGTGGGACCTCAAAGCTCCTTTCAGTACTTGAAAGGGGCTACAGAAGAAATGGGGAGGGAACCTTCATTAGGGAGTGGAACCACAGAACTAGGGGTAATGGTTTTAAACTGAAAGAGTGGAGATTTAGATTACATACTAGAAAGAAATCTTTTGCTGTGAGGGTGGTGAGGCACTGGAACAGGTTGCCCAGAGAAGCTGTGGCTGCCCCATCCCTGGAGGGGTTCAAGGCTAGGCTGGATGGGGCTTGGAGCAACCTGGTGTGGTGGGAGGTGTCCCTGCCCAGGGCAAGGGGGTTGGAACTTGGTGATCTATAAGGTCCTTTCCAACTCTAAACTTTCTATGACTCTCTGATCTGCCCTGTAAAGAGTGTGCCCTTTTTCTAATGGTGCCTCATAGACACTCCTTTATCTCCAGAGAACATAGTGGAGCATGAACTCAAAATAAAGTGGATGAATTTTTCCAAAAATGACCTTGTGGTGTGGAGGCAAATGAACAAAACAGTCTCTTCTTTTTATCCAAAAGAGATTGATTTGATCTGGGTGTTACAAACAAAGACATCCCTGACACTGCTTTCCCCTTAGCCAGCAGGACTGTCAGATGTGGCTATTTTGCATCAAGAATATAGCGGTGTGGAGGTTACAGTGCTTCTGTGGCCACAGCAGCCACAGAGGGCAACCTCAGTGCCTCCCTCCTACTGTAGAGCAGGCAATGGGTGATGGCCTAGTCCAGATCACAGGTAAGATTTAAAGATGAATAACATAATCATGTTACAAGTGTTTGCTTTATATAAGCAGAATGGCTCAGGCTTTTTTTCTTTACAGTAAGAAAGGCATACTGAGGATAAGAAAGTTAGCCTTTTAAAACGCAGTGAAGGATTTGGACTCCAAGCAGCAGATGTTGAAGGCTGTGTATGAAACACTAATCACGACTTCACGTCTCAACCCAGACTATTGAACCGCAATAGATCCTTTCAACAATCTCTTGATTCCCCGACCCTTGCATTTGCTACACATTGTCAATTTTAACTGAACACTGTGTTTTTAAAAGAATGGAAGTGTCTTGAAAGTACTTATATGCATTTTGAAGTACCTGCATCTCCTGGATCTGGCATTGACTTGCTACACAGCCACATCTGTGAGCTTAAATTGCCTCCCAGACCCCTTATCATACATTTCAACATGCTGAAGCTGAGATGGTGCCTGCTCTTTCTCACTTGTTGTTTGAGGGCATTTGTGCTCTTAGTCAAGAAAGAGGTCAGAAAACAAGCACGGACCTCAAAGAGTTCTCTAGATTAGCCTGGCAAACACATCTCAGTTTCCATAGCCCTCAAGGAAGTAGATATCATTATTGTCAACCTCATATNGGTTGTAACTGGATGATCTTTAAGGTCCCTTCCAACTCTAACCGTTCTATGATTTATGATTCTATGAACCAGGAACCCATTTACAGCCAGATCAACAGGAAAGCAGCTTTCAACAAGAGGCCAAGCCCAAGCAAGTGCCTCTGCCTTGAGGGACATTAAATGTGGGTTTGAACCACCCAAGTAAAAGCTCAAGGTAACTTTTTCTCTTTGGACCTGCACCCCTGGTTTTGAACCTATGTCATCGAAAACAGAATCCGGCCCCACAATGGTCTGCAAGGGAGGTAATAATGCTGCAATAACACAGCCAAGCTCGCTGCCCTGGCAATGAATGCTTATCTCACGCTGGTCTCCCAGTCAGTACTGTTTAAAACAAATAAATACTGCAGGGGAGTTGCTGTCAGTGCAATTGTTGAGTTGTATTCTTGTGGCGAGCTTTTTATCATAATCGTGCAGAGCGAGTACAGAGTGTTTGCAAGGCATGTTTGAGCCAGGGCACAGAAAGCACACAAAGTCTGTTAATAAATAATGGGCTCTGGTTGTACGGGTTTCGCAGTGTGGCTGGAAAAATAAGTCTCTTCAAAGTACGATCAGTAACAGGCATGTGCTATTAAAACAAACCAAACCAAAACGGAGATTTTTCATTGACAGTCCCTGGGAATAACAGACGTTCTCCTCGACGGCAGATGTGGTAGCACCTTGGTTGTGCTCTTCCACTTGTGATATTCTGGACAGGTAGTGGAGATAACACTAGTTTGCTCCTGATACTATGATATCTTGAATGTCTTTCCTCTGTCTGAAGACTATTATATAGCCAGGGAGACTTGGGCATGCTGGCATCTCATGGATTGGATGGTGTCATACCACAGAGTGATCTAGAGTTTATCATTGTCTTGGGTTTATGAGTTAACAGCAGCAAATGCCTACATCTTAAAGTTTCCAAAGTAAGGACACAGTAGACTAGGAAGAGGAAAGATAGCCAGGGTACTCATAATTTTCCTATATAAAGCTCACAGAAGTTCTTAACTTCACTGAAGAAGAGCAGTTAATGTCACTGAATTGAGGGGACATTAGACCACTGACCTTAATGGCCAGGATCTCCTCCTGTAACGCTTACCCCAGGCTCACCAGGATGTTCTGTGACAATACCAGTGCATATTAGCAGAAAACACTGCTTTGCCGAATTTGGGAACTGCCTGATGCCAAGCCAGGCACAGCATCCCAAAACTTAACCCACTTGTAAGAAAAATCATTACAAAAGGTGTTAGAAAGAATGAAACACTTACTTGGTCCAAGACCTATGGAAAATGCAGCGACATAAACAAGTAGGCTGGCCAACGAGAGCCATTTCAGGACAACAGGAACCTCCTCACTTTCCATGTGAGAACCTGTCATACTTTTGCCTCCTGCTAGGGCAGTCCTGTTCAGTTCTGCGGTCCTGGCAACACCTGGGCTTTTCTGAGCGTCAAATGACAATCTTTCCGGTGAAGCCATGCTAGCAAAGAGGTCCTTGAGGCTACCATTGGTGACACGAGTGATGTTTCCTGTTCTCTGGAGAAAGAAATCCTCTGGAGACTGGCTTCTACAGACGTTAGTGATGTTCACATGTATGTTACGGTTCACTAAACCCATAGTGACCAACGATACTGCCATAATGGAAGAGCCAATACATAGAAAAGTTTTGCTTCCAACTTGATCCACAAAAACCGTGGCTGGGACTGTGCTGACTACTTTAACAACTCCCACTCCGGTAGAAGCCAAGCTGGCAGCTTCGTTGCTCTGGAACCCAACTGACTTCAAGACAGTCGATGCGTAAAATAAAATGTTGGGTTGCCCAGTTGTTTGCACAAAAAAGACCAGAGTGAGTCCTACCAACATTCGGGCCCTCATGTTGTTTTTTGAACGGAACAGGTCCAAGAAACTATACTGGTTCTCATCTTTCAGGGAAGACTTGATCACAGTAAGTTCTTTAGTAGCATCCGATGTTTCCCGTAGCCTCTCCAGTACTTTTCTTGCAGCTTCATCGTTATTTTTCATGACGAGAAACCGAGGGCTTGGAGGAAGGAAATACATGGCAATAGCCTGCAAAGCACCTAACGGAATCACAAGGCCAAACATGTACTTCCAGCCATGAGACACGCTGGCAAATGCGTAATTTGAAATGTAGGCAAAGAGAATGCCTATCACAATCATGAGTTCATTCAATGATACCAGGAGACCTCTTCTGTGCTGTGGAGCTATCTCAGCGATATACACACAGGTTGCAATTGAGGATAGTGATATCGAAATGCCTATGGCAATCCGTCCCACAATAAGTATCCCATAGGATTCATAGGGCAGTAAAATCAGACTCCCCAACACAAGTAAAGAAGACGCAACAATGATAGCAAGTCTCCTTCCAAACCGGTCTATCAGGAATCCACCGGTAAGGGATGCAAATAAGGCCCCAAAAAGCAGGGAACTTACAACGATTTCTTGCTCTTTGCAGGACAGTGCTAACACGCTGCTCATCTGAAGAAGAGCTCCGGAGATAAGGCCCAACTCGTAACCCATCTGAAGTCCGCTTACGGCAGCAATGGCAGAAGATAGAAAAGTAAATGTTCCACAGCCTGAAATAAGAGAAAAATCACAAAATCTTGAAGGTGTAGCTTCAGTGATGTTCTGACAACTAATAATAACTTTATTTGATATACCAGTGCAAAAAAAAATCTTTGAGTAACTTTTAGGCATAGCAGTCAGTTGTGTACAAACCCAGCATCAGTGGTGACATAGGAGGTTATTTTTGAAATAAATTTAAAAAAAAAATCATTCATATAAGCCCCTCTTTAATTTTAATGCTTTTAGGTTCCTTATCTTCCCAATAAAAAATGCAATAAGGTTTTAATCATTCCCTAAATAACCCAACTTTCTGCCTCAGAATATCATTGTGAACGGCAACACCGACAATACAACCTTTTGACAAGAAAGCAATTTTTGCCTTGAGATATTTTTAGTGTTTTAGTTGTACTCAACCGAGGAAACCTTGTCCATCCAACTAGTGTACCATGGGCAAGGAAAGCAGTAATTTCCCAGCCAAATTTCTTCAATCTTTACTTGAATAAATAACAGGTTAATTTTTCCCTCACCACTCACTAATTACTTTGCTTCACCTGAGGATGCCATGAAGGCTGCTGGTACCAGTGTTTTCATTTTCCAAATGAAAACTTATCCACTGAGCTCCAGTTTGATCCAAAAAGCTGGGATATACAAGAGAAACCAGTCTTTGAGGTCCAAATTCATGAACATTTTGGGCTTTGCTCATCAGATTCTTCTCAACATCGGGATCAAATATTTTGCATAGTTTACAACAGCCACAGTGTCAGGAATAAAAAACAGATGGTGAAAACCAAAACCAAATGGAGATTATATGCCTTTGAACGTCCACCCTAAAACAAATTCATTTTATACAACTGAGATTCATTGTTTATTGTTACAAGATAGATTTAGCTGATCGTATTCTACTAACTGTGAAGCCTTTTGCACCCTAAACTTTGAGGAATATATCGGTTTGTTATTGTTGGGCTTGTTCTTTCTCCCAGCGTGATTTTTCTCTCATCATAACGTTGGCTGCGACACAACTAGGAAAAGAGTAAATTGACTTCTGATTTTCCGGTTAGTTGGAGGGATAGGACGTGTCTGAGGAGAGGTAGCTTTTGTAGCATAACAGAGTTCATATTTCATTTAATTCTCCTGGAACAAGCACTTTCCAGCTTGGCTGGAAAGTGGTATACGGTCTAATTGAAAGGGATACATAGACTTTGTTTATTTTTAGCTTATTTTTCTAAGGCATTAAGGCTCTTTGATCACGCTGACTGCTCGGGGTTCCGTGCCAGTAACATTTGAGCACGTTGGCGAGGATCAGTCCCGTTTGAGAAAGGATATTACATTCCTAAGGCAAATTGTGAAAAGAGAGGAGAAGGGCAGCTCTAGCAGGACTGCACTACTAAAATAAACAGTGCCGGAGCGTGGGCCCGGACCTTGGAACGTGGCCACCTATCTGACTACATTGCTGGCATGGACCCTGGTGTGGTTGTGTCCCGTGCCACCTTGGGCTCTCCTAACAATTCCTGGCCTGAGCCCACCATCACGCCCTGGAGCCAATCCATGGGAGGTCGGTTATCTCGTAGGGTAGCAGAANTCATCTAAATCTCCCCACTTCCAATTTAAAACCATTACCCCTTGTCCTATCACTAGACTTCCTGACAAAGAATCCCTCTCCAGCTCTTCTGAAAGCACCTTTCAGATACTGGAATATACAACATGGTGGAGATTGGTCTCTTCACCCAAGTCACAGGTGATGGGACAAGAAGAAATGGCCTCAAGTTGTTCCAGGGGAGGTTCTGATTGGATGTTAGGAACAATTTTTTCACTGAGAGGTGTTAATTGTTGGAATGGGCTGCCCAGGGAAGTGATTGAAGCACCATCCCTGGAGGTATTTAAAAGACTGGTTGACATAATGCTTAGAGACATGTTTCAGTGATGGTTTTTATCAGAGTTAGGTCAATGGTTGGACTAGATGATCTGAAAGGTCCCTTCCAACCTAGGCAATTCTATGACTCCAGGACTCCAACACCCTGCCGTGGCCAGGGACACCTCTCACTAGACCAGGTTGCTCATGAGCTAGTCCTCCAGGGTCAGGTGATATGTGTAAGCCCATTAAGTCTGTTAAGATAAGTATTGCCTGTTAGCAGTCCTACCTTGCTGAGGGTTTGTTCTCTTTGAGTCAAGCAGAACCCCAGCTACTGAGTGTACACAACATGCCCCAGCCCTTTCAGTCTCTGGGCTTGAGTGGCTGGAAAACCAGAGGCAGACAAAAGGTGGGTGAAAAACACATGGTTTTGTTAAAATGGGACATAAGAGCATGGGGCGAATGGGAGCATTGTGAGAAATCTTTCAGAAGGTAGGGGTGGATGGCAGGTTCATTGTGATGGAGACAGGAGAGCTTGAAGACAATGTCAGAAAAAAATTTGCAAAATTATTTGGTGATGGAACCATCTTTTTGTGTGTGTGTGTATTGTTGTTGTCCATGTCGCTACTATGTCTAAAGCTTTTTCTTTATGTCTGCGTTATCCAAGATCATTGCACTTATCTCAAACAGAGGTTAGTACATGGGTGAGGGCAAGATCCTGCCGTATTTTTGTCACCCACTGAACAACTCTTCAATGGAAGACTCCACTTAAGCTGTTTTGTGTTCTGCTGAATGCATGCAACAGTCATTTTATCATTGCAAAACCTAATTTGTCCCTCCTCTTCATAGTTTTAAATTGCCTGTTTGCTGTACATTACTAGATTTGGAAAATATACCCTTCCAGGGAAACTTGGCTGGAAATCAGGGCAGTTAACAACACAGTGTGTAGCTCAGTGAATGAGCTTGGGTGTCAGAAGCTACGCTATTAATTTGAGCACAGTACTCTGCCCAAACTACTGCTCAGTGCTGATATTTGAGCTTTATTTGCTAATATTTGAGTTTTCTTGGATATCTCTGTATTTTTCATCATTTAGCCATATAGATTTAACCTAAGATTTTGCTTTAATTTCTACATTATAAAGAGAGAGGAGACCATTGTGGTCATCCAGTTTGGCACTCATGAACACCGCAACATAAACCTTCAGACATGTATAAAAAAGGAAATAAAGAAGAAAAAAATCATTTAACTAAGATGTTTAGAATATTCAGCTTTGATTTAAAAATTGCTAGTGTTTGAAAGCCAATGACATTAAGTCATAAATTGTTCCAATGGTTAATTTCTTTCACTGAAAACTATTTCTAGACTTAATTTCTGCAACTTTAGCTTCCAGTCATCAGGTCCCACTCTCCGTTTGCCTGCACTCAGCCATGTTCACCAAGTACAAAATTACACCCTGTCATCAAGTCATCCCACAAACCTTTCCAGGATAAGCTCCTCAGCTCGTGAGGCTTTACAAGTTTATCAGTCCCTTAAGTATTCAAAGCCCTGTTCTTTGAGCTGTATCCAGATTATCAACCTCTTCAACAAATTGTGAGCTGGACCCAGTGCTCCTGCAGTGGTTGCATGATGCCAGGTAGAAACCTGACATAATTATCCCCCTCCTGGTGGACATTTACCCCTCTACTCATCATAGGAGCTCAGCTCCTGCTGGTTATTCTCCAGGACAACCGATTTCTTTTCTGACTGGCTTCTTTCCAAGGCAGAGCCTTTCCTTGAAACATGACCTGCCTTCTTGCATCTTAGCTAGGGGTACAACTTGCTTTACCTTTGCCTGTATTAAAGCCCATAGGATGGGTTCAACTCACCTAGATGTGAGAGCTCTACAGCGTCTCTAGTTTTCTTCTGCAACCACTTGTGAAAAATAGGCGCTTCTGGATGTCTGAAGTAGGTCAGATGCCTATTTCTCTCTGCTGCCTATAAAAGGAATCTGTGTGGCTTGCTCAGATGCAGACGTCTAAAGTTAGCAGAAGAGGAACCCCAGGCAGCAGGCCATCCAAATTGCATCCAGGCAGTGACACACACTGTTTACGGATCACCCCTCATCTTTATCACCCACAAATAATCTGTTATTATCTTCTTCCAGGCAATTGAGAAGAAATGTTAAGTAACAGAGGGGCCAAAACTGAGTTTAAACCTCTCCAGCAGAAACACAGCAGTGTGGGCAGTGTCTCCTATTGGTACTTTGAGGTCTGTGTCCTGCAGAGCTTTTAATTCCTTGAATTTGTGGCTGTCAGTTTTGGATGGTTCCAGTTTCTGATTCAGAATGACAGTGCCACATCACATCTCCTGACAGGGCCCACGATCAGCACTGATTCTTCGTAATCCAGACTGTGGTCTCCTCAGCCTGTGGTCCTCAAGTCAGAGTAACTGAGTTGGTTATTTGTGTTTAAGTCCAAGAGGCTGCACAAAGCTGGGTGTGGAGCTTGCACGCCTGGGAAGTTGCTAGGGAAGCACTCAAGCCCATATATTTCCTGCTTCTCCAAGTACTGCAGCTTGAATAATGTCGTAATGTTTCTCTGGTTTATTTTTACTGGGTCAACTGGTACCCTCACGCATGCGTCCAGTGACATGTGCATGCAGAAATAGTGGTGGGCTGGAACTAAAGCAGACCCCTGAATGAAAAGCAGATTCTGGTGTGAGGCAGAGAGAAACATCATCTTTCTCAGCAGTTAACTTGGTGTCTCTTGACCCTCACAGGCATCATTCTGCTGAGAAACATCCTTATTTCACTATGAGGTTTTGTTGTAACTGATGTACCAGGCCAGGCTGGATGGGGCTTGGAGAAACCTGGTCTGGTGGGAGGTGTCCCTGCCCAGGACAGAGGAGTTGGAACTCCATGATCCTTCCAACTCTAACCATTCTATGATTCACCAGCTCAGAACTGCCTGCTGATTTAAACCCCAAAATCTCTGTCCTATTTTCCTCCAGACAAATTTCCCTCTGACTCCAGCATATGTTTTGCTTTAACATTTCCAGATAAAGCAGTAGTTGTACTCACAACCCTTTTAAGTGTCACTTTTAATGATGTTGCTGGCAGTTCTTAGGCATTCCTTTTTTTTTTTCTTTAAAAAAAAAGTTTCTTAAAATGTATATTCCTCTTATTTTTATGAGATGCCCGCAAAATACATGGCAGCGTGCAGCCCAAGGGAACAAAATATTTTAAGGATGGCTTCCAGAGAAACTTCTCCTCCTGCCTGCAACACCGAGCATGGCGAAGGAGTGTATGGCTGGTATGTGACAAGTGATTGGAAAGTCTATTCTCTGGTTTCCCCGTGTAAACAAAATGGGTTCTCACAACTGTTACGCAGGTCAAAAGCAGCACCGCTTGGCAAACAAGCTTATATTTAAGAACATTTGCTAGAACTGTTTATGCCTGGCTCCTGAAAAGGAGACCAAGCTCTGTTGTAGTGTATAGCACAGTGTACTGCTGAGGAGGCTGGATGGGGCCAAGGAATAAGGGTGTGCCCCTTATTTTTTTTTTTTTAAGCACATATTTGGGAAAAAATACAGTCCTTTCAAAGGCAAAACATTTGGTCTGTGCATGTATTTTATTGGCATTAGTGATAAATGATCTGTGCCAGGGAAGATCTGCAGGCAGGCAGTCCAGGCTGGGAAACACCACTCTTTCCCAGTTTCATGTGCAGCAGAGCTCTGGGAAAGGTGCCTGGGAGCCCTTTCCAGCTCACCTTTGGCATTATCACATTAGTTCAGACACTGAGATTTTTATGATGTGGTTTTTCTTTCCATTTTTCCCAAGAGAACCTACAGTGTGCCTACAGAAAACTGGTGGGATGGAATAGGGGGGTGAAAGCACTTCTTTATGTGATATCTATACAACTATTTTGATAGGAGAGGACTTGACATTCACTTCCAATCTGGTCCCTTCTTCTGTTGCCTTTGATTTAATCTGAGGTGAGAAACGCCTCCATTTGGGAGGGAAGGAGTGTGTTTCACTGGAAGGTCAAATATATGTTGTTTAAATCCTTGGGGAAGCTTTGATCTATTTAGACATTTGGAAGGTGAAGTCAAGCTCTGTCAACCCGTGATTAATACACACGATGAGTTGAGCGCATTGCGTAGGTATGAATCCACAGCAGTGAGTCTCCCTTCTTCAATGGAAAAAAAGCATCTTATACCCACGCTAGAACTACGTCTGTGTCTGAAAACTTAAAGTTACTTTCAACAGTGTATTTCTTCTCCATCTGAGTGCTGTCTGACATAGACAATTTGCCTTTGCAAGGAAATGGTGTTTGAAATCCCCCCAATTTTCTTTAGAGGAGCAATTTGCTAAAGTGTTTAGTGTGTGCATCACATTGTTTTGTAGGTTAAATATTTAATGGCATGTGCTGGGAATTGCTGCATAATTAAGCCGTGGTTTTGCTTCTCGTAAAAGGTGATTATCCCATTTTTATGCCATCATGACCTTTGCTGCACTGTCACAGTCATCTTCTCGGTCTCATCCAGTTGCCTGGTTTAAAGAGATAGATGTTACCCCATTGATCTACTCTAATGCCTGAGGCTTCTTTACATCCAGTTGCTTCTCAAGATGTGCATTTCTCCTGTTAGCAAGGACACATCTGATTTAACTCTCCATCTAGAAGTCTGGCCTGAGATCTAAACCAGTTTCCCAACAAGACCCTATGGCATGAGATAAATGGGGTTTGGGACAAATTTATGTTGCAAAGAGAGCAGGAAAAATCTCAAATCTTAAATTTACCCAAATATACTGTCAAGGCCATGCGGGGTCATGACCATTTGACAAAGGTGACTCCTCCCATCCAAATGTGAAAGGCAAAACCAAGGCAAATGTCTTATAAATTGAACTAAGAAAGAACGCAGAAGGAAGCTAATGTATCACACATTTTCACAGATCTAAATCCCTGCCACAGTGGGAAGCATCGTATACTTTGTACAGCGTAAGCCTGATGAGTGTATTGTGTGAGTAATATCCCAGTTTCATGAACAAAAGCCTGCTGGCTCTGATGGAAAGACAGGGAACAGAACGGATCCTGGATAGACCCACATGGACCATCTCTTCATCTCTCTTAGTGCTCTGCCAGCTATTTTCATTATGTCAACAGGCAGCCTGACCCTTTCTTACATTAAAAGGGATTTCTTTTCCCAGTAAGAATCAACAAGTTCTTTTACTCAGAATCATAGAATTTTTCAGGCCAGAAGGAAGCTCTAAAGGTCACCTAGTCCAACTTTCCTGCAGTCAGCGGGAACAGCCCCAACTGGACCAGGTTGCCCAGGGCCTCATGGAGCCTCACCTTAAATATCTACAGGGAAGGGGCCTCAACCACCTCCCTGGGCAACCTGTTCCAGAGTTCCACCACACTCGGAAGAAAGAACTTGTTCCTAATATCTGACCTAAATCTGCTCTTCTCCAACTTAAAGCCATGACCCCTTGTCGTATCACTGCAGACCTTTGTAAACTGACACTCCTCAGCCTTCCTGGTACTGGAAAGCTGCTATTAGGTCTCTTTGGAGCCTTCTCTTCTCCAAGTTGAACAACCCCAGCTCTCTTAGCCTGTCTTCATAGCAGAGGTTCTCCAATCCCCTGATCATTTTTGTGGCCCTCCTCTGGACCCACTCCATCAGATCTATATCCTTCCCACATTGAGGGCTCCAGCCCTGCACACAGTGCTCCAGCTGGGCAATTATAAATTCCACAGGTTACCTCTTTAATTCCTGAGGGCACGACCACTTTGCTGTCTGTTTATTGTAACTGCTGGGCTTCCCTTTGATAACCCCATCCTATAACCATCTGCATTGCTCCCCCTCCAGCCCCCCGTACCCTAAGGTAATGTTAAACATGTCTGTACACCAACTGGCTGTCTGTTCTTGATTAACCTCGGCTTCCTCTGCTTTTAGGTATCAGTAGGCTCTGCTGGACTGATCACTGTTAGGCTCCAACAAAGCATTTGTGCCTGTGGTATCTGAATATTCATGGATTAGTCAGTTCATTCATTTTTTAAGTGAAGGGGAAAAAACAAAACCTGCTGGGTACATAGTGATTTTCTGGTGTACACTTGTTGGAGTGAAGCTGCCTCCTGGGTAAGAAATGTCATTGTGGTGGGTGGGTCATTTCCCCCTTGATCATTGAAAAGGGGCTCAAGATGCAAAAAACCACTCTGCAACTTAGGAAAAACTGGCTAGGTACGACAGTGAGGGTGAGGAGTTGGGAAATCTCAAGCTTCAGCACTCAAATATCTCTTGCAGAAGAAATTACACAGCTGATTTTTCAGGGTGTCAGTGCAGAAACCCTGTTTCCTTGTGAAATGCTAGGGGAGAAAAGACAGGAGGGAGTCCCTATAACTCCCTTCTCACACTTTCCCCCTGCTCGAGCAGGTGCAGGGCTGGCTGAACTGCTGAGAAATTCAGTGAAAAGGGCTGAACTCCTCCCCAGTGTGCAAGGACAGAAGCACAGCCATCATCTTAGACGGCAGTGGTTTCTCTGATTTTTCCAGCTGACTTATCTTCATAAAGGAAAGTGGATTTACACGGCACGAGAGGCAGCACATGCACCCACAGTGGGACACCGAGGCCTTTTGGGGGAAAACTCTGTGTAAACCTCCATCCAACTTTCAAGCCGGCATTTCCCTTCCTCTCCCACTTATTCTTCCCCCCTCTCTCACTTTGGGAAAGGGAGGCAGAGCGCCCTGAGAGGGTCTTGGCTTTGCCAGGGGTTGTTTTCTCCTTTTCTCCCCCTCCCAACCCCAGCCAGCTGCTGGCCAACAGCTGGAATTCCCTTCCCACCGCTCTTTACCTGCTGCAGCTGGGAGCTGGCGGAGGTGTCGGCGGCTGCTCTCCTCATCCTCCCCTGCTCTCATTGCCTGGCTGGGCTGGCCCAGGTCCTCCGTGCTCTGCCCAGGTACCATCTCCACCTTCTTTGCACCTTGAGGAGGAAAGGGGGGCGGGCTGCAAGGAAGGCTTTTCAGAGGGCAGCGGTCCTTCCCCGGCCGGCGTGGGAAGAGCGGGTGATTTCCCTCATGGCAAGGAGTTGCTGGAGCTGGCTGAAACCAAAGGCAAACCGCAAAAGTGGTTGGGGAACAACTTTGCTGCTATTTCAGAAGGCTTTGCCCTTTGCAGTGACACAGGCGGTTGCTATTCTGGGGAGCCTATTGCAGGCGAGGGGAGGGCCGTCTGTCGGAAGTATTGCTTTTGCCTTTTTAACAAATAGTTGGAGACACCAGACGTCCAGGCGCAGCTCGATGCACATTCCTTACCCATTAGCTGAAAGGGTCTCTCTCTCTCTCTTTTTTTCCCTGCCCCTCTCCTCTTTCTGGTGTTTTCGGCAGGGAAGGGGAGGGTCTGAAGGGCTTGTTGTGGCAGCTGAAGCCAAGGCACCCAGCACGCACCCGTGGCACTGCTGCGGTCTCGTAAATCGTGAGCAAGTTGTGGGGAGACACAGCAGACAAGCCAAAAAAGCCATGGCAGCGCTTCTGCAACGCTATAAGTCAGGATTTTTCATGGTACAGATGCAGGTGCTGTTATACAAGCCACCCTCTCCCCTGTGACAGTTAATCATGGGAAAATTCATAGAATCGTAGAATGGTTGGAGTTGGACGGGACCTTAAAGATCATCAAGTTCCAACCCCCCTGCCCTGGGCAGGGACACCTCCCACCAGACCAGGTTGCTCCAAACCCCATCCAGCCTGGCCTTGAACCCCTCCAGGGTTGGGGCAGCCACAGCTTCTCTGGGCAACCTGTTCCAGTGTCTCACCACCCTCACAGCAAAGAATTTCTTCCTAAGATCTACTCTAAATCTCTCCTCTTTCAGTTTGAAACCATTACCCCTTGTCCTACCACTACCCTCCCTGACAAAGAGTCCCTCTCCAGCTCTCCTGGAGCTCCCTTCAGATCCTGGAAGGCTGCTCTAAGGTCTCCCTGGAGCCTTCTCTTTCTCCAGGCTGAACAGCCCCAGCTCTCTCAGCCTGTCTTCATAGGAGAGGCTCTCCAGCCCTTTAATCATCATTCCCCTTTTAAAAACATCCCCTCTCTCTGCCAGACCTCGCTGAGAGCCTAGAAAAACCTCTCCTCAATCTTCTGCCCTGACAGGTGGATATTTTACAGGGAAAATAAATACATCACCCCTGAGAGCAGAGCAAGGCTGACTCATCTAACTCCCCTCCAAAGGCACCAACAACACCAAGCTCCCCTCTGGAACTGCTGCCCCACTTGGCACCGTGACACTCCACCTTCTGAAGCTGACAGGGACACAGCTGTCACATTGGGGTAGCGATAGTGCCTTTTGTCAAATTTCCCTGCTCAGCAAACACTGATCAAGGGTGTATCATTGCCTGCTCCACTTAAGAAGGATTCCTAAACAGTTTTTCCTTCCTGGAAATATTGTAAAAGCTACCAGCTTTTCACCTCTGCCTCCTCTCTCACGCTATTTGAAGGCATTATTGTATTAAAAACAACAACAACAACAAAAAAAGGAGCAAACAACCAAGGCAAACCAGCAAGTAATGAAAGAGAGAAAGAGCACAAACAAGAAGCTTGCAGCACTGCCAAATTATACAACAGAGGGTCCCACTGGGGACAGCTTGGACAACTTGCCTTGCTAAGGCCAGTGTGTTTGCTGAGAGCACTCAGAGACTCCTGCATAGGGACCAGGACCAGGCAGGTAGCCCTGCTGCAGTCCAGACTCTGACCACTGCTTCCATTAAAGCTAGCAGGGATGGAGTGACTCCTAGCAGCTCTCAAAGTCAAGCCTTTGACCCGATGTAGCTAAAACAGGTCTCAATTGGAGACCCACCTGGAGTCCTGTGTCCAGCTCTGGAGTCCTCAATATAGAAGGGACATGGACCTGTTGGAACAGGTCCAGCGCAGGGCCACCAAGATGATTAGAGGGATGGAGCACCTCTGCTATGAAGACAGCCTGAGAGAGCTGGGGCTGTTCAGCCTGGAGAAGAGAAGGCTCCAGGGAGACCTTAGGGCAGCCTTCCAGGATCTGAAGGGAGCTCCAGGAGAGCTGGAGAGGGACTTTTTCTCATGGAGTGGAGTGATAGGACAAGGGGTGACCGTTTTAAATCACAAGAGGGGAGATTTAGATTTGATCTCAGGAAGAGATTCTTTGCTGTGAGGGTGGTGAGGCACTGGAAGAGGTTGCCCAGAGAAGCTGTGGCTGCCCCATCCCTGGAGGGGTTCAAGGCCAGGCTGGATGGGGCTTGGAGCAACCTGCTCTGGTGGGAGGTTTCCCTGCCCATGGCAGGGGGGTTGGAACCGGATGATCTTGAAGGTCCCTTCCAACTCTGACCATGCTATGATTCCATGATTCCATGAATGCCAGACTTCCCCCACCTCATGCTCTCTTTGCACCAGGCTTATTCAGATACTCTCATTTTTTCTATGTTTTTGCATATGGAGTTACAGAAGTTTTCACACAGAAAAATCTCAGGTAATCAAATATGCAAGAACTGACTACTTAATCAGATAATAAGTCTTATGAAGGGAGGCTGATGGAGCTGGGTTGTTCAATCTGTGGAAAAGGAGGTTGTGGGGAGACCTAGCTCTCCACAACTCCCTGAAAGGAGGGTGTAGCTAGGGGGGGTCAGTCTCTTCTCCCAAATCACAGAATGTAGAGAAAGAAGAAATGGCCTTGAGTTTTGCTAGGGGAGGTTCAGATTGGATATCAGGAAAAATTTTTACCCTGAAAGGGTTATGAAACTTTGGAAGGGGCTGCCCGGGGAAGGGTTTGAGGCACCATCCCTGGAGGTATTTAAAAGCCAGGTTGACATAGTGCTTAGTGACATGATTTAGTGATGTTTTTTATCACAGTTAGGTTGATGGTTGGACTCAGTGATCTGAAAGGTCCCTTCCAACACAGTCAATTCTATTATTCCATGATTCTATGAATTTTCCTACTGGCTTTTGCCACCCAGCTGACAGGAGGCTGCTTTGCTTGAAATGAGGACAGCTGTGGGAAATTACCACAACAAGCTTGCAGCACAGCAATTCTAGGGACTGGAAGGATCCACCACTCCTCCTTGCATTTGTGAAGGACTTTGGCAGGCCAGCCTTTGTCCCCTCATTACCCCAGTTCCACCCAAAACCGATTCTGCAAATCTCTATGAAAAACAGCCTTGGCAGGCATCTCCACTCCCATCACACTTTTAGAGTGTCCTTCTTCAGCTTCCAGCTGAATTGGACTCATCAGCTATGGGTTATTACTAATTTTGACCAAAGTGAGAGGTGTAATGCAACTGCAGCCCTTGCTGTTCAAAACCTTCCTTTGAAATGCAGTCTTTCAACTAAATATACTGATTATTTGTAGCTGCTGGCTTCTATATAGTTTGGGAGGAGGTAAAAGCTTGTCAGGAACTGCACTTTCCCCTGAACAAGAAGCATGTTATCCCCAGGAGTAAGTAACAAAAGGATAAGTCTGCTTTTCATAATGTGATGAATATTAAGTAAATGCACTGCAGAATGGAATTTTTTTTTAATAGGAAAAAAAAATAAAAAAAAAAATTCAGACAAACAGTGGTATTTCTTTTAACTGTATTTAAATCTGGAGTTCAGTGCTACCTACATTTCCACCAGAAGCCAGAGTCTTAGACTGGTTTTTAAATGTTTACCTACTTTGTTACTCAGAAATCCAACAGGGCAATCTCCTCCTGAAAACAAAGGCCAAACAACTAATTTTTTCTTCCCTAATTCTGCCTTTATTTCACGGTATCTATGCCAGCTGCAATGCTGTGATGACCTCAGGAGGTACCTGGCTTTCAGAGATGGTAAAGCAGCCAGTACACAGCACAAACCATAACGGCCAGGCAAAAAATAAAGGAAGATATGGTTCTTCTGGGGACTTGGTTTGGACTACCCAGATTGCACTACACCCTTGCCATGCTGAGCTGCGGGTCTGCAGGGGTACCAGGGAGCTTCCTGGGCTTCAACCTGCCCCCTAAAAACTGAAAGAGGGGAGACTGAGATGAGGTCTTAGGAAGAAATTCTTTGGTGTGACGGTGGTGAGGCACTGGAACAGGTTGCCCAGAGAAGCTGTGGCTGCCCCATCCCTGGAGGGGTTCAAGGCCAGGCTGGATGGGGCTTGGAGCAACCTGCTCTGGTGGGAGGTATCTCTGCCCATGGCAGGGGGGTTGGAACTAGATGATCTTTAAGGTCCCCTCCAACCCTAACTGTTCTATGTTTCTAAGTTACACCCCATACCAAACTCTGTGTCAGGTTGATAAAGATTTCTTTACACAAAGTGTTGGGGAAAAGTTTCCCCATAAGTAAAAATGCAAAATATTTTACCCTGAGGTCTTCTGCTTACCACGGCACTGGTGTGAGGGATGTTTTGCAGCTTTATCGGTAGCCAGAAGGTAGTGAAAAGCCACAGCTCAGCAGGTGCAAGAACCTCTTATGGTTTACAAGCCAAGGCATGGATGTTATTATTGGTGTTCATTGGCACTAACTAACATCCCAGAGAAGGAAGGAGCTGGAGAAAAAGCAAAACTCCAATGCAACAGACATGAAGGGGATAAAGAGAGGGGAAAGGGGAATGTACTTCACTGCTTTTTAGTCCTCTGTGCTCTCCCCATCACTGCCTTGGCTGTCTATGTTGTTATAACACCCTCTTGGCTCCCGCTGTGTGCCCAAGGGTGAGAGATGTCAGTCTGAAGCTGGTGAAGGGCTGGAGAATAGATCTTATGAAGAGCAATTGAATGAGCTGGGATTGTTTAGTCTGAGGAAGAGGAGGCTGAGGGGAAACCTCATCACTCTCTACAACTGCTTGAAAGGACATTGTAGAGAGGTTGGGGCTGGCCTCTTCTCCTAGGGAATTAGGGATAGAACAAGAGGGAATGGCTTCAAGCTGCAACAGGGTAGGTTTAGACTGGACGTTAATGGAAAGATTGGTCAGGCACCGGAATAGGCTGTCCGGGGAAGTGGTTGAGTCACCATCCCTGAATGTGTTTAACAGTGGTTGAGATGTGGTGTGAGGGGATCTGGTGTAGGGGAGAACTTTGTAGAGTGGGGTTGATGGTCGGACTCGATCATCCCGAAGGTTTTTTCCAACCTGAATGAGCAGGGGGGACTGCTGGAGGATTTGCAGGGTGGGGAAGGATTGTACCCTCTCTGCCCCTCTCCCAGCCCCACTGAAACTTTGGGGGGTGTGGGGAGAAATGTTTCAGAAAGCAAAATAAATAAATAAATAAAATTTGCAAGCAGCAGGAGAGGCAAGAAGAAGAGGATGAGCCCCATCTCCATAGCTCTGCCATCTGAGGGTCACATGCCTCGGGAGAAAGAAGAATGGAGAAGATAAAAAAAGCCAAGAAAAGCAGGAGAGGGTCAGGAGATGAGCCAGGGGTATGAGTGTTACACCATCATGAGATTCCCCAGCCGGTTTGTCCAAGTGCAGTTGGCAAGGAATTATCTTCTCTGACGTTTTTTTCGACTCCTTGCTTTGAAAACCGACTGAACAGTTTATAATTAGATGCATGATTAGGCTGGAAAAAAAGCAGATGAGATAAGATATTCACATTAAAGTGCTGAATAATCTGCCTGGAAAATCTGCGAGGCCAGGGTGGGCATTTCTGCTGCATTGGTTGTGGTTGTGACTTGTGTTTGTCTGTGTTCCCAGCGAGCTAATAACTCAAATTTGGGACTGTGGAGAGACAGGGAAGCTGGCGTTAAGCCAACAGGAATTAATCAAGAGCTGAGGAGCTTTCTGAATCACTTTTCTTAGGCCACTTTTGTCAGAGTTGGAGTAAAGAAGGTTGTCTTATTTCCCTGTAGATTTTATTACTCAGAAAGAAGGTAGTGGAACTCTCTTAATTTATTCCTTCTAAAATATGGAAATAAAGCTTTGCAGCAACATTATGGAGAGGATTTTCTTCACCTACCAGCTGAAGTTATGTTGTCTGCATCTGTGGCCGCTGAGCTTTGCTCTCAGAACTCAGAGTTCCCTGTTTGCAGAAGAGATTCATATGATATGCAGCACGGGACAATGTGAGGGAGGCTGGGAGGACAGGAGAAGGAAAAACAGCCGTGGAGAGAAAAGAAAGGAACAGAATAAAACCCCCAAGAAAAATGTACCGTTTATTCCAGGAAAAAAAGCAAACAAGTAAAAGATGTAGAAAAAGCACAAGTAGCCTTTCCCATTAGTGTTGACGCATTGACACCCACATACAAGGGGGAAAAAGTGCCAAAATTCCAGACACGGAGCAGTGAAAACTGAATGAAAGAGGCAGAGCATGCTGTCTTGAGGAAGGGAAATGTTACATCCTTGAGGATCTGTGCATATAGAGAAGGTAATTGTTATTACTGCTGTGCAGCAAATGAATTGCAATTTAGGAGTCGGTTTTACAAAGGTACTTGTTGTAAATTTAAGATAAATTCCATCAGCACAATATTAAACTATGCCATTAGTGTCATTTTGCAAATGAATAAACTCTAAATACATTGATAAATGGATAATGCTAAGTAAATAAATAATATAGCCTGACATCATTGTGAGGGTGGTGAGATCCTGGAACAGGTTGCCCAGAGAAGCTGTGGCTGCCCCATCCCTGGAGGGGTTCAAGGTCAGGCTGGATGGAGCTTGGAGCAAGCTGGTGTGGTGGGAGGTGTCCCTGCCCATGGCAGGGGGTTGGAACTGGATGATCTTTAAGGTGTCTTCCAACTCTAACCATTCTATGATCATATAGAGAAATAAGAAGACAAACTTCTTCATTCTGAGTTCTGTGGTTTCTTTCGAAGTCATTCTTTTTCTGTTCTCACTCTTTGAGAGGCACTGATTTATACTAATGCATTCTTATCTGACTTTAAAAAAAAAGAAAATCATTTAAAGAACTTCTTGACCTCTTTCGATAGAACAAATCATACAGTCCAGAGCTCATCATGCTTTGTAACTCCCTTTAGGGCCTGAAAAACACCTACTGACTCACTGCACAGCTGTTTATTCCTGCTGCTTTTCTGGTATCATCCTCTTTAAAAGTACTCTGTAAAAACACATTGTGGCCAGGGTCAGCAACTTTAAGAGTTCTGTTCTGAGAATCAAACTGAAGTTAAGAATGGAAAGTTGGAAAGTACAATATAAAAATAATAATGCATCTCAGAAAACACAATAAAAACTGAATTTTCCTTCGGATTTTTACTTTCGTGGCAGTGTAACCTTTACATCAAATCAAAGGAAAGGTTTTCTAGCTTCTGGGTAACCTGAAAGGCCACTTGTAATAGCTACTGGATAACACACGCATGGTTTGCCATCACACACTGCTCTGTCCTGTTTGCTTCAGGTATTTCACACATGCCTTTTTTTACTAAACCATAGAAACAGCAGCCCCATACATTTGAGAGAAAGTTGTCGATGTGAAATAAAATCAGGAAGCAGTGATAAATGAAAGCCAGAAAGTTTTATAGAATCATATTATGATTCAGGTTGGAAGGGATCTTCAAGATCATCCAGTCCCAACCCCCTGCCCTGGGCAGGGACACCTCCCACCAGACCAGGTTGCTCCAAGCCCCATCCAACCTGGCCTTGAACCCTTCCAGAGATGTTTATTTTTTTTTAAATATCTTAAATTTGATCCAGTTCATTGTCTTGTGGGAAATGGCAAACCAGTTTCTCTACTCAAACTGAATATTTTTATGGGTTTAATTTCTTTCTTACCTGCTTTTGATATAACTTTCTGGAATCAGTGGGGGAAAAAACAATATGAACCAGTACAAGGTGTATCAGCTACATTTCAAATGCCTTTATTAGTATCCAGGACGTTCCTTTGTGTGATTGGAGTCATTTCAACCAGGCAAGTCGCTGGCAGGGGCTGAACTCGAGCCTGAACTCAAAGGAAGCATCTTAGAAAGATGTTTTGAGGGGAACAGCGAGATCATGGCACTGATTTGTCACTTTTCTTCCACCTTAAGTGCACTGTCACCTCCATGGTGCTCAGTCCCACAGCAAGGGCTGGAGCAACCAGTGAATAATGTCACCCACTGCCTGAAATCGGGTGGTTTTTAGGAATTTCCAAACAAGGTGCCAGAAATGAAAGACCTTTAGATCACTGCTCAGTGGTGGAAAAAGGGTTTTTGCTCTTTCCTCATGTGATGAATTGTTAAAAATGTGTAAGCTGAAATTCCCTTTGCCTGTTCCAATTAAGGAAAGGGATGTACATTGTTAAGAAAAACGCGAGCTGCTTGAAATGTATTTTTTCTGTTGCTGGGAAACATTTTCTCCCGCATGGAATATGTCAGTCACACAGGAAATGCAGTCATTTTCATGGTTTTAATTATTTCCACTAAGAAAGTGTTTTGTTTTCTCCTGAAAATCTTGTTGTTGCAAAAATAAACAACTAAATGTCATTAATGTTGTGCTTCGACTTCTTGCTGGGTTTTTGACCACAGCTGGCAGCCTGAAAGCAGTTTTACACGCATTCATTAATACCAAATGTCTGGGTAAGCTTTCCAAAGCCCATCAAGATTTTCAGATCGTTGCAGGCAAGGAGGAAACACAACAGAGATAATTTTGTGTTCACCCAGTGGAGATGAAGATAGCAGCAGCGTACGATCCTGCCACGGGATGAAAGCTTGAAGTCATCCCTTCCCCATGGCACCTCTCCTCTGGGTTGGTTAACAGGTAGGAAAGGTGGTTTTGCAATGTGTCGTGGTTTCAGACAAATTCACCAAAACCAAATGGACAAATGGCCATTCCTCCCCCCCCAGAAAGAAAGGAGAGGAAGGGATTTAGGAGTTTAGAATGAAGTATTAACACTAAAAGTAAAGTAAGAAGAAAATAATGAAATAGATACAGTATATACAAAATCATATCAAACTCTCAAGATGACGATCACGTCACCAGCAGGCATCAGGAAAAGTCCCAGACTGAACTGAGTGATGGACAGGAGCTGGGTTCCAGATCTGGAGTCAGGAACGTTTGGATCAGGGTCAAAGGCAGACAAACAGGCAGGATCCTCCTTGGACATTGGGCATAGAAGAAAAGAGAGCTTAGATCCCTCAGCTTTTATACTGAGCATGATGTAGATGGGGTGGTGTACCCCAGCTGATCAGTTTTGGGTCCCTTTTCCTGTCCCCTCCTCTTGATGTGACCTCTCAAGAGAAGACCTCTCTTTGCTTCCCACCCTCCAATGGGGCAAATAACGCAATTCCCTGCCCTTGGTTGTTCTGGCAATAAGGATAAGCAAGGGCCAATCTGCACCATCCCTTGGTGTCATCAGGTCTTATCACCCTGGGAGTGACCAGTTTTCTGAATGACGTGCTGTTAATTTCAGAGTTTAGTTAGTTAGAAGAGGCCCAACTAAAAAACTAACATTGTAAAACAGAAAATTGGTTCGTTTTACCTCAAACCAGGACACAGCGGACAGTACGTTTGGAGGTGTCCAAGGGAAATCCTGTCCCTTTTACAGTCTCAAGCTGAGTGCTCGAAGTGGCTCAAGGTCAGTAGCCACCTCTGGCAGATGCCCAGGAGGGATTTTGCAGAGCAGGTAGGAGGAGGAGAACTCGGAGGAGAACTCGGAGGAGAACTTGGAGAACAGGAGGAGGTGCTGTGCTGTGGGCAGCAGCAAAGCTACGACAGCCTCCACCTCTGCCTCCTCCAACAGAAAAGCAAGTTTTCTCTTCCCCAGCTCCCTGCCAGTACGTCGCCAGAAGCTGTTGGTGCCCCAGTCTCCGTACTTGCCAAAATCCGGTCTTTCAAAATGTAGGTGGGGGAAATAATGTGCTGGCAGCACTTTGGTGGGGAGGTTCCACTAAGATTTCCTTCCCTTACTGCACCAGCCCCACGGGACAGGTATGGGAAAGTCTGGGAAGGAAACTGTTTGCTACTCACTTTTTTTCTAAAAAGAAAAAAGGAAAAGAAAAAAAAAAAGGAAAATAAAAAATAAAAAAGAGGAGAGGAGAAGGAGAGGAGAGGAGAAGGAGAAGGAGAGAAGAGGAAAAGGAGAGGAAGATATTTTCTCCTGGTCACTATAAGAAGGGAGCAAAGGCCACTTGGCCACCAGCTCTCTGGCCCCTGGCACCAACTGCTGTAGCTCCAAAGACAGATTGTTCCTGTGTGAGTAGCAGCTGCTTTGTTATCTGACCTGGATCAGTTGAATGTGCCCCCGTGCGACCCCGGGAGGAGACCCTTCATGGGACCCTGGCCTCAGAGCAGGTCCCTGCCACGCACTGTCCAAAAGCACTTGGTGGTTCAGGAGCTGGTGTTTGCTCTTCAGTCATTTGCAGTTTTATTTGCTTTTTTAAAAGCCCAAGGTACATATCATCTTCAGCAAAGCCCATTTAGCGATCTCCAGGGTAGAAGCAAACCCTCTCCTGTAACTTTCTGTGTAGTCAAGCCTGGACACTGGATGCCTCCTCCCTCCCCTGCTGGCACAGGAGGACAAAGCCCTGTGAGAAGGCAGCTGCCACCCCTCATCAAGATCCCTGCCATCGCAGAGCGGCTGCTTGGCTGAGATACTTCTGTGAAAGAAGAGACATTAACCTCAGAACTTGGACCTCTCCAAGGATTACAAAAGTCCTGCTGCACTCCTTTGGTTTCTTGATGGCTTTAGGGGCTGCCAGCCTATGAGCAACTCCATTCAGCAGACACCCTTCTCCCTCCCATCTCATTGAGATTCAGACTCCGTGCTGCTCAGTTTGGCTTAAACCTCCCTGTTCCTGACTAATTGCTGCAGCATTAGTTGTTTTCATTAACACTGATGAAACAGGCGTTGGGAAAGGTCAAGGGGTTGCCGGTGGTGGAGGCATAGCACCCCGAGGAGCCACCTTGCTGCCTCTGAGTAGGAATGTCCCCAACGAGAGGGATGTTTGCCATTGGGTTCACAGCAATCAAGGTCCAGACAGCGATTTAGCATTCCAGTACTGCTTCTGAGTTCAGCAAGTCTTGCCAAAGAAGTGTGGGCAAAGCAAAATTTCGTAGTTAGCTCACACAAAATGTAGCTTTTGGTAAGAACTTTCCTGCCGTGGAGATGGTGTGTGAGAAAGATTTTGCACATGTGGAGTCAATAGGCAGGAGTTACTTACCCAGCTGAAGGTTATTTTCATCGAATCATAAAATAGTAGAGTTATAGAACGGTTAGAGTTGGAAGAGACCTTAAAGATCACCCAGTTCCAACCCCCCCCTGCCCTGGGCAGGGACACCTCCCACCAAACCAGGTTGCTCCAAGCCCCATCCAGCCTGGCCTTGAACCCCTCCAGGGATGGGGCAGCCAGGGCTTCTCTGGGCAACCTGTTCCAGTGCCACTCTCACAGGAAAGAATTTCTTCCTAGTATCTAATCTAAGTCTCCCCTTTTTCAGTTTGTAACCATTACATTTACATACCACAAAAAAAATAATCAGAAACTTCAGAGCAGTGCTAGGATGGCTGCTTATTGCAGCTCTTTTTATGAGAGTAAAGGAACTTGCTAGTCTCTTCCTGGGTTCTCCATGAAAGTGAAAGACCTGTTTTCTTTGTCCGCCCTGAGTACAGAAATATCATGCTGATTTTGTTTACTTTTGGGGAAGCTGATGAATAGTTTTGGCACTGCCTTCGAATTCCCTCCCCCTAGACAGGTAACCTCAAACATTTCCCTCATGCTCCACCTTCTCCAAATATTAACCTTCCTTAGGTGATGACCCATACTACTCTGCTGCCCAAAGAAATGTCCCTTTTTCCCTATCGGTGACTATCCTGAACTGCATCTTGATATTTTTCAGTGGCTGGCTGCCCTCTCCTGTTGGACACCTCTGAAATTTCAGTTGTAGTCACTGAACATGCCTTCAGCACACCCCACCACATACAGAGCTACAGGATGACAGGGGTTGGAAGGGACATCTGGAGATCATCTAGTCCAACCCCCTGACAGAACAAGTCCACCCAGAGCAGGTTGCACAGGTCCAGGTGGGTTTGGAATGTGTCCAGGGATGCAGCCTCCGCCACCTCTCTGGGCAGCCTCTGACAGGGCTCTGCCAACCTCAAAGTTCCTTGTCATGTTTAGATGGAATTTCTTCTGTTAAAGTTTGTGCCAATTTCTTATTGTCCTGTCACTTGGTACCACTCAAAAAAGACTGGTCCCATCCTCCTGACACCTACCCTTTAAGTATTTGTAAACATTGAACACGCTCATGTTTTCCCACTCTCAGTTCTCTGACCATGTCTTCTCCTTTCCCTCAGCCCACCCAAGGGGGCAGAGCAGCTACAGCAGCAAGGAGGGAAACTCAGATCTTCTGTTCCCGTCTGCATAAAGTCCCAGTTCACTGCAAGACATCCGACTTTTGAACAGCATTCCCTATAGCTCAGTGATGGTTTTTTGAGGTAACAACATATTTAGAAGTATATATCCTTATTTATCATTAAGGGTTTGGCTCCATTGCAAATTCTAAAAGCAAATACACTTAGGCCAGCTTTCTAACTCTTAGACTTGTTCCACCCAAATCGTAGAATCATAGAATCATAGAACGGTTTGGGTTGGAAGGGACCTTAAAGATCATCAAGTTCCAACCTCCCTGCCATGGGCACCTCCAGCACCTTTTGACATCTACCTCAGGACAGCTCTTCTTTTACTTTTTACACAACAAGGTACCTAGTACAAAGCAGTAGGCAAATTTATGAATATCTAGCACCACCCACCTCATTCAGAGTGTCCCTTAGAGACATCAGCTGGCCCTGTGTTCTGCACCCTCTGGTGTAAGAGATGGACAATAGCAGACCAGGGATGGAATCCAGAAAAGACGTGGAAGTTACAGGCTCTTCCCCTTCGCTCAGATTCCACGATTAAATATGCTACACTGATGTCACATACATCCTTTATGTTAATAATGATCCTATAATCTTCACCATAACATAATTCCATGGGAATTATGAGCTCACAGAAGCAGGTTTCATATTGCTGATTTGTGTTTCTTTAGCACAGACAAGCAAAAATAAGCTCCTGTTTTGTGAGATTCAGATTAATACAGGGTTTTTTTTGGGAAAAAATCCACTGTTTTAATGGGGATTTTTTGGAGCTACCATAAAAGAATAAAAGATGTCTATTTTTTATTCCACTAGAGGTCACCAGAACGATATTTTTACAAAGGTGACTGCAGGAAAGAGCAGGATAATTTCAGTTTAAGAAGTTCACTTGGGACTTAACTACTGGATGAATTTGGCCAGCTAGTGATGGTCAGGCTTGATGGGGCTTAGAGCAACCTGGTGTGGTGGGAGGTGTCCCTGCCCAGGGCGGGGGGGTTGGAACTGGGTGATCTTTAAGGTCCCTTCCAACTCTAACCATTCTGTGATTCTATGATTCTGAAGTAACTCTTTGTATCAAACTACTTTGGAGAAACTTCTCACATGGATTTCTTCTTTGCAAGCTCAGCTTTTTTTCTGAAAGCAAAATCACTTTAATTCTAGTACTAAAGTGTGCACACCACAAAGGGTAGCTTAGAAAAGTTATACCATACGAAAATAAGTGCAGTGAGCAGCTATTTTGAAGTGGTTAGGCCATAATTAAGTAGTGGAATATTCACTAATTAGAGAGCAAATTACAATAAGGGTTTGGAATTAGATTCTGCGCTCCTTCTTTCCTGTGGCTAGCTCAGTAAATGAGGATCTTAGGGGATGATTTGAGGCAAGATACATTTATTCACATTTAGGACTAACCCTGTGACTACTCCAAAGTCACACTTTGCAGTTTGCTAGCAGAGGATAGAATCAGAGCATGGTTTGGGTTGGAAGGGACCTTAAAGATCATCCAGTTCCAACCCTTCTGCCCTGGGGCTGGAACTGCCATGGGTTATCACGCCCTGTGTAGCTGCAGCATCATCAGGTTGGAGCCTCTCATAACCCTGGACACCTCATCCTATAAGAGGAGCAGGTCATGTAGCAGAGCCACGGGCCATTTATATAAGTTCAGTTGCTGGAAGGTTGTATTTTTCCACAAATAATGCAACTGCAGGTCTCAGCATGCTTTTCCAGAGGGGAGCAGGGCCATCACACATCCTGCTGCTCCAGGAGATAAGGGCACACAATAGCCCAGAGCCGTGGTGCACAGCCCCAGGCACAGCACCAGGAACTTCACCTCTGTTGATGGACCGGGTCAAGGGCCAGGCAACGGGAAACAAAAATTGTCTCTTCCCGGAAAGTCATGCGTTGCTCACGAATCACCTGATACCAATGGCAAATGCAGCTGCCAAATATTGTGCAGCTCCATGAGCACATGTAAACCCTTTAATGAGTTCATAGTACCTTTGCAGATATTTTCCTTCTCCTTGTTCTACCCCCAACTCTTTGCAAAACCCTACCCCAGTTACCTCCTTGCTCTTCAGCCCACTTTTGCCTCTACCCACCTTCCTAATCTCACCCCGCCTGTGGGCATCACCTTGGCAGCGCTCCACCAAAGGCAGTCAGGAGACAAGGGCTCATCCATCTGCATGGAACTCAGGGCCACCATGGACCCCATCACCTAAGGACCAGTTCAGCTGCTGCCTGTGAGAAAGCAAGAGATGTCAGGAAACAGTGAAAGATTCGTGATAGGACACCTAATGTGTTGGTTATGTTGTCTCTGGATAGACTGAGTGTTTCTCCTTACAACACCTGCCTGTAAGGGGAGCGTGATGGGGAGCTAGAGAAGGCAGTTGCAACACCTGTGGATCTTTCTGGCAGCAAATAGTGGTTTAAAGGTATGAGAGACAGCAAAAAACCCCACCTGCTTGGCTGGGCCACTCATGTGTGGGGTGGTTGGAGCAGGAACAGAAGCAGACTCTCTCCTGTGCTCTGCTATGCACCACTTTTTTGGAAGGAACAGCTAATCCACTGTATGTGTGAACAATTTTATTCCTCGTGGCACTTGACAAGCATCAGTTGCCTCTAATCCATGGCAGCTAGTGCCTCTCAGCAGCTCCATCTCTGCAACGAAATCTGGGTAGTTTAGGAAGAACACGATGCTCCTCTAGTTCTCCTCTGGGTCCTTGCCAACACCACTTTTGCCCTTTCTTGTTCAGGATCCAAAACCAATCTTAAGTAAGACTCTGGGATGGAATGAAATTGACCTTCCACTAAATCGTGGATGATCACCTCGTGGGTAACTGTCTTAGAAATCACAAGTTGTGCGGAGAGAGTGAACCGATCATTTGCCGTCCTCTTAATACAGTAATTCAATCATCAAGGAGGAGACAGATACAAGAAAGATCTGGAAGAGGAGATAGTCTGTGGCAGTAGTCAAGACCCACTGCCCTCCTCCCACGGTGAGGACTGAGAGGCAAGATGTGACCTGTGGCATATGACCTGATGCTTTTCTCCTACATATCTGGAAAGATGGGAAGGCCGTTGCCACCAGAAGGTGTGATGACAGGACAGGGAAGCAGGCCTGGTCGAAAGTTAATGTGGTGAACCTGAAAACAAGCAGTGGTGAAGAACATTTCTCACTGCTGAAGTGAGCACCACATGTCCCCTGAAAGCCTGGCTGTCACATCTTGCTTGCTGCCGCTGTCAGAGTTAACTAGGATAAGCATCGATCAAGCTAACGATGTCCCTGCAGCAGAACTGGGTGCAGATTGTCAAACCTAGCTAAGAAGTGCGATATATATTTGACCAGTCAAGCTCCCTTTCAGCAGCCCTTTCACATAAGGCTGGGGATGTCCACATCAGCTCCTTCTGAGGAGCAGCCTACAGGGACCTTAAATCTAGTTGAAGAACGCCTGTGCCTTCACTCAGGCATCCTCTGGTTGCAGGGTGTGCATCCTCCCAAGGGCAGATTCGAGCTGCAGTTTAGGAAATAGGATTATTTTACTCCTGAGATGCCATCCCATGTCTTCTCCTAAGTGGGTAAGCATGGCAAAGTGGTACTTCTGTCATGCACTTTTGGCTTCATCCCCATGGGAAGAGCTGCTTCTATCACCAACCTGGAGGGTAGACAACCTGTCTTGTGTTCTTGGTGCTGTTGAGGTGAAAAGGCTGAAGGCTGCAGTAGTGTACATAGAATGAGAAAATATCAGAATATACCTCTGCAAATTTCAAGATGCACCCACGTGTTTGGGTTTGTGTGCCCACAAATTGTCTTTAGTGGTATTCGTCACCTAAATTGACCTGTCAATCAAGTCATTAAGGAGATGTCATTCATTAGCTTATTTAGGGGGAAATCAGTGCAGAATATTTAAAACAGATGGTGTTAAAGTGCTTTTTGGAGGGAAGGAGAGCAAGTGACTCTTCATTTTAGTAACAGCGCTTTTCCAGCTGCCTCTTCAGAGTGTGGATTTCGATAATAATTAAAAAAACAAACCCTGCACATTTATAGACAACTAAGCTTCCTGGAAATACCACACATGAACTCACAAGCTTCTTAACGTCCTTTTTATATCCTGATGGTGTAATCAGTGTATTTTTGTCCTCAGCCAGCAAGTAATTGAGCATTAGCACATCACCTTATTGAGGGCTGTTGCAAAAGACTCCCCGATTTACGGTGAACGTAAGAGGAGAATCTCAACCTGTAAAGACAAGCAGTCTAAATTTAGGAAGAGTAATGGAAAGCATCGTGCTTAGAGCTAAAAAGGAAACAGGATAGCATCGTGGGAACAGATTACTGCCAGGCTATTCAATCCTCCAGCAGGAGAGTTCTCTACTATATAGTTCTCTACTATTTAGTGGTGACAACCATGATGCATGAATTTTTCTTTTATTTTTAACTATGAAAACACATAGGGCTCTTTGGCCTTACTGTAGTTTGTGTGTAATAGCAGGTGTTTCCCCAACTATTTTTTAAAAATTATTTTAAATGTTACCCTTTTGGAAATCAGACCTGTTTAAAAAAGACTGAGACAAAGTTTGCAGTCTTTCGAATAGGAATAAACTCCTGTTTGGTTTTAGAGCCTCCAGGACTAATGTGGAACCTGATGATTCTGCATCTTGTGGGTTTGTGAATTCAGAATCTCAGGTAGGATAAAAGCTTTCCTTTCAATGGAGAGTGGACAATTGATGGAGGAATATCTGATAGGACCACAGAGTTGTGTGAGTCCCTCCTGTTTAGATTGGACAGCGTGGTGTTAGAGATATTGTCTATAATTAATTAAAAAAATGCATCAGACTCTTTTGGATTTGCTACACCATGATCAGGGCAGACCCTGAATCAAAAGACTTGGAAAGAAAGCTGTCGAGGACACACTTCAGTGCCTT
The DNA here is from genome assembly GCA_013400375.1 of Thinocorus orbignyianus. NCBI lineage: Eukaryota > Metazoa > Chordata > Aves > Ciconiiformes > Thinocoridae > Thinocorus > Thinocorus orbignyianus. The sequence continues at coordinate 604,946 of VXBW01000772.1, read as the reverse complement.
GTACAGGAAAATAAGGTAGCATCTCTGGTGGGAAAAGAGAAGATGAGAGATCACCTGGTGACAGAGAATCTGAACCTAGCAGGGACATGAGGACAGGGATGTGACAAAGGGGCAGGCAAATTCAGAGGATGACACACACCTGGGGTGATGGGATTTCAGTCATCATCTTTGTGAATCCAGATTGCAGCTACAATTTGTTACTCAGGGATGGATAAATAGAGAGGTACAATCATAGAATTGTCCAAGCCAGAAGGGACCTCCAAAGGTCATCTAGTCCAACCTCCCCACAGTCGTAGGGACACCTCCAACTAGCCCAGGGTCTCATCGAGCCTCCCCTTGAATATCTCCAGGGAAGGAGCCTCAACCACCTCTCTGGGCAACCTGTTCCAGTGTTCCATCACCCTCAGAGAAAAGAACTTGTTCCTAACATGCGATTTAAATCTGCTCTTCTCCAACTTAAAGCCATTACCCCTTGTCCTGTCACTACAGGCCCTTGTAATAGATCCTGGTTTTAATATGAGTATCATCCATCAGCCAGGAACACCATGCCAGGAGTACAAGAGCACTGAAAATTGAGTTCTTGAGTCCCCATCCAAGAAAGGGTATTGATTTCTGATTTTAAATGGCCTCTTCAGAAAGACAATTCTGGGACCTGTGCAAGCCTTTTTATTTTTTTAACTCGAAGAGGCCTTACAGGGTGACATGATAATATAAAGGTGTGTTTGCTGCCAGCAGATGGGAGAGCTCAGCTGAAATGGAAGCACTGAATAGGGACCATATATTTGGCTACATGTAGGAAAAATATCCACTGCTTGGTTCATGTGCACCCATAAAATGCCAGAGGACAGAGGCAAATAACCTGTTTGGAATTGCACCCACTTTGAGCCTACAAGAGAGCTGGGGAGGGACTCTTTGTCAGGAAGTCTAGTGACAGGACAAGGGGTAATGGCTTTAAATTGGAAGAGGGGAGATTTAGATGAGATATTAGGAGGAAGTTCTTTACTGTGAGGGTGGTGAGGCACTGGAACAGGTTGCCCAGGGAAGTTGTTGATGGCCTATCCCTGGAAGTGTTTAAGGCCAGGTTGGATGGGACTTGGAGCAACCTGCTCTAGGAAGAGGTGTCCCTGCCTATGGCAGGGAGGGTGGAACTTGATGATCTTTAAGGTCCCTTCCAACTCTAAACATTCTATGATTCTATGATTCTATATTTGGGATTTGTCTCATTTAAAGCTGTGATATAAAACTGTCCCCAACAGAAAAAAAGGTAAGTATATATTATCAGAAATTATTCTCCCTGTAAAAACCTGCTTGTAATTTTAAAATCGTTTTGAAGTTGTGTTCTTTAAATTGCACAGCAGTAGCTCCGACTAATTTCCGTGGAGTCAGCCTGGCTGTGCCAGCATCACACTGACAGAAAGAGAGGTGGGAACCAAGGTCACTCTGGTTTTTCTTACTTCACAGTTAGTCATCTTTCCAAAATAATTTTAGCAAATTTATCAAGTTAAAATGCAGAAACTGCATTCAGACACTGAAGTTGAACATTCCTGGATTTCCAGACTGGCTGGAGACCCGACTACCTATTGGGAAGAAGAAAAAAGCCAGGAGCATGAACATATTTAAGGGAAGATTATCTGGACTGAATTTATGCTCGTCTGGAAGATGACACTGCTTCTCTGGGAGCCTTCATGTGGAGACTAACATGTGAAGAAGATGTGACTAACCACGATATTTTAGCATGAACAGCTGGTGAATTATTTTTGACCCAGATTGTAACAGGCCCTCACCAAATGCTTGAGTTGATTCATGCTGGTTGAACATCTCCGCTCACAATGCTCTCATGTTGTATGAAAAAAAAAAATGGTTTACAGGTTTATGTGAGTTAGTATAACCCTCTGTAGGTTTTGGCACCGTTTCACACACGAACTGCTCTTCGGCAAATGATTTTCTAATGGGGCATCCCAGTATCTTATCTATTTCCAGCTCTCTGCCATTACCTGACACAATATTTTGCCTGGTGGCAATATGCCAAGAGATGCAATGCCATGTTCCTAATTGCTAATATATCATGCATGTTTCGGGGCAGATAGCCAAAATGATAGGTGCTTTGGAAATAATAAAGCAAAATCCTTTTTTTTTTTTTCTTTTTTGTTTTTTTCTCTTGCTTTTCCTATTTCTTGTTCTCCAGCACTTCTCAGTTTTCAGGCTACTTGTTCTTCTCCCCTTGTCCTCAGATGCTGAAATATTTTATTTACGAAATAAGGAGCAGAGTATGACTAGTCATGTGTAAACCATAATGTAAAAATCCAGGCTTTGGTGCTATGTTAATCATCACATCTGATAATCTTTCTCCTGGCTCGCAGTGATGTTTTAAACAAATACAGTTTTTCTTTGCTAAGTGCTTTTAATTGCTTGCAGGGCTTATCAGCATCTGCAAAGGTAAAATACTTCAGCTCCCCAGTGAGTTGCAGGATTTCCAGTTATTTCTACATCCTTTTGATATCAATCCCATGTGTCTATTATGTGATCTGCTAAATACATGTCTACGGCGAGCAAATTATGCACATGTTGAATGATCACTTGCCGGGGGAAGGGGGTGAATCTGTAAAAACTCCCTTTACAGGCAATGGAAAGGAACAGTCCCTCTCCAGAGGGCCCACCATCTTTGTTTATGGAATCATAGAGTGCTTAGAGTTGGAAGGGACCTTAAAGATCATCCAGTTCCAACCCCCCTGCCCTGGGCAGGGACACCTCCCGCCAAACCAGGTTGCTCCAAGCCCCATCCAGCCCGGCCAGAAATGGTTCTTATGAGTTTTAGTCCAACTCTACAAATTCATAATTCAAAACGCACCAGTAAATTATAACTCATCACCAGCCTGATGGCTGGAATTGCTTGTACGTATTCCACCAGGCTCTGTTTCTTGATTTTAAGGATGGTGTCTATCCAGGGATATGCGTGTGATCCCGACCCTGAAGCTGAGTGATCCCGAAGGGCAGAGAAACTTCAGACCCCAAATCTGGAAACAGAAATCACCTCTGAGATTCTTGTTGACCATTAGTCAAACACGTGCACGTAGCTTGTTGCGTGGTCATCACTTAAAAGAAGCATAGGGGTTGTTTTGCCCCTTCTGAGCAGCTGCAGACCCACAGACCATCTTCTACTTCTTATTTCCACACACCTCAGCACAGGCAGTCGTTCCCTGCAGCCATATGGTGTATATTGCTTCTCTTCAAATCCATACAAAGGCTATTTTTAGGACATATAACTGAACGGGTACAGCATGGTTCTCAGCAGGAAGCTTTCTCTGTATGGCTTTACTTTGTACCTGGGGAGACATTAGCTGCAATCTGCAGAGTGTTGTCTGTGCGTTCACCTGAACTAATGAGCTGGTGTCCCTGGGAAGAGCAAAAATGGTAACTAAATGACTTATGATACACTTTTGAAGCCCTACAGGGCTCTCTATTAGGTCTCTACTCTGCTCTCTGGTATACTATAATGATTACATCTTTACAAAAGTAAAGATACAGCTATTTTTTATACCAGTACAGAAAGTCTTGGTATCGAACCACCAGAGAACACTCTTAAGTGCAGACTCCGAAGCGCAGAAGGAAGGATGTTTACAAGTACCGAGAAAGAAGGATAAAGTCTAAGAAGGCTTAGGCCTTATCCTATAAACCACTTATTTGTGTGCTTTGTACGTTACATTCATAAGAGATGGCCTGGACTGCAGGACATCTTCTCTTCATCAACTTCATCATGCTCTCTCATGTGTGAGGGACTATTCACAACATACTGAGTTCTTCACGTCCTCCCACATGGTGAGGAGAGCTGATTCAGTGAACAAACTCCTGTGGAACAAACAGGCCAAAGCTGTGGACCTTTTCCTAAACAGCTCCATTTTCCTAAATAAGGAAGTCCCAAAGGAGCCCAAAGGAGCCCATGGACGTGGCACAATGTTGTTCTTGCCCGTTGCTGCTCATTTGGTGCTGCTTCTCCCAGCTTGCTGGAGGACAGGGAGGGAGGGAAGTAAACATGGGGTTTTTTGAGCAACCTGGTCTGGTGGGAGGTGTCCCTGCCCATGGCAGAGGGCTTGGAACTTGATGATCTTTAAGGTCCCTTCCAACTCTAACCATTCTATGATTCTATGATATTGTGGCACTCAAAGACCTATGCACCAAAAAAACCTCACATTGTGGAGGACACTTTTGTGCTAGCTGAGTGGTCCAAAGAGGGATGTTGCAGAAGAAAGAGCAGAAGAGAGGGTTTGTCTGGGCTGATTAAGGAAAGCATCTCCAGGAAAAAGAAAAAATCCAAACCCTTTACCATCAGCAGGTGACGTGTGTGCAGAAGAGGAACTGGAGCAACAAGATCATTCTTGTCCCTCACTTAAACCCATTGCTATTCCAGGTGTGGAAGGACATAATTTTCCAGGTGCACCATCTCCAACACCCTCATATTCCTGAGTTTTTATGGTCACTCCAACGCCACCTTCTCCCAGGAAGAAGCCAAGCGCTGTGGGAAGGTGACCACAAGGTGTCACCCTTGGTCCAGGCTGTCCTTTGGAGATCTCCAGCAGTCAGACATGGGCCACAGCTGGGGAAACAGCTCAAGGGGGTTCCTGCCCGGGTCCAGGTGGGTTTTCACACAGGAGAATGCTTCTCTCACCGCTCTGTGTCAGTGATACCACGTACAAAGAGCAGGGACCGACCATGGGGGGACGTTGACCCCTTTCACCAACCCTTGGACACCAGGGCAAAGGCCTTTTTGCAGTGTAGCAGAAGGCACCTTGCTGCCAGGTCTCCTCAGATTTGGGATTTCCACTGTTGGGGGTTTTTTTTGCTTCTTTTCTTTTACTCCAACAGATGGGGCAAGAGGAAACTCCTGGGTGAACAACATCCCCCTGCTCTCTCCAGGGCTTGTGAACCTCCAAAAGTGGAAAACTTACTTCACAAACCTGCAGGTGACCAAACAGAAACCTGTAGTGATTATATTCTGCACAGGAAAGCCACAAACTAGTGAATTTCTCTATCTCAAAGCAGAGAACTTTCATGTAGAGCCACACCTGACTCTGTAGCAATCTGCTGGCCAAATTGTCTCGGATTCAAAACATAGATGCAGGACGAACCCATACTAGCTGTTTAAAGTTGTCTTTTTTTTTTCAGAGAGCAAACTTTTCCTTGTTTTTTTAACCCCTCCCTTTTTGGAAAGCAGCTTGGGAAGCACGTTTGTGGAAACTCTCCACTGACAGCTCCAGCCAGCATGGAAAATTTTATCCCCATCTTTCTGAGTTGGCCTTTTGGTAGCAGAAACCATAGATGTGGGGGGTGTCACAAGCCATCCTGCTGCCTCTGTTGGGGTAACCACGGCCATGTGGTATCACAGAAACCTCTGCAGGACTGGTTCCACAGTTAAACAGAAGAGTAATGTTGTGGAGTATTTAACTTAGAACTTATTTAACTTAGAAGAGTACAGATGGCCCAGGACTCTTCTCATCTACCTTTAGGTACCCCAGGTAAGATGCCCAATTAGGACCAGCCACCAAAGCTATTTTCTGAGAAGTTCCCCTCATATTTTTAACTATCTGTAGACAAGTTTTCACTGGAGTTGCAAAGCCGTATAAAATTCTTGGGTTTCTCCATCAGGTTCTGCAGGCTTTTGGTGAGAAGCCTGTGGAAGACAGGCACACAAAAAGGCTACTTTCTTAATACCTTTCAGGGGAGAAACCTTCTGCTTCACTTACTCAAAGTCCAGACAGACTGTCCTGCAGAAGTAAGGGCTGGTCGAGTGCTGAAGGAGCACAGGAAAAATGCTGTCACACCACGAAGCTTCGCTGATCTCTGTAAGGGTCATAAAACGGTTGGTGACTTATGGTAGAGAGAGATAAGTAATACAGACTAAACCACACCAAACGCCTCAACTTACGTATTTGAACGTCTATGCACTATCAATACACCCCATCCCTGAGAGGCCGGGCACGTTCTCTACCCAAAATGCAGCCTCGGGAGTGTTTGAAGGTCTGCTGGGATGAGAGTTCTGCTAAGTACTAAGTAAAGCAGTTACAACACTGCCACCAGCTGAAAAATTTGGGTGGTTACTCCCATTTTACAAATAGTTGAAACAGAACCACGGACTCGGCTTTTAGTCAAAATAACACAGAATAACACATAACACTTGTGTCCACTGGGATGTCAGGAGTCCCAGCCCTTTGCTTCTCAGTCCAGAGGCTTTTCTCTAAAGGGATTCTAGACCTTACAGACAAGGAATTCTGTAAAGAAAAACAAAACAAAACAAAACAAAACAACTACCAAACCAATATGAAATAGACTCCACCTGGAATACTGTGTCCAGCTCTGGAGACCTCAACAGACAAAGGATATGGACCTATTGGAACGGGTCCAGCAGTGGGCCACCAAGATGATCAGAGGGCTGGAGCACCTCTGCTATGAAGACAGGCTGAGAGAGCTGGGACTGTTCAGCTTGGAGAACAGAAGCCTCTGGGAGACCTTAGAGCAGCCTTCCAGGATCTAAAGAGGGCTACAGGAGAGCTGGAGAGGGACTCTTGGTCAGGGAGTGCAGTGATAGGACAAGGGGGAATGGTTTTAAATTGGAAGAGGGGAGATTTAGATTAGATATTAGGAAGAAATTCTTTGCTGTGAGGGCAGTAAGGCACTCCAGGTGCCCCACCTCCAGGGATGGGGCAGCCACAGCTTCTCTGGGCAACCTGTTCCAGTGTCTCACTACACTCACAGGAACAAATTCCTTCCTAGTAATCGAAATCTCCCCTGTCTCAGTTTAAAACCGTTACCCCTTGTCCTATCGCTCCATTCACTGATGAAGAGTCCCTGGATGGATACTAACGATGGATACTAATGACCGTTTTGTTACCTGAGGGCTCTCTCCTGACATATCTGTAGATACCACCTTGCCAACGCCTGGGAAATGCTAGGCAAAGATAAAGCCCAGTTGCAGAGCTTCATCACTTCACTTAGCAAGCACCATTTTATTCTTCTATAGGAGCAAATTAGCAGCTATGTATGTTTTAACATCTCCAGCCCAGGAGCCATCAAGGCAAAAGGGCCTCTTTATCAGGGAGGAGAGCCATAGGACAGGGTGGGTGGTTTTAAACTGAGAGAGGGGAGATTCAGATTATATTTTAGGAAGAAATTCTTTGCTGTGAGGGTGGTGAGGCACTGGAACAGGTTGCCCAGAGAAGCTGTGGCTGCCCCATCCCTGGAGGGGTTCAAGGCCAGGCTGGATGAGGCTTGGAGCAACCTGGTGTGGTGGGAGGTGTCCCTGCCCATGGCAGGGGGGTTGGAACTCGATGGTCTTTAAGGTCCCTTTTTGGGCATGTTCCAGCACTGGGAGTCTTTGCAAGGACTGTCAGTACACCATTCAGAGTTATTGAACACCTGAATTTGGGATAGCTGGAGCTTGAGCAGGAGGCAGAAGCATCTCTTTTACATACAGACATAATCTGAAAGGAGAGAGGTTTCTCAGCTGCTATAAATTAACATTTTCATCTCTGAGTGTGGTCTCCCAGACACAGTTTATAGCCACAGCCATAGTTTTGTGTTGTTTGGCTTTTTATTTTTCTTCCTACTACAGCCAACGGATAATGAAAGAGGGAAAGTCACTGCATGCTTTTATCTCATAAATTATAATGAACAGCAACATCCCCCCTGGGAGATGCCGTTATCACAGCGGCCCAAGCAAAAGTTGACTCTCTCCAGGTTTTTCTCAGCAACTGCTCACTGATTCTCCAAACTGCTACAACTACCAGCTGCAGTAACCAGTAGCTACTGGGAGCTGTAAATAAGGGATGGACACAAGCTATCCATCACCGTGCAGAATATGCTGACTGAGATCACCCTGGAGAAAGAGGGTGTCTTAATTCTTGTTTCAAAGTTCCCCTTGCAGGCCACCCAGTAATTCTCAGTGATAAAAAGTTGTGTTTTACCAGCTCAGTTTTAAATGAATAGTCAGTTTTACCCCATCCATGCCACCAGTTGGTGATACCCACCTCCCTGATGCAGATTTCAGCACACTGATAAAACAGGGGTGCACTACACTGCCCCCACATCACAGCAGGGATGTTGGACGCTCCAGGATGGACCCCTCAGGTAGGATATTCCCATCAGCCTCAGAACAACCTGCTTTTATAGAATCATAGAATCATCCAGGCCAGAAGGGACCTCCAAAGGTCATCTAGTGGGACCTCCCCACAGTGGTAGGGACATCCCCAACTAGACCAGGCTAGCACATGTTGGACTTCATTCTCCAAGTGGAGTCATGCTTTGTCCACACCATGGAGCCGTAAGTTGACTTTGTGAGAAGTAAACCCATTTTGAGGAACATCTGAACGAGAAAAGCACCCACATCCCTAAGCACCCACTCCCACCACCCACCCACAGCTGGAAAACCCAAGTTGTTTTGCTCAGGTGTCTCCACCACCAGGCTTGTGTGGGTGCAGTTTGGTGGAACAACCATCACACCCTGAAGCAAAATCACACAGGTTTCTTGGCTGATGAGCAGCTCAGATTTTGTTCTTAATTATTTTGAAAAGAAACCTCCAACTTTTCAGACAGAAAAAACCAACCCTTGTTTGAAAATAAAAACATGACAGTTTATGGAAGTATTTTTCAGGATTTTACTGCAAACCAATGGGTTTGGTCACAAAAAAAAATATGATACATATAACCATGTTAATTATATTACATTACAATGATGGTATACATTACAAGTTAAGTCTGTAAGTTTAAATATACATCTAGAGTTACAACTGAATGTACAGATCTTTTTTTTACAATACATACAATCAGGAATGAAAAACCCCCCAAATCCATAAATAATGCCTTTTTTTT
>VXBW01000772.1:361400-587310 GCA_013400375.1 Thinocorus orbignyianus | reverse complement strand
ACCGGGGAAGCCGCGGTCCCTCTGTCCGTCCCTCTTTCCGTCCCTCCGGCCCCCACCTGCCCATCGCCCCTTCCCCATCCTCCTCCTTCGGGCAGGCGGGGAGCGCTTGACAGCACCGACTGGTTTGTTTTTTAAGTTTTTTTTTTTTAATTCGTCCTTCCCAAGGGACGAATTTTTATTATTTATACTCATACCCGGCGTTCTGGTGCCGTGAGCTGGGTTCTCAGAAGCCTGGTAGGACAAGGGGTAATGGTTTTAAACTAAAAGAGGGGAGATTTAAATGAGATCTTAGCAAGAAATTCTTTGCTGTAAAGGTGGTGAGACCCTGGAACAGGTTGCCCAGAGAAGCTGTGGCTGCCCCATCCCTGGAGATGTTCAAGGCCAGGCTGGATTAGGCTTGGAGCAACCTGCTCTGGTGGGAGGTGTCCCTGCCCATGGCAGGCGGGTTGGAACTGGATGATCTTTAAGGTCCCTTCCAACTCTGACCATTCTGTGATTCTATGGTGTTTGGCTTAAAAGCTTGGATGTCACAGACTCAATCACAGAATTTTGGTGGTTGGAAGGTATTTCTGAGATCATGTCCTAAACTTTCCTCCATGAACGCTTTAACAGTTAGAAAGGGGCAAGAGAAGACTGGTGAGGGAAAGGTACCCAAACATTCCCTTCTTTAAAAGCTGATTCTTCCAGGAAAAAAAAGAAAAAAGAAAAAAAAAAAAAAAAAAAAAAAAAAAAAAAGCCCCAAACATCACAAAAACCTCAATAAATTGCAAGGCTTTGCATCAAGAATTTGTATAGTCAGTGGGTTAGGAGTGCGCAGCTAAAAAGGAACTACAAGAGTAAAATAAAAAAGAAATCACAGTGATGTATCACGCTCATGGCACTTTTCCCCCCTGGGCCTAAAATTTCAACAAATTTTCCTGAACTTCTAAATGAACCATTTTTTCCAAAGCAAAATGAATAAAAATAAAGTTGTAGGTGGCCATTGGAAATGAAAAGGAAAGGAGTGCTAAAAGTTCCAGAACTCCTTGCCCCAGGATGTGTGCAGACCAAAAGTGTGGATGGGCTTAAGAAGGGGTGGGCAAATCAATAGGAAAATGAGAAGAAGAAAAAAAGATTTGACTAAAAAAGTGATGTGATCTCGAATGTTCCTGGAGCACAAACTCCTGGGAACCAAGGCTGCATTTTGGGGCAAATAGCTGAATAACTGCCTGGTTTTGCCCTTTCCCTTTGGGGTGCAGGGTTTGCTGGTGCTGGTAACCCAGACTGACCTACGTGGACCTTGGGCCTTCAGTCTGATAGTCTGAAATTGCACTTCTGAGCGGTGTGATAGTGGTTTCTTTAGTCACAGAGCTTAACCAGCTCACAAACCCTCAGGAAGTCCTGCCTGCTGGCAAGAAGAAGAAATAGAGCTCATTTCATAGAATCATAGAATGGTTAGAGTTGGAAGAAACCTTAAAATCATCCAGTTCCAACCCCCCTGCCCTGGGCAGGGACACCTCCCACCAGAGCAGGTTGCTCCAAGCCCCATCCAGCCTGGCCTTGAACCCCTCCAGGGATGGGGCAGCCACAGCTTCTCTGGGCAACCTGTTCCAGTGCCTCACCCCCCTCACAGCAAAGAATTTCTTCCTAATATCTCATCTATATCTCCCCTCTTCCAATTTAAAACCATTCTCCCTTGTCCTGTCACTCCACTCCCTGACCAAGAGTCCCTCGCCAGCTCTCCTGGAGCTCCCTTCAGATCCTCGAAAGCTGCTCTAAGGTCTCCCTGGAGCCTTCTCTTCTCCAAAAATATTTCTAACCTGATGTAGAGCTTTTGACTTCGCCAAATAACTACATTCTGGGGTTCTGCTGGCACAGAGACTGGGACATGCCCAGCGGAAGGCCAGAAGGGACATGATTTGATTCATCTTAAAGAACGAACATGAGCACATCACTAGTGTTGGCCTGTGTTGGCCAACGCAGCTCGAAGCATCTCCAGCAGTAGCTGGACTGCGGAAATTTGTCTCCCTGGAGAAATCTCACTGTTTGGAGGGTTTCTTCATCCTCGGTGGATGAGTAGATGTGAGTCCCATCCAAAGGCATTTACGAGGCAGAGAGAAACTTTTCCCTCTTGCCCTTCAGGAAGGTCAGAGGTTTTCAGCAGCCCACACGGTAACTGGAATTTGTGAGTTCTCTTCCTCTGATTCTGTCCTGGTCCTCATTGTCTGTGGCAGAGGAAGATTTATGAACATAATTCAGCGCCTCCATTCTTCAGGAATTAGATTCTCTGATAGCTCCTGAACTTCAGTTTGGCAACGGATTTGATGCTGAATGAATGAATGAATTCCTGCTTGCTGGATCTTGCTGAATCAAGACCTTAGGATGCAGCAGGTTGAGCTGTTCCTAGAATTACTTGGCTGACTCTGGAAGGAAACTTCCACAAATTCTGCAAATATTTTCAGCAGTTATCTGGCTTTGGGTTAATCAAACAAAGATGGAATTCAGGCCTTGGACTGCAGGAGCAACCTAGCCCCCAAATGCGAAAGGTGATGGCTCTTCTAGTAGTGTCTGTCTTCTGAAGCAAAATCTCAACAGCTTTTATTTTCCTCCTGTAAATCCCCGACAAACAAGCTCTTGTCTCTGACCTTGTAATTAAGTTTCATGTGCAGCAGCCACAACTTTCAGCCGAGACCTTCTGGCTGCCCCCACAAATGATGTCTGCAAGTAGCAATAAATAGATAAGGAACTGAGTAACTGCTTTAATAACAACCCCAGCAGAGATTTTTTTTAAATCAGGAGCTTTCTAATGCTGTCAACAGGTCTGCTAGACATTGTTCTGACAGGAGGTTTATTGACTGAAGCCCCTATTGATCTGGAAATATCTAATTGATTCCAGTGTCTTTTTTTTTTTTTTTNNNNTTTTTTTTTTTTTTGCCAAACACAAATTTGGAACATCTTTGATTTCCCTTTCCTGATGCCTAACGGAGCAGGTTTACTGCGTTGTCAATAAGAGGCTTTAGTGCCAAGGGATTACGCTTGCAGGATCACAAAATGATGCAGAGCTGCGCTGAGGCAAAAAAAAAAAAATGTAATTCCCATCCTCGTCGAAAGCAGTGGAAAATTACAACGTCCTTTAGATGCCCTGACCTCTCGTTAAAACAGCTGATAGATGATGCTTCTTGCTTCTCTTTTAATTCCAGCACTCAAATTTGGGTCTGAACGGAGCTGTTGTTGTTTGATGAGCAGATGTGGCAGGTATTTCAGGGCCTAGCCGTCAGAGAGGGGTGTCTGCAGAAGCAGCACATTTGTATGCTTCCCTCTGATTGCCCCATCCTAATTAATATAAATCCTTGTGATGTTATGTAGCCTCTCTAACTCACAGTCCTCATCAAACCCAGTTTAAATTCCCTACTCTTTTTACGAACTTCAAAACACTGTGCGGGGACTGCACGGGGTTTGGTCTCCTCGGCACTGGATGACGTTAGTGTGGTGAAGGAGGGAAAAGCATAAGAGGGAAAAGCGACAAAATAAAAGGCTCAGGAGAAAAATGTAGGTTCTCAGTGACGCTATGAATTCTGTCTGCTGCTCTCCTCCAGTCACAAGGTCTGATGTGAGGAGCTGGGACCTGCTCTGGAATGAACGGTGTGAGCTGGTTCCCGCACTCAGATTTTCCTTCCAAAACTTTTCCTTTAGAAGGATAATAGCAGAGAAGGATTTGGGCATTTTCTATCAAGGAAAACAACAGGAACAACTTTCCCTGTACCTCTCGCTTGAACAGACAGGCTAAAATACAAATAGAATTTGTAGAATCATAGAATTTTCCAGGTTGGAAGGGACCTTTCAGATCATCTAGTCCAACCATCAACCTAACTCTGATAAAAAGACATCACTAAACATGTCACTAAGCACTATGTCAACCCGGCTTTTAAATCCCTCCAGGGATGGTGCCTCCAACACTTCCCTGGGCAGCCCATTCCAAGGCTTTATAACCCTTCCAGTGTAAATATTTTTTCCTGATATCCAATCTGAACCTCCTCTGATGCAACTTGAGGCCGTTTCCTCTTGTCCCATCAACTGTTCCTTGGGAGAAGAGACCAACCCCTGCTGGCTACACCCTCCTTTCAGGGAGTTGTGGAGAGCGAGAAGGTCTCCCCTCAGCCTCCTTTTCTCCAGGCTGAACACCTCCAGCTCCCTCAGCCTCTCCTCAAAAGACTTACTCTGCAGACCCTTCACCAGCTCTGTTTCCCTTCTCTGGACCCGCTGCAGGACCTCAAATGACAGCTGATCTAACCTAGCTATCAGGTTATCCCCCTCTCCCTTATCTCTTCATCTGGTGTTCCAGGAGGTGTTTGCTACCATGATATCTCAGTGCCTTTTATGTGCATACAAATGCCCCATCATCACCGTTGTAGTTCACTATCTGAAAGGAAAGATCTCTTTAAGCCTGTAAGCCCTCTGGCAACCTTGGAGTTAAGGCACCAAATACTGTAAATAGTGATCAAATTAGTCAAAGAGAGGAATTTTTGCTACAGAGAGGTTCAGCTAACTGCTAACTCGAAACATCAACTTGGATTCTCAGAGATGAATTGGGTATGAAAGCCGAGGCCTGCTAAAGGGTGGCTCACGTTCTCAGGTCCTGATGCTTCTCCTCTTGGTGATGCCACCACATCTCTTGCCATTAAATGGCCTGCTTTAATATTCCTTGTTATTTCTAGGAGATTTTCTTTCGGAAAGTGGGAGAGGCTTCTCAGGCAGAAGGATGCCCAACACGCACAGAGCTTTCTCTGTAGGGATTGTCTCTCCAGTGATCTGTAATTTTAGGACCTAGCTGCCAGAGTTAGCTGGGTCCATTGCCTTCAGTGGGGTTATTAGAGTATTTCTGAGGGTTCATTAATTAGTATAAGCCAGAGGGTGAGGGAAGAGGTGTCAATTGGTCCAAAATAGAATAAAAATATTTATATATTCACTCATAATGTATTGATCCTTCTTAAGTTTTGGCATTTGAGTCAGGTATATGGTCACCAAAGTCACCCTCTTTGGTCAGAAGAGACAAATAAGCACCCTTGGGTCATCTCAGTGAATCTGTGGCCTGAATCAGGCAGTGTCTAATGTTTAGTTGAAGAAATTTGGGCCTGAACCCCACAGATGGGTGGGTTTCTCATATAAAAGGTGTGGAATTACTCTAGAGGATCATATTGTCAATGTACCCTGAGAGAGCTGGTAATTTTTTTTCCTCAATTGATATACATTTATATAAAAAGATAAAATCTTAGGGAAAGTTATAAAACCACACATGATAGCCAGAGATTCCTGACCTGGCCCAGTCCAGTCAACTATGGAACTTAAGAAGACTTGTAACGTTGGTATGATGTTCCACAGCGCTCCTCAAGGATGAATTCTACATCTTGGCTTCCAGCTGGTTGCCCTACGTGGTTCTGGATTGGGCTGGACAGACAAGACATACCGGCTTTCTTGAAATTACTTGATGTTATCTTGCCTTGCGCTGTGCCTGGTATCATCCCAGAGAGTTGTGGAAGCATTAGTTCTATTATATAAAAGTGGGAATGAAACCACGGGGTAGACAGTGTGTCTCGTCCCAGGGAAGTCTGTGGCAGAACCAAAAATTAAATGCAAAGTTAACTTCCTCCCATTCTATTAACTAGATCAAGATTACTGTACAGCAACACGTACTCCATATCTGACAACCTTTATTTGTGTGATTCCTTGTGTTGTAAACAGGCAATTTAGGATGGCAAGAGCTAGAGCAGGCACTGCAGGAGTCTGTCATACCTTGATGGAATCCTACCTAAGTATCTGATATTACAACAGCCCTGGTTCCATTCCCAGCAGGAGCTTCCAGTCACAGTGAAATATGTGGGATGTGGGAACACTGACACCTAAAAGAACTTCTTGTGATTCAAAAAAGGACCTTAATCCAGATTTGGGGGGAAGGGAAGGAAGCATAACTGTGTCCCCATTGAGTTGGCGACTGGGTAGTGTCACCTGCCACCATCCAACACATCAGGAGTGCCAAGAAAGTGCTTTCCCCACAGCACACGATCCCCACAGAGAATATTACTATAAGACACACAAAAAACCAGTCCCACAGCTGTTTCACAGGCAGGCACAGAAAGGAAAAGCCACCAACATCTGCAGCATTAATTTCCTTTTTTGTTTTTTCCATTTCCAGGTGCTATTTTCAAACCTGTTCAGTCCTTCACTGCACTGGGAATCTCTTCCTAGCGTTCCAATTAGTCTACGTGGTTTTTTAACACCTTAAGCCCTAAAGTGAATTGGCAACCTTTGACACAAGCAGAGAGAAGCTGAACTTCAGGCAGCTGAGCTCAAATGGTTTGACCGTGGGTTTACTAGATTCAGGATCAGAAGATGCTGCTGGAACATCTCCCCTGGCTCTCTCCATCACACAGACTTGCATTTGCTGCTGCATGTATCAGGCCTATCCACTTTGCCTCTGAGGTTTCTTGTCTCTTCCTCTTAACTCAAGCTTGACTGTCTCAAACTTTTCATCCAGTTCAAGGATAAGCATCAGGAGGTTTTTGACAAGCTCAGACACCCACCCACGCATGATCATGCAACAGACCACAGGCTGTGTGAGTATATAACCTTTCCAGCCTTCAGCAAAGGCTTCCTTGCCCCAGAGCGTCTGCAGCTGCTCACATGGTGGCTCTCACCAACCCTTGGATCAGCTGGAAGATCTCCATGGGTAAGCTCCCACTAACTGGTCTGAGTCACCTGGGTGATGAGCACCCTCACACAGCCTCTTCAGCTGGCACAGCTGAAGGTGGAGGTAGATCAGTAAGTCAGTGGCAAATAGTAAGCCTAATACCACTCATCTTACACACAGAATCACAGGTTGGAAGCAGCCTCTGGAGATCATCTAGGCAACCCCCTGCCAGAGCAGGCTCACCCAGAGCAGGCTGCACAGGATGGTGTACAGGCAGGTTTTGAATGTCTCCAGAGATGGAGACTCCACCACCTCTCTGGGCAGCCTCTTCCAGGGCTCTGCCTCCCTCAAAGTGAAGAATTTCCTCCTCACGTTTAGATGGAACTTCTTGTGTTCAAGTTTGTGCCCGTTCCCTCTTGTCATGTCACTGGGCACCACTGAAAAAAGACTGGCCCCATCCTCCTGACACCCGTTCTCTAAGTATTTATAAGTGTTGATCAGATTCCCCCTCAGTCTTCTCCAGATTAATAAGACCTAAGTCCCTCAGAGAGATGTTCTAGTCGCTTCATCCTCTTCCTTGCCCTTTGTTGTACCCTCTCCAGTAGTTTCCTGTCCTTCTTCAACTGGGGAGCCCAGAACTGGACACAGGAAAGGCTGCTGTTACATCTCCTCAGAACCTCCTCTTCTCTGGGCTGAACAACTCCATCTCCATCAGCCTGTCATTGTAGCAGAGGTGCTCCAACCCCCTGATCATTTTTGTGGCCCTCCTCTGGATCCACTCCATCAGGTCCATGTCCTTCCTATATTGAGGGCTCCAGACCTGCACACAGTACTCCAGGTGGGGTCTCACCAGAGCAAAGTGGCAGAATCACCTCTTTGGATCTGCTAGCAATGCATCTTTTGATGCAGCCCAGGATGTGGTTGACCTTCTGGGCTGCAAGTGCACACTGCCTGCTCATGTCCAGCCTCTCATCCATCAGCACCCCAAGTCCCTTTCTTTGGGGCTACTTTCATCCCCTAGTCTGTTTTGATAGTGAGGATTGTTCT
Organism: Thinocorus orbignyianus; assembly: GCA_013400375.1. Classification (NCBI taxonomy): domain Eukaryota; kingdom Metazoa; phylum Chordata; class Aves; order Ciconiiformes; family Thinocoridae; genus Thinocorus; species Thinocorus orbignyianus. The sequence goes on along the minus strand of VXBW01000772.1, from coordinate 579,599 downwards.
GACCCAGGAATAATGCTGTAGACTATTCTCTTTGGGGGAAAAAGAAAATAAACAAAAAATTAAACAAAACAACAAACAAAAAACCCTCAGGTGAAAGAGAATCAGCCTTCTCCATGTATTTTTAATAGGGCATTAGAAAAATTTACTCCCGGAACTCTGGCGTGTTGCAAACACGTCTCAGCCTGCTGCAATATAGGAAACATTACCAAGCACTTTGTGTTCTGTTGACAGTGGGGTTCTTTAGAAATACTGATAAAGTCCCAGGTGAAGAAACTGGAGCGGAGAGAGGTTAGGCAAAGTACTCTCCAGTGAGACAGAGGGTTGAAAACAAGACTTTTGGCCTTTGGGGTGCAGACAAATGATCCACTCTGAGTGCAAACACAGAGTTTAAATCCAGAAAGGCCAACGGCAGCTCCAGTTGCTTGCAAAGTGGAGCACTAAGGACTTCTCCAGAGTTACAGGGAATTGTGTCACTAATCCAGTTATTCACGGCTTTCACTAAGAGGCAATTTTCACTTTTGCATGGTTTTATCAAATGTTAAGAGTGGTTTTTTGAAGAATGAAGAGATGGGGAAGTTGGATGACTTGGGTCATTGTCATATGATGAGCCTGAAATAGAAGCAGCGGTTTTGTAGGGCTCGTGACTGTCAATCCCATGCTCTGCTCCTTGGACGTGGAGACCACCACCTACATAGCAACACTTGACTGACTTGAATCGCAGCTGTTGGACTCTGAATCAAAACCAAATGCTGTCTTCTCCAAGTTTCCATGAGGTTTGCAGGTTCTGCTCAAGTTTTTGACCCGTTCCTCAAAATTTTTATAGACATGACGTATGAGCAGGCAGGGAGTAGAGGAAGGGAATTTCTCAAAAAAGGAAGAAAACTTTCTTGTGCCAGTGTTTGAGATATGCAAGTATAAAATACACCATGAGCTGCATATGCCAAATTCAGGGGAGTAGTAATTCTCTGTACCTGCATAATTTGATTTCACTATGCCTGCTTCCACATGGATAGCACATGGGAGGGAAGTACACTTTGTCTGGAGGTAGCAGTGAAGCATTTTGCACAGACCATGTTTTCCTCCACTTTACTATTGTGTATACATACCTATTTATTGCTGTCATCATTTGTTTCATTTAATATATATTTATTGCAGCTTTTTAAACTTTTCTAATTTGAACAACATACTCAAAACGGACAACTCTTTCATCTAGTGACACTGATGAAAGATCTGGAATCACTCCAGCATTCACCCTGCTTATTTCAAGTCTATTTGTCTTTAGGTGCTGCAACCACAACTAGTAAACTTCCAAGTCACTTCGGCTCCGTGAGCTGAGTCATTGAATAATATAAAAGGACTTTTATTCATGCATTTATTCTCACTGGGACTTACTTATATGTACAGTAATGACTAATGAACTAGCGAAAGCATTTCTTACAGACAGCTTAATAGGAAAATGTGATTTGTTCTTATGGGGGGGAAAGCTGTTACGATGTTAGAAACTGTGAGAACCAACATTAATTCAGTAATATAATGAGCATTTTTTTTCTTTATATATACATTTTTATTCTCAGATGTGGTGGTTTTAAATATTGGAGAATATTATGAGCCTGAGACATCAGGTCCCACCTTTTTGTATAAGCCTATGTGTTGTTGCCAGGATAAGAAATAAACTTGTCTGAGCGTTACTGAGTATTTTATGCTGTCCCTTTTAACAGTGTATCTCAAATCCTGTTAATTCAAGGACTGCTTAGATTTTTGGAAAAATATACACGGACCACCTTGTATGACTTTTTCATTCACAGCCAACCATAGAATGGTTAGAGCTGGAAGGGACCTTCAAGATCATCCAGTTCCAACCCCCCTGCCATGGGCAGGGACACCTCCCACAAGAGCAGGTTGCTCCAAGCCCCATCCAGCCTGACCTTGAACCCCTCCAGGGATGGGGCAGCCACGGCTTCTCTGGGCAACCTGTTCCAGGGTCTCACCACCCTCAAACCATAAGGAAGCTAAGCTTTGAGCGTTCACTTTCTTGCCTTTTTCAAGAATGTTTCGAGGTTATTATTACCTTGATTTCTGTGTTTCCTTTGCTTGACTGATTAAATAGAAGAAAAAAGAAGTGACTGTTTTTCAGATCTCCATCCCACCTTTAATGACTGTAGAGGCCACAGGTAGAGAAACACCTCTGAATGGTACCTAACACTGGCCGTTACTGGAGATGTGGTCCTGGGCCAAATGGACCTTTCAGTTGGACCGAAGTGGCAATTCAAATGCTCTTGAAGATAAACTGATTGAAAACTATTATTTGATTAATATCTTACAGCTGTTGGATCAGAAAAGGTTCTCTTTCACCACCCAGAAGATCTATAAATAGATTTCCAAATCGCATTTTACTTCAAATGGGCTCCATGGGAAGGAAACCAAGCTTCCAGGCTACCCGCCCTGAATGAGAGTGGCTCAGCATCCTGACACTTCTGCTGGGCCAGCTTACAAGAAATGGGGAACTGTTGAGATGCTGAATTCCTTTCACAACACGAAATGTTTAGACTGCTAGGAAAGGGAAAAAAAAAAATAAATAAAGAAAAAGGGAACTGGTGTGGGAGTGTGTGGGGAACTCCGTATAGAACACGGAAGTATCGTGTGACTGGTCAGGAAATGGGTACAAAGCATCTGTTTTGGTAGTATTTTCAGTTGTTTTGGGGGCATTTCCATAGCAAACTGGAACCTGGCCCTGCGCGGAGGTATTACTTCACTCTGGAGCGAAAGGCAGGCACTGATTTGGGGTGAAACACGGCAGCTGTCAGCCTGAGCACATAGCAACATGCCGGGTGCCGCACAACACAACATCCCGCCGGAGTGTGGTAGAGCCGTGCTGGGCTGCAGGAGTCACAAACAATCCTCTGGCTTCTGTTAAAAGAGAAAGCTGTTTTCAAGGCTGCCTTTTTTCTGATGAGAATTGGTTCTTTTTTGGCTTCCAGCAACTCTGGGATTCAGTCCCACCTGCACTTCAAACACTCCAGGGTACTATGCGAGGCAGCAAGGTGAGAACGTGATGGAAATCCTTTCTGACCCTGCCTGGCAAGGCACTTCTTCAACCCAGGTGCATATTTGACTGGAGAAAAGTGTAGCCCTCATCTTTCCAAAGACGTTGTCTGGTCTGGAGCATACTGCCAACCCTGGTGATGTCAGGGCTTTTCTCTCCTTTGGTTTTATCACGTGAATGTTGGTATTTTTCCCACCCAGAAGCTGACTCCAAAAATATGACGGTTTTTCTTGCATAAAGTGAAGTTCTGCGTATGCATCAGCTCTTTAGCAAGTTGTTAGTCAGATCTCCACAGCAGAGTTGTGGGCAAGGTGGTGTCCTGCCCTCGGTGCAATGAAGTCATTTTTTAGAGGAAGTCCTTGTATGGACAGTTTATTCGTTGTTGTGGAAGATTTCAAATAGCATTTCCAGGAGGGCCAATTCAAATCCCAGATTTGGTTCTACTTATTCACTCATTCCTCAGTCAGCTGGGAGGCAGAGGCCAGCTGGGATATGTTGGTGCCAGTGGGCAGCACAGACAACTGAGACGAAATCCCTGAGGGAGGATGTTTTGGAGCCCCACCATAGAAATGTAATGCTCCCAGGGAGTTATAAAGGGACCAAAACAAATGAAAGATGTGTTTCAAGAGAGTTAAAGCTCCTGAGCAACATACTCGGTGAGATGTGGAGTGAGGCAATTACTTGGAGGACTCTTTTTGCTGTTGGCTTTACCCTCTCCAGAGAATGAAACTTCTTAACTTAAATGATTTCAAACACGACCCATTCCCATTTGTGAAGGAGACGATATTAGTCTACCTTTGTCCCGGATCACAGCAGTGACGGGGCATCATTTTCTGCACTGCTCTCATGCTTTTTTTTTTTCAACCTTGTTTTTCCTCTCTCTTCCATCCTTTCCACTGCTCCTTGGACCAACTTTTTTTTTCCCTTAGTCTGCTCCTGCCTTTCCCTTTCTCTTCCCCCTGACAACTTTTCTTTCTTCCTGACTGCTTCAACTGGAAGCCAGCATGCTGAAAGCAACCTCATCAGCTACAGTCACCTTCAGGGGAACATCACGAGGTCAAAGTCATCTTCAAAATTATTTCAAGTGAAAGAGTTCACTTCCTTATGTTTTTATTTCTTGGGGTGGAGTCAAATAGAAGATGGAAAACTGTACAATTTTGGCCACCCACTTTGAGAAAGACGTCAGGGTACAGAAGATAGACAGAGTGGAGGGCTACCAGGATGGTCAGGGGTCTAGCAGGAGGGGATCACTGAGGCTGAATCGCTGGGCTTGTGTAATCTGATGAAGGAGATGCCAAAAGCAGTTGAACAGCAGCCCGTGACTTCATGATGAAAAGCAACATTGACACCAAAGCCAAAATTCTCAGCGGCAACAGAAGGAGCAAGAGGTGGCAATGGAAGCAAGATGTGTGCGTGTTCAGCTTGGACATTAGGAAACAAAACGCCCACCGGGAGGCTAGTGCAGCTTGGGAACAGGCTTCCTTGAGAGCTGGAGGAAACCCCATCCCTGAAGGCTTCCAAGTCTCAACCAGACAAAACCACACTGACATTCTCCAGTGCTGATCATAGTCTGTCCTCAGAGTGGAAAGGGTGACCCACAGGGTCTCTCTAAATAGAAAAATCAGATGCTTCTCCTTTCAAAACTCTTAGCGTAGAGTTGGCCACACTGTCTCTCATTTAGCCAGCCCCTCCTGAACTGGAAGAAGTGGTTTGCTTTATTTCCTTTTTTGAGGGAAGGATAATATAAATCAACCTGAACAATTGTGGTAACTCCAGCACAACTTAAATACTTGTGAATACCTAAAATGCTTTAAACTGTACATATTTCATGCAGTCTTCTGTTTTCATGGCTTTTCAAATCTCTACATTCTTGCAGGTGCTCAAAGGTGTGCAGGCAGAGCACAACAAACACGTGCCCAGCAGAGCAGAACCTGCAGTTTCTGTGGTAAAGACTGTGTCGCAGTTCTGATACATCTACCACGTCATAACAGACCTGAGAGGAAAAAGTTTGTGTGGATGGAGAAGTATTTCTATCCCCCAGTCAGGCTGCTCCTGAGCTACAGTCCCATTCTAAAGTACTCCTGAAGATGATGTTATATTTAATCTTAAAGGTTACATATAGGAAGAAATTCTTTACTGGAGGAAGAAATTATTTGCTGTGAGGGTGATGAGGCACCAGAACAGGTTGCCCAGAGAAGATGCCCCATCCCTGGAGGGGTTCAACGCCAGGCTGGATGGGGCTTGGAGCAACCTGGTCTGGTGGGAGGTATCCTTGTCCCTGGCAGGGGGGTTGGGGCTTTAAGGTCTCTTCCAACCCAAACTATTCCGCAATTCTATGATTCTACAGATGCTAGGGCATGGTATTAGAACGTATACTCTCAGTTTAGGCAGGCAAGTAAGGCAAGTAGCCTACGTAGCTTTAGTGGCTTGTTTCAAATCTATGTAATGATGGTGTGTTTATAGAATAAAAGTGCTTTGTTTATTTGTTGTTTCAATATTTATGGTTTTTCTTTGAGTTATTCTAGTGAAATCTTTGTGTTTGGATGGGTTTTTTGTCTTTTTTTTTTTCTTTTTTTTTTCTTAAAGGGGCTGTCCACAGTCACCCAACTTCTTTCGTGGAGTGGTGTTTCTTTTTACAGCTTCCAATTCCTTTTTAGGAATAAATTCACCTATTTTTTTTACTGGGATACTTGATATACTTTGCTTTGGAGATAACCACAACCTTGCATTTGCTATAATTACTTTTAAAATACTTGAAAATTTAATTATTTTTTTTTTGTGCAGCTATATTAAAAGCAACAGCAACTTTCCATCTGTTTTAATTTGCAGTAAACGAGTTTATGCTGCTGTGTTTTAGCTAGGCAAGAGCTTCTCTTCCTCGGTGATTGTCTCCAGACAATGCTGTGTGAAGGATGTGATAGGCTAAATGAGAATGATAACGTATCTCAGGTGAACGGAGAAATTTCGCTCCGACAGATTAAAGTCTGATTATAATAAAAGGTTTTGCATTCATTTCCCGAGCGGCTGAACTGATATTCACAAATTGCCTTCTGAGGTGTAAAAAGGACAAAGCTGATATAAGTATCTCCTTGTGACTGTGGAGGATATCGAGAAACGATATGATTGTTGACATAATTTAAAACGAATCCCTGGGACTGGGATCATACTCCTTACTCCCCTGGTAGCTGAGGAGTGGGAAGGTTTTTCAACCTTTAATACAGTCACAGACATCAGTCACTGATATATTTTACCTGAAAAAGTTCACAACATGCTTTTTTCTACAAGGCAGAAGCCTTCCATCTCCTGGGTAGGAGCTGGAGAAGCAACAGATTTCTTTGAGGAAGCTTTCCCCTCTTTCCTAAGGCAATCAGTCTGGGAACAGCTAGCTCTTTGCCTGAGGCCTTGAAAGGTAATTAGGAGATAATGAATAGCAGACCTTAGTTAGCCTTTCTGTCTTCTAAAGCACAGAATCACAGAATGATATGGGGTTGGAAGGGACCTCTGGAGATCATGTAGTCCAATCTCCCTGTCAAACCAGGTCCTTGTAGAGCAGGTTGCACAGGAACATGTCCAGGCGGGCTTTGAATGTCTCCAGAGACAGAGACTCCACCACCTCTCTGGGCAGCCTGTTCCAAGGCTCTGCCACCCTCACAGGAAAGAAGTTCCTCCTCATGTTTAGATGGAACTTCTTATGTTCAAACTTGTGCCCAAACACTCTGCTATAAGGCTTGGAGTTCTTCTCAATGGTAAAGCTTCAGGTAAAAGGGTTTTCCATTGGGTTTTGCCAGCCAAGTGTGGATCCTTGCTGGGCAAACATGACCTCGAACAGAATAGAGCTGCAGTTTAGATGCTGGCTGGAAAATACATGGTGGTGAAGGAAATGTTAGGGTAAAAGAAAAAAGTCAGAGCAATGGATGTGGTGCCTCCTTGTTTTCTCTGGTGGCCTCTTTTCTATCTTCTTGCCCACCTTCACCTTCAGTCCCCACCAATGTACCAGTCCCTCTAGAAATCTCATTTACTGCCACACTTTGAAAGAAAGCCCTCCAGGGCTCCAGGCTTGGCTAATTTATTGCTGGCCTACTTTACCATATATTCTGTAGTAGGTCAGGTGCCTGATTTATAACTCAACAGAATAAGAAACACACATTTTTTAAAAAGAGAAAAGAATACATTAAAATGCAAATGCTTCATTCTGTGTTATATCTACATGGGGTCTTCAAGAAAATGGGACTCTAAGGACAATACCATAAAGGTTGGAGCTGAAAAGAGTAGGGAGGTACTGAGGAATCCCCAGCACTGAAGGTTTTTAAGGAGTTCACCCAGCTCATCTAGCCTTCCTTCATAGTCAGGGGGAAGGAAAGGACACAGACAGGGACTCGTTCTGCTCCTCAGAGAAAAGACCTTTTGTAGATCAGAAGAACACTGCTTGTTCCTTTCCATTCATTACCCCAAAATCAGGGACAGCCTGTGACACTGCCACTCCCTTTGCAAAGGTCTGAAGTCAGGTGAGATTATGGCTTTGGTTTGTATCTGAGAAAAAATTCTTCAGAGTTACAGGTACTGGGAGTATAACTTTTCACCAAAAATGTAGAATGGCCGGTCACCACAGACCTTCCAAATTACAATCATAGAATCATAGAACGATTAGAGTTGGAAGGGACCTTCAAGATCATTCAGTTCCAACCCCCCTGCCATGGGCAGGGACACCTCCCACCAGACCAGATTGCTCCAAGCCCCATCCAGCCTGGCCTTGAACCCCTCCAGGGATGGAGCAGCCACAGCTTCTCTGGGCAACCTGTTCCAGGGTCTCACCACCCTCACAGTAAAGAATTTCTTCCTAAGATCCAATCTAAATCTCCCCTCTTCCAATTTAAAACCATTGAATTGCCACGTCCAAGCCACTGTGGAGCTCAGCTTGCTGCCTGGCACTGCTGGCTGCTGACCACCGAGGCTGTCCTGCAGGTAAATCTGGGATGACTCCACATGCCTTCAACCCGGACTGTTACATTTCTGTTTCAGTGCAAGTTCAGTATGACACACAGAGAGACATTTATATTAACTGCAATTAAGCTCTATTAGACCTTTGATCTGCTACCATGTTGTAGTGTATAAACGAATACATAAAGGAAAAAAAAAATAAAAAGTGAAATAATTATCTTCTCTGAGTTGCAAAGCTGAATTTCAAGCTGTGCCCTTAGAGAAGTTTCATCACATTTTTAATTGAGCTGGCTTTTGTGTCAGAAAAATGAGCTTTATTGGAAAAGATGAGGGAAAAGTAGAACAAAAGCTGATGTTTCATTAAACTGAGAAATGCCATGGGCTTGAAATTGTGATCTTTAAAACTTGTGTATTAGGAAACCACATTACCAAATTCTTAGGTTTTGGGAAGTAAAACCTTAGTTTTCTTAATTAGACCCACATTGACAAGAAAAATGCCAATGCTGATTTGGAGATGGATTTTCTAAAAAAAAATATTGTGTTGAAAGGACAAAATTAGGCAAGTGTGATGGTCAGTTATGTGGGAAAGTGAAAAAATCCTGATAATCAGTCTGAAAAACAAACTCTTGCTTTCCACAGCCAGCTGAATCAGGCTGGTGCTTTATTTCCAGAGAGTTGCTGATGGACTTTGCTGGACTTTGCTGGACTTTAAGTATCTTTGCTGGATACTCAAAGGACAACCAGAGCAGAGAGTACCAAGAGGAGGAGAGCAGGGCTAAGGAGAAGGGCTGGGGTGGTGGGGACATCACAGAATCGCGTCTACATCCTACAGTGTGGGGTGGCTGGGTTTTTGTGCTTTCTAGACCTCTCTCCCTGTTCTGCTCAATGAGGATTTTAACTTCAAAGTCTAGCTGAGAACGTTAAATGACCAACGTTATCAAGTGCATTACGCATGGAATCTCATCAGACTGATTATCTGTTGGGTCGCTTCTTTGGTAACCCCTGATACCTGCCAGAGTGAATACCACAGTAGGTCCCAAAATGGTATCAAATCTAAGCAGGAGCATTTTGCAGAGCTTTGGGCTGAGCAGCAGAAGGCCAGGCCCAGCAGGTAAAAATGCATGCAAAAGATTGCGAGATCTCAGTATTATAAAAATACCACTTTCCCGTCTTCCTTCCTTCCTTCCTTCCTTCCTTCCTTCCTTCCTTCCTTCCTTCCTTCCTTCCTTCTTTCCTCCTCTCTCCTCTCTCTCTCTAGTAGTGAGTTTCTGGCTGTCCTGGTGATATGTGATCCAAGCAAACCCTAAAGCCTAAAATTCAATTAAAAACTCCTACATCTTGAGTGTGAGGAGGAAGGGAGAAAGAGAGAGAAGGGAGAGGGCTGGTTACCTCATGAATGTTGAAGGTCTGAGATGATAATACTATGTCTGATGTCGAAACGCTGGTTTGAATGAGTTCTAAAGATATAACAATAAAAAATAGTATTTGGGAAACAGACTTAAAAAAAAAAAAAGTTTAGAAAATTACTCTGCTTTATAGCCTGCAGACAAAATGACTGGGAAAGATCCCAAATAGCTTTTCTAAAAGTGGTTGAGTAAACACTGTAGATCACATTAACAGCAATGATTAATAAATAAAGCACATCACCCCTAAGTTACAAAAAGAGTTTACGCATCATTTTAAAAGAAAAATAATCAATGGTAAATTCATTCTTCTTGCTCTCTGGTTTCAGAGCTTCCAGGTGCTTCAGAGTCTCACATTTTCTCTTCAGCCACAGATATTAAGGGTCTAAACACCTTTCCCAGTCTCCTGGGTCAAGCAGGTAGGTTCGTGTAAAGGAAACTTGATATATCATGAAACTCATCATCAAGTTGCAAGAATGGGCAAGACTGCTGTAAGCCTGGCATTGAAAACTAGAGGCATTAAGTATCACACATTTTTTGAGCTTTATTTAATAGGCACTTCACATCCAAATTATTAAGAACAATTTGAGATAAATGGTGTAGAAAAGTAAGAGCTGCCTCTTGCTAACAACATATCTTTGAACTCAATGGATGTGTGGAAATGCAAGGTGTTGTAGGGATGAAGTGTGGACCTTCTTCCAAAGGTCACAGTAGGCTTAGAACAACTGCTCCTTCATTAAGACAGATGGATCTTAGATGAAGCTTTTTAAGATAATTTGGAGAAAGTATTTAAAAATTGCTTTCTCATGATTAAATCCTGCCTTTTCTCGCTCCTCATCCTCTGAATTATTTTGTCTGTTGCAATCATCCCTGAGGACACCAAATTTTGTCATGTAAACAGCACAAAATGGCTGGGTCATAAGACTCACTCTGCTTTGGGCTGGGAATGCAAGGGTTCAACCTTTTGCTTCACAGCGGTTGAAGCCCTCTGGCATAATCAAGAGCCAGTATGTAACCAGAATACAAACATACTACTTCAGTCCTGATTTAGGGGATTATGCAGGTGCTGAACAAGATTAACCTTTGATTGCTGTTGTAGAAACTTAGAAAGAAACAGTGCTTTAGCCCTCCAATGGCATTTTTACAGACACCTAAGAATTGACTACCAAGTTTGCTATGGTGAAACAACTGGTGAAGCAACTGGTTAATCAAGTTCAATTAACTGAGATAGTGAAGTAGTTGCTAAATACTTTTTAGAACCAGAAGCCACTGGAAAAGATGTGAAAATCAAAAGTGAGTTAAGATGTTACCCTAAGTGTCCCGGCCCAGCCAGCTAGTTCAATCTCATGTTGAAGGGATGGTTTAGGACAATTGTGTCATGGCAAAAAAGCTCTTGAAGTTCAGCCATCCTGGGACTAGGTCCCAAAGTGGTTAACCATGAGCATTTTCTCTGCTCTAACTGAAATTAGCATTGATATCTAACCAACCCAAGTAAAAAAAAAAAAACAGTGCTCCCATCCCATCATAAATGCTAAGAAGTGGCCCCTAAATACTGTATTTTACACTGAGTCATTCTCCAGATCTGGTTTCATCTGTAGGCAACTCTCAATGTAGCTAAGAAGACAACAACTTCTGGTGGAGGAGAGAAGGCATGAGAGAGCAGGAGGGACACTGAGAGCCCTCATACTGCCCAGCATCTGGCAGAGGGGTGAGGCAAATCACTGGCCTGCTGTGCTTCAGGTAGAAAAAAGTGTTGCTCAGATGGGTTAAATCAGTAGGGCTGTCCTGAACTGGCTTCCATATTTTAGAAAAAAGATATATTATGGGAGTTGCTAACACTGTTTAGGAATCAACACAACCTGCAACATTCACACACCACAGTGAATCGTCACGAAGAACTGTTTAGTTAATTAAACGTATTTCTAAACTCGTTTCATCAAAGTTTATCACCTAGATCAGCATTTAATCTCTACGCGTAGAAGCCAAGACTGGTTATAGGTCAGGGGAATTAACCAGGAGCATTAAGCATTCAAAATCAAAGCGAGGAAGTGAAAGATTTCCTCCTAATGGGGACAGAGGCTTCTGGGATGTTTCCCAGGGGGACAGTTGTAAAAAATGGCAATGAGAGCAGGAAGAAAATCCCCAAACCATTCAAGTGAAATCTGCCTCAGGATCTGACAGCTACTTGTCAGATGCTGGGAGCAGTTTATGTTTACTGGGACATTTGCACTGTGGAGCCACAGCGTTTTGGGGGCATTTATTTTCTTGGCTTAAATGCAGTTCTGACATGTCATCCAACCTCAGCACCAACAGCCTAAGTTAATCCGATACACTTTTCATTTGTAAATAAGATCCAAGCTTATGGCAAAGCAAAGAGAAATAAAGCAAACAAAGGACAAAAAACAAAACAAAACAAAACAAAAAAAACCCAAACCCCTTAAATTTATTTGCAGCGCTCTTGCTGGTGGCTAATGAGAACCCTGCTCAAGTATCATAGAATCATAGAATGGTCGGAGTTGGAAGGGACCTTAAAGATCATCCAGTTCCAACCCCCCTGCCATGGGCAGGGACACCTCCCACCAGAGCACGTTGCTCCAAGCCCCATCCAGCCTGGCCTTGAACCCCTTCAGGGATGGGGCAGCCACAGCTTCTCTGGGCAACCTGGTCCAGGGTCTCACCACCCTCACACCAAAGAATTTCTTCCTAGTATCGACTCTAAATCTTCCCTCTTTCAATTTAAAACCGTTACCCCTTGTCCTGTCACTAGACTCCCCTCATTAAGCCATGGTGGGATTCCTCAGGAGCCCTTGCGTGGTGCCATTGTGGGCCGCGGCCTTCCTGCCCGCAAGTGGGTTGTGGTTGTTGTTTTGTAGTTGTTGCCTACGTCTGCCTGTTTTTGACATGAAAAACATCCTTCCATTCAACACAGATGGGGGACAAAGCACTTTTAGCCCCCATTAAAAGCCTCTCCCAGAGATCTCAGCCCACCTGGTCCCCGCTGCCTGGGCCCTCCCGCCCATACCTGCCTCCTCGCCGCCCCAGAGGGGCCTGGGCTCTGGCTTGGGCAGCGGGTCTCCTTTGCCCTGGGGCTCCTTCGCCTGCAAAAGAGAGGGAACAGGTCAGGTCATGAGAACATCCTCTTATGCTGAGGTTATTGCTTTACAACTCTTTGGACCACATCTGTTTTTCCATCCGAAGAAAATTCTAGAATTGCCTGGGTTGGAAGGGACCTTCCAGGTCATTGAGCCCAACCATCAACCCAACACTGACAAAAACCATCACTAAGCCATACGCATAAGGATATCAACTGCTGGTCTCAATGGTGCTGCTTCTGGGTGATACACTGCGGGTGAGAATGAAGCCAGTCAGCAGGATTACACATTTGCTAATGCTGTGTATCCCAAAGAACTTCCCAAGCTTTCCATCCCACCAAAACACTGCACCCAGAGTCAGGATGGAAAGCAGCCATCAATCAGCAAATAAGGTACTGCAGAAGGACAAGGTAAAGAATTCCCACTAGAATCACTGCATGGGCTGCTGGTAAAAAGTTCTCATGTCCAATGACAGGAGAAATTTCCTTGGTAATGTCAAAACTTAAGTGCTTCTTCATATAAATGCGTCATTCTCAAAGCCTGAAGTCCTGAAGGATTAAAGAGTTCATCAGTACCAGCCTGGGGCCCTGGTGAGCCACTCAAGCGGTGTTTTCAATTCTGATCTTCTCTGTGTTTTCCAGTTAAGAAATGCTTTCATTCAAAAGATTCCCAACTCAAATGGCAACTTCACCCACCATTGCACACACTGCAGAGAGGTGAAAAGCTGGCTGGAGGATGCCCAAAATTGCAAAACATTGCAAAAGTGGCTTTTCTGATATGTCTGGCTATCTTAATTGAGGAGATTGAGTACATGATAAATAACAAGAAAGAAGCAGACGTTCCACTGTTTTAGCTACTGTAAAGCTCTGGGATTAAAGAGCCAGAGGGATGGTAGGAAAGAAGGAGCATGGGGATAAAAAGTAAGTGCAGGATGAAGGCAGGGAAGGAGAAAAAGTGCATAGTTTGATGCATTCCGGGCAGAACTGTGATTATGCCCAGAAGAATACAAGCTCAGAAAACACAGAAAAAAGCATTTAAGAAAAAAACACACATTAGGCATGGATCTGTCCCTGCAGAAAAGTGCATACTTACATATGTGCAAAACAATATATGGCAGAGCCACCGTGTCGAGAACAGGAGTGTAATGTCTGCAATGTTTATGAGCAAAAGGTTGAATGCTGAAAAGCTGCAAATCCTGAGCTCTTGTTCCTTAGCAGAATCCAGTAAAAAGAGAAACTCTCGGTCATCCTGCCATGAAACAAGAGGCATCGTAGTCAGGTAGGAAATCTAGTTTGAAAGAGCTTCTGAAGCTCCTATAGCGCTGTGTCCACTTTAATTGTATACCATATTGTTAACATATACATCCATCCCAGTTATTTTGATCCTCCACCTTTTTTCTCCTTTAATTGCTTCACATTATCTATGTTTACAGAGGCACTTTAATCACACCTTCCATTTTTGTGTCTGTGTTGTGGTTTCAGCTGAGGTTGTCAAAAAGTGAGGCATCCCTAAGAAGAGCCCACTTCTTATGGCATGCAGGATGTTTCTTTTGTATGTTTTCTGGAATTATTTTCACATATTACCCTTTCAGCTGAATAATTCATCCTCTGAAGATGGGAATTTTGCATGAAGTATAGGCACTGCTGATTCTCACATTTTAAAGTGAGAAAAAGTTCAATGCCACCATATCTACAGAATAAAAACTGTTTTGTGGGTGCTTCCTTTTTTTTTTTTAAGTTTTTTTTTTTCCTCTTTATAACATTTGCACTGGACAAGCTTTGCTTTTTGTTTGTGGCAGTGAGTTGTGCTTATATCATGGTGCTTGTAAAATGTCGGATTAAGTCTGTTTCCCAGCTGACATTGCTCAAGACTAAAGTTCAGTGAAAGGAGTTTAATGCTAGTGGTCAGCAGATAAGACCTCAACAGGCCAAATATTTTAAAACACTGTCCATACAATAGGCATGCAAAAATCCAACACATTCTTTCGTGCTGTGAAGCACAACTTCTCCCTTCTCCAATAATGTCACCCCAAAAGGCCTTGGTGAGCGGGATTGCTCCCTCTAAGACTTGCCCTAGGAGCCAGTTGTGAGTAACTCCAGCCTCTGATTTTCAAGAGGTAAACCATGCTGGAAGATCTATCTCCAAAGCAGAGTTTAAAGTCACTGAACTGTATTTTAGGATTACTTCGACCTCGGTGACATTGGGAGAAGATAAAGGCAAGCAGAGGTCAAAAGTTAATTTTTCAGGGAAGCAACACTTAACTTGAAATACTGATTTTCATTAAAATTCAGTGTGTTTTATACAATTTTTGCAAATCATAGAATCATAGAATGTTTAGAGTTGAAAGGGACCTTAAAAATCATCCGGTTCCAACCCCCCTGCCATGGGCAGGGACATCTCCCACCAGAACAGGTTCCTCCAAGCCCCATCCAGCCTGGCCTTGAATCCCTCCAGGGATGGGGCAGCCACAGCTTCTCTGGGCAACCTGTTCCAGTGTCTCATCACCCTCACACCAAAGAATTCCTTCCTAGTATCTAATCTAAATGTCCCCTCTTCCAATTTAAATATGATGTTACATCCATGATCCCGCTTTTTCTTGTTTTAGAAACAGTAAAAAGGAAGCAGTATTTATAAATGCTTCATAAAGTAGCAGCTACATCACTTCTTTCTCTATTCCTCTTGACCTAGGCACACCGTTCTCTTCAGCTGCAGCATCGCTTGGTGTGTCCTTAGCCTGGAGGAAAAAAAAATCTGGAAAACAGACAAGGTAGGCAGGCTGGCTGCCTGTTCTTGCAGAGGCTGGTGTAGGCCAGGAAGGCTGTTGAGACTTGGGTATTTGATGAAATACTCTGAAAAAGCTCATCTTCCTCACAAGGAATGAGGAACACAAACATCTTCCCTCATCTTTCAGCATGGGGATAGTTGAGGGTATCCAGAAATTCATACAAGTAATGTGGGGTCCACGTTCCTCTACTGTGCACAGCAAGGTAGCGTGAGAGGGACCTCCCCGCCAAAAAGGAGACAGCATAAAGAGGACTTGTTCTTCTTTGAAAAACAATATTAGTAAGGCAGGTGACACTTCTGGTCTAGCAATGACCTCTGACTGTGATGCACGGGCATTTAATGGGACTATTGCTGTGTTTAGCATTTAGCCAGTCCTGGCCTGCCTCCCTGAACCAAAAGCCAGAGAAATGTGATCTGCCTCATTCATTGCAAAGGCAGTTTAAACTCTGAAGCCTAATTTACACATCAACATTGTTAATTATTTCATTGCTGAACATCTTAACAGAAAGAGCTCATTAGTGGCTGCATATTCTGTTCACTTGAAAGGACATCAATACCAACAGTGGAAGCAGAATACATTATCTAGACAAAATACCAGAGCTGCTTTGTATTAGAAAGAAAAGATGTTGCTTACAGATACCAAATGATACTCGTTTATTAAAGTTATCTGCCTTCACTGCTGTGTTGTAGAGTCCTATAGAGGATCTACCCTATTCAGCAAGACCCAGCCTTGAGATCCAGCGTATCTTTGCTACTGGGATGACAATGAATATCCTGTTTTCACTTGAGATTCTCAATTATCCAAATAAGTCACTGAGAAATTTGTGTCACTTAACATATTCAAATTTATGGCTTCGTTCCTGTAGTCAGTCTCTTCCTATGAAGATGATATCAGGACGTGCCACGGCAGAGAATAATCTATCTCTCTGTATTGTGTGTGTGAAATGCTCACCTAAAGTGAAAAGATTCATAAAGTTGTCGAGCCTGAAGTGTCTATAATCAGGCTTTAAAGCTAGTTATCCATTGAAATGACTGGGAGCCGTACACATTTCTCTTGGTGTGACCAGGGAGACATTTGTAGGACCTAGTCAATTTGCCTCTCAAACTTGTTTTTAATGAAGTCATCATGGCCTTTAACTTTTCTCACCAAGGGTTAAACAATCTTGCATTTGGCAGAAGGAAAAAACGCACGCAGTTCCTACAAAGAAGAAAACAGAGCCATAAATTTGAACCCCTGCAGTTGTGTCACAGTAACAGGTACCTACATCCTAAATCAAGTTCAGGGAAAACAAAATTAAATAATTAACATTAATTCTGTTTTCCAAAATAAGGCAAAATGTTAAAGAAACCGAGTCTGTGTCTAAACTATAAAAAATATGATTGATTGCCATGTTTCTCTTTTTATGTAGATCTTAGCAGACCAATCTAAAGACTACAGTTTAACTATCACAAACCGCTGCATCATATCCTATAACACAAGTGATAAACTCTGCTTGAAATGACTTTGAGTGTGCAGTTTAACTCTCTTAAGTTGCACAGTGGAGTTAAAAAAGCAGCTGTGGGCAGAGCTGACACAACACTCACAATGAATGAGGGATGTTGATAAGAGAGGATGGAGGTTCCATGGGTTCCAAGGGTCCCTTGGAGCTGTGAGCATCTCCAAGGCTTAGGATATACTTCCCTTTTTTTCCAGGAATCAGAAAGTGTCATAAAACTGGGCTTTCTGGTCCTTGCTGGCTCTAACCAGTGTGCAGAGACATCCAGTTGTACATTATCCTGCTCTCATCTACAATGAGTGAGGGAAAATGAACGTTAACTGAATTTACTTCAGGTTTGGTTTAAGATTTGGGCAAAGGTTGGGGTCAGCTCTCACTAGGTCTCTGCTCTGGGTGTTGAAGCCTCAGAAATAATCAGTGACCCTTGCATGCCCCCAGCTCACTTTGAACCACTTTTGGCCTGAGCAAGGAGCATTTTTCCATGGATGAGCAAGTGTGATGTCTCGGCGACAAACTCCTACCAGGGGTGACGGCTGTCCTCTGGCTGTTCAGTCACAGATCACAGATTGCCAGGGAGAAGACAACATTAGATTTTCCTTCAGATACCAAGTGCACTTTGTGTAGGCAGTTTATTGACCCTCTAAACTATACCCTCATTCTGTCCTAGGCACCAGTGTAGAAAACTAGTGGCAATACTGTATTGTTCTCGATTTTTCTGTACCTGGCAAGAAATAAAAGCAGTGGCCACTCATGCGGTGATGGGTGCTTTCCACAAGCCAGAGACAATTGATAATACATAATATCTTGAAGTACTGAGCTTAAGGATTAACTGGATAATTATTATCTCCATTTTACAGATGGAAAATCTAAATAACAAAGAGTTTGAAGGCTTGTTCAAACTTAAATCTCAGTTCAAAGAACCTGGAATGGACTAGTTTCCAATCCTCCAATTAAATTTCATGATGAAGTGATACTCCCTAATACATTCTTACATAAGCATGAAAGTCAGCTTATGCATACAGTGGGGTTTATCCTGATGGAAATGTCCTTTTTCTGCATCTTCTTGATCTAGGGGATCCTTTCTGCCGTGTATTCAGATACAAAGAGACTGCGTTCCATTAAGAGGGACAGTGGATCTGATCTCAAATGCCACCAACAGGACTATCAAGCCTCTGAAACTTCACATTTTGCTCAGAAACAGGGGTGAATTACTCAGAGCAGAGATAAATGTGTTTCTGAATGATTTCTTCTGTGGTAAATTTGCAGCTTGGTAGAGGAGGCAAAGGATAACAGCTGTGATTTGGGGGGATGAGGGGGAGGCACACTGAGCCAGCTGTGATTCACAGCTGAGAGATACACAAGTGAGTTATCTGAGGAGTGCTGTGAGTTCTGTGGTTTTTTCTGTGACTGATGGTGGCCAAATTTCCAGTTCTGTCCCCAAATACAGCCAAAGTCTAACCACTTTGACAGCCCGTTGTCCTATGCAGTGCTGGGGAGCTCTCTACTGAGCCCTGTGTACAAGGTGACACTGGATGGTGAATGCTTTCATCTCCTCTGAAACACAAATGTATTTGTGCAGTAAGAGGAGCAGAGTTGCTCAGCTGAAGAACAGAAGGCAACGACGATTGAGGAGCTGACAAATACTTGACCCACCAGCAGCAAACACACAGTGCTCCCCTCAACTGTCCTGCTGCATCAAGACTTCCATTTACATTGCCCAGCACATATATATCCTGAGGAATCCCAATGACCTTTCCTATCCAAACAGCTTTGATCTCCCACTAACTTCAAAGTGTTGTATTTTCATCATACTGTAGTTCAGTGTCGCAGCAGCAAGGTCAAGCACATATTTTTCTAAGAAAAGACAATCTGTCACGCATGAATTAACATGCTGTACCTAGGTTTAATCCTTTTTTTATTAGTACCTGATTGCTCTCCCTTTCATTTTCCCCTGCTAAGGAATCATTTGACCTGAAAATAAAAAGGAAATGAGGCTGGTTAGAAGAAAAGGGTTTTCGGAGAGTTCCTGTCTACCTGTGCTGTGCCTTAAATCATATTTCCATTAATTTCTGACAGCTCAATGACATAGCAAGGAACCGATCCCGCTTTCTGTTTAAGACAATGGAAAACCTCAGTCCGTCTTCAGGATTCACCTCTTGGGGAAAAGAAAAACGAGAGGACACATTCTAGTCAGCACAAGCAATAGTTTCGTTCACAGAGAATGTGAGAAATTAATTGATGCTTTAGCTGCCTGGCCTCTGTCACAGACATCTGCAGAGAAAGCAAGCAAATTTTCCAAATTTTCCCATGGCAGGGGGGTTGGAGCTCGATGGTCTTTAAGGTCCCTTCCAACTCTAATGATTCTATTATTCTATGATTCTAAATTAGCAAAATGTGTCCTTTTTTCACTTAGGTTCATTTAGGATTGCAATGTTAGTTGCACGTGTGTTCAGAGGAAGAAATGCAAAGCTTTCTTTCCATCATTGCAGTTGAGATGCACAGGGGATGACAGAATGCTATGGGGTTGGAAAGGACCTCTGGAGATCATCTAGTCCAACCCCCTCCTGCAAGAGCCAGTCCACCTAAAGCGGGTTGCACAGGAATGTGTCCATGTGGGTTTTGAATGTCTCCAGAGAGACGGAGACTCCACCAACCTCTCTGGGCAGCCTGTAAATAGATAGGATGCATAATGCCATCTCTCTCTGCTGTCTGTGAGCAAAACTTGAAATGGAATTGCATGCGACTATTAGGAGCCCGTGTTATTCTACACCCACATTTTGCAAGAGGCGGTGGAGGTGGAGTGATACTGGCTTGATAATGAGGGCCGTGGTTGTTGTTTGCCATTTAGAAACAGGAACAGAAACCGAAATAACTTGAGCAAATAGGCTCTGGCTATGTTAAGGGCCGTGATTAATTCTTATCAGTAGGTTTCTTCTGGCACCCAATGTGGCCGCAAAAGTACTTGTGACATCTTTTGTGTGGCTTTGGTATGGGCTCACCCAGGTGTTAGCAACACTGGGATCATTTTCCAATGTTTTCCCAAGTCTTGCAAGCCAGGCAGCGTAGGTGCCCAGCTCCCTATTCCCTCCCTGCTCTTACTGTCAGCCACCCTGCTTCCAACACAGCACATACACATGTTGTCATTAATATATATGTTGACATTAAGACGTGATGGGGATATTCTTGGTGTGGATAGACTCTAAGACTTCCTTCTACTCCAGAAATAAATTGAGCTACAAAGTTCTGGACAAACATCACTCTTATCTGGCTTGATGGTGTTTATACTCGTCAGCCGTGCTACGCAGCAACACCCAGTCTGGCGGGAACCTTGTTTAAATCAGATTTAAATCCGATTTCTTGGCTCCCCGTTCCTATCCACAACAAGGTCTTTAAGAGAGGAATGACCAGGGCCTGTGTGGTCCTTGCAGTCTGGCTTTGCGTTTGCAAAGAGTCTTGTTTCCGAACGTTCCCCAGTTTGATATTTGATGGTGTGATTATTAACAAGACTTGATCTGGCACAAAGTATCTGGCACACAGTGGCCAAAGGTTCAATGTAAAGGTTAAGTACTGCTTAATACTCAACTACTACCCATCTACTACTCAACTGCTACCCACCTACTGAGCATATATGTTGGTATTTAGTCTCTGCTGCTCTGGACTGCCTCTAGCCATGAGTCTTGAGGAGAAAAGGAAGAAGAAGGGACATTTTCCTGCTTATTGTGAATCATGAAAGCACCAAATCAGGTCCTTTGGATGTCTTTATACTTTCTCTTCCAACTCACCTTAGTCGTAGCATCAAGAGAAAAAGGGGGCTTGTTAAATTGGAAAATATTTAACACAGGTCTCAGTGTAAACAGTCAGTGCAGCCCTGGAAGGCAGTGCTCAGGGTACAAGTATTCGCTTGTGTTCAGAGTTACCTCATCAGATACAGGAGGTAATGCTGGGTGGTTGTTAGCACTTTCCCAGCTGGGTATCTCCCCAGTGAAAGTTCTCAATTGTGCTTAAGAGAGTCAGAGGTTCCATTTTTCCCTTCCTTCAAATAATTGTACAGCCTGCAGGTGGTCTTCTTCCAAGCTGGCCACAAAACTTTAAAGCAGATTCAGCATAATCAGCCTTCCATCGTTAGCAGTGAGGCCATCATCAGGATTAATTGATTTACAATTTGCACCTTTGGTGCAAGAATAACCTGCTTCTCCCTCAGACTGAAACAATGTTCTTAGTGAAATGATAGAATATGACCCTAACCCATCCAAATTTGGCCACAATCAAGCTGGAGCCAAACAGATTTTGAGGTTGTGTCAGAACTGAACAGGTCTGATGCCATCACCCTCACCACAAGCCTACTGCCAAGACACAGATGATTCCAAACTAAGTACACACAGCAGTTTCACTGAAAGAAAAGGAAAAAACATGTTGACAAATGTTCTATGAGGGCAGTAGCAAAATATTTAATTTTTTTTTTCTGTAAAGTTTTTGGCAAAACTTAGAAAGGGGCAACATCTTCTAAAGATCTGCTGCCAGCTGGTAAAGGAAACTGGTATAGACTTAACCTATCTACAAATATTTCTTCAGGTCTTGTTTCCACTTTTCTTGGTGTTGCTGGAATTAAATGTGGGGAAGCCTCAGGCTGCTAATGGGATACATGGCACTGAGGCAACCGGGAGTTTTGCAGCAAGAGACTTGGAGAGTATCCAAATTGCCTTTTTCCTGTTTTCCTCCACTTATAGGCTGGGGCAAGAGGTTGGCCCAGCACAGTCTTCAGCATGTGCTAATGTAGTGAAAACACAGATTCACAGCCTACAGTAGCAGCCAAAGCAGCTCAAGGCTCCAAACATTTCCAGTGCAGGCAGCCCTGGGAGGGGCAAAGAGGATCTTTTGGTGGAGCATCTTCTGAATTGGGTGTGAAAAGCCCCTCCAAATGCAGAGGCGGAGCCCTGGACTGAGGATTAATTCCCAGTTACTTTACAAAGAGTCCTCCCCAAACCCCTAGAGTATGGCTAGTATTAAGTAATCCTTATCAGGGTGGAAAGTTACTCTGCAGTTCCTACACGAGGTGATCTCCTGAACGTGAGATGTGTCAACAGCCGTATAACCTGTGATAAGGACTTTGCTTGCTGCACTCTTATGTCAGTCCCATTTCACGTGGCTTTCAAAAGCTGATGTGGCAACAAAACCCTGCTCTTCTTGCACGTGGAGCTATCACACCGATTGATGAAACATCAGCAGAATTAATTTCTGTTTTCTCTTGAAGAACTTTAAATTCCCCTCCACGCCCATGCAGTTGTCTCCTCCTAAGGGGAGTCTCCTAAGTTCTCTCCTTTGGACTCCCTGAGTCTGAAGGGAATTTGAACCAAAAGAAGACAGTGAAAAGTAGTTATAACTAAATAATTTCACTTCAGAACCAATGCTCCCTTTTCATAGTATTCATAGAGAGGGGATGATGGAGTGGTATTTCCTTTTAAAATCTGTCATCCCCGAAGGTCACTCCTGAAAACTGTCAATTCCTCATTTTATAAAGTAGGTTTTATGAGGCATAATGAGCAAGAGTTCCTAAAGACACTACCAGCTCCTAGTGCTCAGGCTTCTGGGATTCTGGCTTGAGGTCTTACACATTTCCTTGGCACGAGGGATGTTTCTTACCCACCTTCTGCAGTGTTTTCAAAGATTAGCTTTGTGGGTGTCCAAGAGCCAAAAATTGTGAGTCACTTCTTGACAACTTAGCCAGTCACTGTACATAATCAAACCAAATATTTGTATAAAATGTTTTGACACGTTAGGAGTATATAGAGCATGGTTTACTGACACGCCAAATTGAAAACAACAAAAAGAAAGCTACCTTCAGATAAAGTTGGAACTGAAAATCTTCCATAGCCTTTCGGTGATGGATGGCAACATGGAAGCAAAGAAAAACAGGGTGGAATCTCCAGATTTTCAATTCTGACAAAAACAACTGGTGATTGAAGTAAGGTACACAGATTTCTGGAATTCTTACAGTTATAGTAATCGGATTTTAAAGATACTTTTCAGATATATGATATTTATCTTGACAGCGTCTTACTGAACAGTTTCATTGTTTCATGGATTTCCCTCTGGTCCTTTGAAAAGAAAGAAAGTTTGTTCTTTTCATCTGTAGCCATTCCCTCGGTCGCTGACATTTATTATGTAGAAGAAAAAGGATTGTGTTGTATTTCTGTATGCATTTGGCTTTGCGTGCAGCTATATTTTTCTTTCAGTAGATGTATCTTGGGGCTTGGGGAATTGTTTTGATGAAAGGGCCGCTCTTTAAGCCAAATTATCTTTATCTCTCAAAAAGCCTTGGTTCCTGCGGGCTAGAGTTTGGGTTTTTTTCTTAAAAAAACAACAAAACAGAATCCACGTCAGCATCTTAATGATGCTGGCATTTTGGTATGTTTTCTAGGATAAAACCTGCAACTCTAGCTGTATAGGTATCTCTGCAGGCACCTCTTTAGCAGCACTGGATGCTTCATATTAAGAGTAACACTGACAATAGAGGAGGAAATCTGTTAGCATTAGCTTCTAGTGCCTTCCTTTCAACAGAGAAGTTTTGAAAAGCATCTCAAGGACATCAGTCCCTGCTTTTATCTGATAGCTCAGGCCTGACAACTAGTGCTCCGGTTGAGAGGGGTATGTTTTTAATGCTTTGGGAAGCAGCGAGGAGATGTTGCTTTCCTTCTCAGCTATGACAGTGCTTCATCCCACAACTCCTTAACACAGAAATAATCCATGTACAGAGCCCAGGAACCACCCAACCTGCCCAGGAAGAGATTCACAGGATCCTCCACTTCCACCTAAACAATCTCTTTATTGAGGAGTAGTTAGAAGGTGCTTTGGGAGTAGAGAGGTGTTTGTTTCCCCACCACCACCACCAGATTTGAAAAGGTATCTAAATTGCAGTTTCTGTGTTCCTCAGACTTCCACTTCACACTTTCAGCACTAATATGTGGGAGGCAACTACTTTTAGCAGCTCTTCTTCTTATCTTTCAAGGGCAGAGTGAATCCTACTACATTCTCTCGAAGACCTGTTCTTTCATGCTAATCCTTCTTCATCCTTTTGCAAAATGCATCTGGCCTCCTTTTGTGTTTTCTACTTGCTCGCTCAGCACTATTCTGGAGCACCTGAGTCTGCTTCTGCAACATAGAAGACCTAAGAATTGTATCTCGCCCAGAGAAGCTGTGGCTCTCCCATCCCTGGAGGGGTTCAAGGCCAGGCTGGATGGGGCTTGGAGCAACCTGGTGTGGTGGGAGGTGTCCCTGACCATGGCTGGGGGGTTGGAACTTGATGATCTTTAAGAGTTCCTTCCAACCCAAACCGCTCTATGATTCTATGATTAACTGTAGGCAACAGATTCTGCTCCAAAAGACAGGTGCTGTCGTCAGGTGCTATCACACCAAACACATTTGTGGGCTTTTTTGGTTTGATGTTGGAGTTTTTTATTTGGTTGTTGGTTTTGGTTGGTTTTTTTTTGGTTGCTTGGTTGGTTTTGGTTGTGGTGCGGTTTTTGTGTGTGTGTGGTGGTTTAATCCTGTCGACAAATCCCTTTATCTGCAAAGAGAAGAAAATCCTTTGTTCCATGAGAAAGCAATACCACGCATGGTTTCACATGACAGCTCACTGCTAAGGATTCCTTAATTAGAAGGGTTTGGATTGATTTTCTGTTTCTTAAAACTGGTCATTTCTAATCTCGAGGAGTCCCATGGGCCTGACTCGATCTTCTTCCAGACATCAGATGGGATGACACCCCCATACAGAGCTCTCCAGCAGGAAAATGTGTTTGTTTTTTTTTATAGTTTCCCCTCCAAAATTAATTCCCTATCTTAAGTATGCAGAACTAAGAAAGGATTTTAAAACCAGTGCACCTTACCCAGTAAGGCTCCAAAATAATTTTGAAAAGATGTAATTGAGTCTGAGTGGAGTTTTTTATTTATTTTAATGGTAATGTCAATNGGACCTGTTCCAACAGTTCAATGTCCTTTCTCTGTTGAGGACTCCAGAACTGAACACAGTACTCAAATATAGGCCATATGAACATTCCGTGCAGCTGCACTGCTGCTTTGGAAATAATTATGTTTCCATTAATGCAAACAGTCCAAAAAGTCATCTTACCATGCATCTCTCAAATCCAGAGAGTGCATTTCAAAAACTCTTGTAGAAAATCCTGTGCTGACTATTCAGAGGAGGTGGGTGGAAAGATTTCCCAAACTGGAAAGGGCATAATTGGATACAGAGCAAGTACAGTGTATTAAGATAGGAGACACCGGGGAGTCCTGGGATCTGGGAATTGCATTAAATGCCCTGAAATGAGCAGCATGCACTGTATTAACTAGGATTCTAATAGGATTTACAGAATGCCTGACTGTACTATGGAGGTCTCAGCCAATTATAACCTCTTTGTGCAGAGAGGAAAACTCTACATAAAAGGTTATCTGGAAGTTACAGACAGAAAAAAACCCCAAAATAATAGTGATGCTTATTTATAAACTGCAAAGGAATGCAAAAGCTACAATGCTCAGATGAGAACAAAATTACTCAGTGTGTTACTCAGACTGATCAAGACACTTGGGATGTCTTGTGATATCTGTGGCTTCTTGGGACAGACAGACCGGTGCATATAGAGTAGCCAGAGGAAGAAACAAGTTTTTCTCTATGGAACTTGTTTTTTGAGTCAGAGATACATTTCTTTAGAGAGAGAAATGACATGCACAACCAACTCTTGCCAATCCTCAAAAGCACAAGCATGAAATGACCCTTGGTGGGGAGGGGGGGGGCACAAATTGGCCAGGCAAGGACCTCTTTAAGAATGGTAAAGTCAAGCTCACCCCTCTCTTCTGCAGGGTACCTCTGGTGACATGGCCCTGGTGGGGTGGCAGAGATGGCTCTGCAGCCCCATAACACAGATTTATTGCTCCCTTGGGCTTGAATTTGGTTTTAAGTCCCAACCAGCTCTTTCACAGACCTTGTCTCTAGCTGTCTGTATAACGATCTTAGGCATGCTGGATGTGAAGGAGTTGTTTTCTCTTCAGTGCTGTTACTCTTTAAGAGAGGAGCATTAATTGCCTGTCAGATTGTTTTATGACCTTGTCACACAATGCAACAGACTCCTTTATTTATCTACTCTGAAGCACTGAATTATCTTCAAAATGAGCTGGAGCAATGATTACAAGATGGGCAATAAACAGATTAAAATCAAACTCCAACAGAGGAAAGGTACTCCAGTTGTCCCTGCTAAATATAACCTTTGAAGACCAAATTGATTTAACACAGCACTAAGCTGTAAAAAAAATGCATTCTTTTCAAACTAAATACTTTTTGACAGGTTTTGCTCACCTTCTCTTACATCAGGCACTAAATATTGCCAGAAGCAGGAGAAACAGAGAACATTGTTCCGTTCTAGTAAGCAAATCTCTTGACCTTATGTGCCTGACCACTTGCTAATCAGAAACGAGCCTTGTCTGTTCTGTTAGACAAAACTAAACAGAAATTTGGTGTCCTGTGTCTGGCCCAAACCCACTGTTCTGGGTATTTACTGGTTACTACCACCAATGTAGAAATATTTTTCTCTGATCTTTACGACTGTCACCAAAGTAATTTTAATCTCTGAGTGGAGAAGCTGCTAGATAAACACTATATTAAAAATTAAAACATAAAAAAGAAAGATATGTAATTTCTAGTCCAAGTATTATGGAAACCCCGTAGAAAGTGCAATAAATCATTTTTCTAGCTGCAAATGTCCTCAGGGAAAACCCTTGACAACCAGTTTCTTTAAAATAGGAGATATTTTAATTATTTTTGGTAGTGTTGAACCAGCATTCAAAAAGGAGGAGAGTGTCTTTTTTAGGCTTTGATATTGACTTGTCCAATTAATTTACTAAATGTCTGGCACTTGAACAGACCTGTGATGGATGTACAAATGACTGAGTGCCTCGCTGCATACTTGTAAAGCAGATGATTGATGTATCACATCATTTCGTTGAGTCATGGAACTGATTTATATGCTCTGTGCTATATAGACATTCTCTTTGTCAGTTGGGACCGTAAAAACCCCCACAGGCAATTGTCTGCTATTCAGTCTTTGCCATTCACTGAAATTACACATAATTTTAGCCTGTGCATTTGCAAACTGTGCTTTGCCATTTCCATTTGAAAACGCTTTTGTGTTAAACATTTTTTACTCGTCTAAATAAATATTATCCATAATAACCCTATATCAATCCATTACAAAACCGTGAAAGAACGTGGTGCATTTAGATTTAATCCCTGAAACAAAGCCTGTTCCCACCTCTCTTGCATGTTGCTTTCACAGCTGATTCTCGCAGCTGCAGAGAGAAATCTGAGCAACAGAGAAATCTCAGATTGGTTTTCATCTCGCTAAAGCTATAGGATCTGCAGTAAAATCCCATTTGAGTCACCGGTCTTTGGATACACACATGGCCAAATTCCTATCGTACACCTATTGGCAGACACATAAATCTGTGGTTACGGGTGGAGATATGTATTCAAATGTGCTCAATCCCAAATTCCATCAAAACCCCATTACTGACACATTTATATCAATAGCTAAAAGAGTTTTAGTGCAGTCAGCTAGAAACAACTGTTTAGGAAATAGCTGTAAGCTATACCGGTGAAAATGAGTTTTCCATTTGAGACTGTCAAATTGCAGGATTAAGCTACAGCTTTGACCTGTGATGGTCCAGAAAATATAGATGTTCTGCCCCCAAAAGTTGCTGAACGTAGAGAAGTACCAAAAACCTCCTTTTCTGTTCTAACTGCTCATGTTGAACCACTTGCTTCTTTAAAACCCTCCTTGGTTTTCAGACAGTGCTATAATACATATCAGGAGTGGAATATGATGACTGGGTTTACTCGTATGTGAAAAAATAGTCAAACAGAAGCTATGGAGTTCCAGTGGTTCTGGATTCACAGGTTAAATCACACATAGTATACAAGGCTGAGAGTTAAATCACACATTGACAGGCTGAGAGAGCTGGGGCTGTTCAGCCTGGAGAAGAGAAGGCTCCAAGGAGACCTTAGAGCAGCCTTCCAGGATCTGAAGGGAGCTCCAGGAGAGCTGGAGAGGGACTCTTGGTCAGGGAGTGGAGTGACATGACAAGGGGTAATGGTTTTAAATTGGAAGAGGGGAGATTTAGATTTGATCTTGGGAAGAAATTCTTTACTGTGAGGGTGGTGAGGCACTGGAACAGGCTGCCCAGAGAAGCTGTGGCTGCCCCAGCCCTGGAGGGGTTCAAGGCCAGGCTGGATGGGGCCTGGGGAAACGTGGTCTGGTGGGAGGTGTCCCTGCCCAGGGCAGGAGGGGTTGGAACCATGAAGAAGAAGAGGGTCCAGAGAAAGGCCACCAAGATGGCCAAATGACTGGGAAGCTGCCATGTGAGGAAAGGCTGAGAGAATTTGGTTTGTTTAGCCTTGAGACAAAAAGGCTGAGAGGAGACCTTGTCACCGTGTTCTGGTGCTTAAAGGATAGCTACGAAGAAGATGGAGATTTCCTTTTCACAAGGAGTCACATGCAAAAGATGAGGGGTAACAGGTATGATTTACTCCATGGGAGATTCAAATGGGGCACAAAAAGAAAATTTGTAATAATCTCCCCATGGAAGTGATTAATTCTCCATCATTGCACACGTTTAAGATTTAGCTGGACAGCATGCTGGGCCACCTTGTCTAGACCATGCTTTTGCCAAGAAAGGTTGGACCAGATGATTCCTGAGGTCCGTTCCAACCTGGGATTCTATGATTCTATAATTATAGTTATTTTCCTGCTAGCAGCTTTTCCTGGTGACATGAAGGGACAAAAGGGAAACCAGAACTCGTTGAGATGATCTTCCTAAGTGTTTCCTGAATCACTGCATGGGAACATTCCAGTGTGTGCAAATATTTCTCACAACCAAATGTCAGTCAGAGCTGTAAGCTCGTGAGACCACTGACTTCTTTGTCCTTTGCTCCTTGGCAATCTCTTCCCAAAGGATCCTACTTACCATGGCCTCTAGCAGCCACTTCAAAGTGGATGTCATCATATGGATGAAAAAATGGTATTGTTTGGCCTGCAACGTCTTTCCCAGGCAATTGTTGCCCTGATATTACTGATCTGTCCTCACTCACACTACGTATATTTATATATATGTATATATTTATGTCTCCATATGAGTCAGAAGTAAATTCCATGAATGAAGGGCTGTACTCCCCAAGGAATGGGTAGAGTGTCTGCTCCATTTGGTGTGGGATTGACCTTCTGAGCTACCCTTCTGAGCTGAGGTCTTCAATAAGCTACTCTTCGTGGCACCCAGGGCTGCCTTCTAGAATAATCACAGTTAATTTAAGACCCTGCAATGTGTACTGAGTAGTTCTAATTATTCCATCAAAGTGCATTACCGTGTTTCTGTCTCTGTCAAGTGTAATCTGCCATCAGGTTGTTAATTTGCCTGGGTTTATTAAAGCCTCTCACAAGCCTCTCCAGATTTGATTTCACCGAACAAAACAGTTACCTGAACTTCCTTTTTCTCACCTACTTTACTTTTCCAAATTCTGTTTTATCGCAGCACCTTTCACATATATATCCAGGGTTAATTGTCCCATACTGAGCTTTCAGTATTTCCATTTCCTCTATTGTGTATGCGCATATGTTTGTGTATTAACTAGCACTTATCGGGATATAAATCACTTGGTGCCTCATTGCCAATGCAGAACATTTAATGTAGGAGGGCTTTTTATCCAAAATGTGTGAGAAAACCATCTTGCCCTAAAGAGCCCAATCAGATCTGTCACCAAACTTTCTTTATGGAGACCTAGTCAGATATTTCTTTTTCTCACCTCCACATTTTCCTAGTCCATTAAAAGGCATTTATTTTTATGGCACCCCTTTACACAACGTATTTCACCTGAGACTTATTCTTACCCGATTTCAAATGCAGGTTTCTAGAAGCTGTGTGTTATTTATAGGAGGGATTTGTAAGTAGATCTGTCTCAAATAATTGCCCAGCCTTTGGCTTGGGTACATTTTTTTCCTCAGCACTCCTCATCTCTGAAGCAAGACATGAAAAATGTCATAGAAGTGCTGAAATCTGACTAAAATCAAGAGCTGTCCTATACACAGGAGCTTTGAATGATTTTTAATAATAAAATTAATTCCTGTTATTGGTCTAATACTGAGATCCAAAAGCATCTTTGAGAGTAATCGACTTCCAATAAGCTGTGAAGGACTTCCATAAAAAGGTGGCAGCATTGAATTCTTTGCAGCCTCAAGAGAAAACATCCCTGATGCTTCTTCACACCAGGCATGGATGTACCCTGGACAGTGGAGGAAGACAGGGTAATTCCCTCATCAGCCTCCAGCTCTTTTCCACCCGGAAGTGGCTAGAGAAGGTGAAGAGACCAATTAATTTGGGGATCTTATCAATGCTTACAAATATCTAAAGGGCAGGTGTCAGGAGGATGGGGTCAAGTTCTTCTCAGTGGAGCCTGGTGACAAGACAGGGTGCAATAGGCACAAACTGGAACACAGGAGGTTCCATCTGAAAATGTGGAGGAACGTCTTTCCTCTGAGGGTGGCAGAGTCCTGGAAGAGGCTGCCCAGAGAGGTGGTGGAGTCTCCATCTCTGGAGACATTCAAATCCCACCTGGACATATTCCTATCCATCCTGCTCTGCCAGAGGGCTGGGCTAGATGATCTCCAGAGGTCACTTGCAACCATATATCATTCTGTAATTCTCTGGCCTTTGCCAGACACACTATATCACACCAGATGTGGGTACAGATCCCTCCTGGAGTTGATGGGACTCAGCACTGGGATGGGACTGCAGCAGTGAACACATAGAGATGCTTCAGGCACTTTTAAGTCACGTTGTTCTAATGGAGGAAAACATATTAGTTTGTTCTTTCCCTCCTCTCCTCCTTTAGCTGGGGGCAGCACGAGTTTTTTTGTTGAGCTTTGGAAAGAAAAGACAGCTCTAAACATCCAAGGCTTTGGTCTAGTGGATAGAGATGTGTCTGTGGTGCTTCAGGACAAATGCCAGCTGATAGACAGGGCAGCAGGAGCTTTTTTAGACAAAGAAGAAAGAACAGAACAAGCCTTGAACCTAGCTGTTGGCTTTGTTTGAAGAAAAAAAAAAGAAAAGAAAAGAAAAAGATATTTTGAGCTCACTAACAAGGTCTGTTATCTTTTGCTTATTTAAAGAAAGGTCTGAAACAAGGGCACAGCAATACAGTGGACGTGGTATATACAGATTGTGCAGGCTAGAAAGGATTTTGTGTGTGTGTGTGTGTGTACACGAGTATCATTTACCTCTAATAACCCAGCTTGGTAATCCCTCACCCGAGAGATTTAAATCACACATAATTTTCACCACATTCCCCCCTCCCTATTTACTAAACTGCTAAGCAGGTCTAAAAGGTGGTTTGCCCACTTTTCTTTTCAAAACCAGCTCATTGACGAGACATATTCATCTTGCAGTGTGGCAATTTATATTTTAAAAGGAAATGTAACCCTCTTCTTCAAGCCAGTGAGGTTTATGCAACCTTAAGTATGTAAGATAGACATGGAAAAGCGAGGAATGGTTATTGTAAATCATTACCCTGGTAGCAGTCCAAAGCCCTTAGGGCTTCTTCAGCTGTTTCACTGGTAAAGCAGATATAAGCTCCCATACGTAAGCGTAAACAGATATAAGCATCCACGTTGGTTAGAAAAAAACCCAAATAATATACCTACGTAAGTCTGTCTTGTGAAAATGAGCATGGTTTAGTGGCGATGCTTGAAAATCATCTATCCCACTGCATGCAATGCAGAAAAAATGTCATAAAAATGCAAAGATAGTGCACTATCATACAAATAATAGAGGAGACTCAGTAGAGGTTACATCAGTAATCATTTATAAACTCCAACTGACACGTACCTTAATAGAAAAACCTGGGGAGGTGGAAATAGAAGCCTATCATGAGGCAAAAAATAACATCTTGTTTAAAATACCTTCAGTTTCAGTATAATCTTATTTATGTTAAGTCAATATTGAAAGACTCTACTACATAATTACCATCACAGTAAACAAGCAGTAACGATTTTTTTCCCCCCTGGTTTTGTGTTGGAAAACAGAACAGGAATACAGACATGTGTTCCCTTGGGTGATGCGGTTGGTTTTTAAAAGGCCTTTTTCAAACTGATCAGAGTTGCCTGAAATGTGTCAGAGAAAGCTTGTTGCCCAGACTAAGCCTTTAATAATATTTCACAGCTGATTTCTTTCTGAATTAATTTGCCCTTGAGCCAAAGGACAGGATCAGTAGGACCCTGGCACGTGTTGGTGTTGGACGTAGCACAAAGGAACTGTTATCACCGTCCCAGTACCTGCTGCAGCACAGAAAAGCAGAGAAAGAAGAGTAATGGGGGGCAAAAAGAGACAAGAATTAGTCAGGAGAGACAACTGGTGCACTCCGAGCTCTGCTGGTTTAACAGAGACCACATTTTCTTCTCCTTGAAATGTGGACTGTCTCTGTTCAAGTTCATCAGTTTAAAGTGAAGGGAGTTACTTCAATTCTGTGCAGCTTGTGCCTTTCGTAACCCCTGAACAGAATCTCACCCAGCGACTCTCTTTTAAACCTGGAAAGGGTCAGGCACGGAGCTCCTTCAGCCTTTGTTATTAAAAGCTTCCTGCCTGGTTTTACTGTGGAGAAAGAGGCGGTGGCCTTACATTTGATCACATCAAAGGACCAGTGCTGTAACTTACTTAAAAGACTCCTTCTGCAGGATAGCTTTATCCAAGGAGCCCTTCTCCAGATGATGTTACTTTTAAAGCAGTGTGCACAATATCCCCCTCTCGCTCCCGACTCCAGCTGCTGAGTAAGCAGCCTCCCTCCTCTGCTGGCAGTAACGAGACCAGGAGAAGGGTCTGGGGGAATCCACGTTCAGCCAAATCTATCCCATATGCCCCTAAAACCTAATGGAAATCAGGCGTGAGGCCCTACAGCTGTACAGGAGTCCGTGTGATTTACGGCAAGGCAAAGGATTTTGCAGAATCCTCCGTCTTTGGAGCTTTCATGGTTTTTACTGCTTCAGCCTGAGCAAAGTTAATATCCCTAACGAAGTAAAATGGAGGAGTAATTAGCTCCTCCGCTGGTGCATATGTTTCACCCAAGAATGCCTTTGCTGGGTTTCTGAATGGCACAGGGCTTCCATTTTTACCTGCTGTTTGAATTGCCCTGTTTAAAAATGCAGCAGATGTAGCACGGAAAAAAAAAGTGTTTCTGCTGTGAGCTGTGTGCTAAAGCTCTGATAAACGGCTCGTCACATTTGCTCTGCTTTGTACTTGGAAAGATTCTTATTTGTTTGCTTTTATGTTCCTACAACTCTCTCCCTTTTTTTCTGGTGTGTGTGTGTGTGAGCACCGTTTCCAGGCAGGGATGGTTCTGTCAGGGATGACAGGCTCTGAGTGACAAACTTTCTGTTCTGCTTTTGTCTTTCCTGCATAGGGATTAGGTGGAGATGAAGAATGAATGAAAGGTCTAAAGTCTGCCCCGAAAAAGCCCCTTCTTGACCATTTCCTCTCACCCTTTAGGCTTTTGCCACCTTCACACCTGTGTGCAGCTGCCCAGCACTACACACAGGACGGTGGTGTCATTTATAACACACAAGCACGACTTGAGGCAAACTGGGGTTTTCCTTCGACTTAAAACACCCACGGAGTAATTCATCTCCTGCTTGGGAAAACTCCCTGAGCCCAAATCTTATTGCTAAATAAGGCACTGGAAGAGGTTGCCCAGAGAAGCTGTGGCTGCCCCATCCCTGGAGGGGTTCAAGGCCAGGCTGGATGAGGCTTTGGGCAATCTGGTCTGGTGGGAGATGTCCCTGCCCATGGCAGGGGGGTTGGAACTGGATGATCTTAAAGGTCCCTTCTAACTCCAACCATTCTATGATTTTAAAGAAAAAGCTAGATACGAGTTAGGGGGTGATGGAAGAAGGGTTGTCTTAGAATTGTGGGGCAGAGAGGAAAAGATTAACAAGCTCTGGGGCTTTTCATTATCTTGGAAAGA
The DNA here is from genome assembly GCA_013400375.1 of Thinocorus orbignyianus. Taxonomy (NCBI): domain Eukaryota; kingdom Metazoa; phylum Chordata; class Aves; order Ciconiiformes; family Thinocoridae; genus Thinocorus; species Thinocorus orbignyianus. Next base: position 545,796 of record VXBW01000772.1, on the reverse strand, counting down.
TAATGCCACCACTCCACATCTCGGTTTCTGTAAAACAGGGAAAAACTGCTGAGCATTACTACTAATCTGTTCAAATACTGTGAGACTCCATCACAGCAATTTAGTGAAAAGCCCTTTGTTTCTCATGCTGTCCCTGGGTATCAAAGTTCAAGGTAGGAAGCAGAGCCCAGATGCAAACCACAGCCTTGGTCAGCAGAGTTTCGGGTTTCGGAGAATCCCTTCTCTCTGAGGCAAGCACAGTTCTGCCCAGGTATCCAAGTGGGCCAACAGCATCCTGGCCTGGATCAGGAATAGCATGGTCAGTAGGACTTGGGAGGTGATCATCCCCCTGTACTGGGCACTGGTGAGGCCCCACCTCAAGTGCTGTGTCCAGTTTTGGGCCTCTCACCACAAAAAAGACATTGAAGGGCTGAAACAGGTCCAGGGGAGGACAATAAAGCTGGTGAGGAGTCTGGAGAGTAAGCCTTATGAGGAGACTCTGAGGGAGCTGGGGGTGTTCAGCCTGGAGAGAAGGAGGCTGAGGGGAGATCTTCTGGCTGTCTCCAAATCCCTGAAAGGAGGGTGTAGCCAGGGGAGATTGGTCTCTTCTCCCAAGTCACAGGTAATGGGACAAGAAGAAATGGCCTCAGGTTGTGCCAGGGGAGGTTCAGGTTGGACATTAGGACACATTTTTACATGGAAAGGATTATGAATCCTTGGAATGGGCTGCCCAGGGAAGCGTTGGAGGCACGACCCCTGGAGGTATTTAAAAGACAGGTAGATGTGGTGCTTAATGATGTGGTTTAATGATGGTTTTTGTATGTTAGGCTGATGGTTGGACTCAATGATCTGCAATGTCCCTTCCAACCCAGGCAATTCTATAATTCTATGAAACTGATAAGTACAGACCCATTATCAACATGAAATATGTAAACAAAGTTTGGGGGGAGGAACAAAGAGCTTACTTTGCTGCTTCTCTGGCTCTCCCAGGAGCAGGACTCAGCCTCCTGGGGAGCCATCGCTCTCTGGCAAGGGTGGTCGCTCCGGCAGGTCTGGCACAGGGGAGGGTCCAGCTCCGAATCCCCTGGATGTAACTGCATCACGGTGGGTCCTGGGTATTTGAGACTGGCATGAGGGTGCTTTTCAACACCGACCATCGGGCTCTTAATCCACCTTCGTACCTGCCAACACAGAAAGAGGTTATGAACTCTCTTTGCTTTATGGCAGTAGCTGAGATGGTGCAGGAGGGTTTCTGCTGTGGATAAAGGCACAGATTGGGGAAAATAATCAGATACCCTGGAGGGTCAGAATCAGTTTTCTATAGGATAAAGCACTAGGCCATGTTAGGGTGCGTATGTGAACACACACCATAGTCAGGCTCTTAAGCACATACTCCCAGCCTAGAAAGCTCAATTTCCCCTGTGGAGAAAAAGCAGACTGGTTTTGCAGGTATTCAGCTGTACTAGTATGAGCTTTCTGCAGTCATTTTTCAACAGCAGTGTCTTTTGTTTCATCTCTGACTTCATAGAATCATAGAACAGTTTGGGTTGGAAGGAGCCTTGAAGGTCATCCTGTTCCAACCAACTGCCATGGGCAGCTCCCACCAGAGCAGGTTGCTCCAAGCCCCATCCAGCCTGGCCTTGAACCCCTCCAGGGATGGGGCATCTACAACTCCTCTGGGCAACCTGTTCCAGGGTCTCACCACCCTCACAGCGAAGAATTTCTTCCTCATATCTAATCTAAACCTCCCTTTTTTCCTATCACTGTATTCAAGAATCCGTTTCTCATATTGACTTACCCCAAATTCTGACCCTGACTCCTTGAATCCACCTCCCCTGCCTTCTCCTCATCTCAGCAGCTCCCTGACCCGGATTTGGTGCACTAAGGGAGGAAGGACACTATTAATGAGCACAATACTCTGCACTCGCCGGGCAGGATGCCAGCCTTGTGCTCTTTGTTTGCTCTTCCTTTCACTTCTGCCACTCTCTGTTTTCTGCCACGTGAACCAAACGTGTTGGATTTTCTAACAGGGTTAAGTGAGGAGTCAGGGGCTTTTCCGAGCCCTTTTTCTGGGTCATTTTATACTATGAAAACAGAGACCACTGTATGAACTGTGCTATATTTGCACTCAATCTTATCAAAGGTCTCTCATTTGAATACGATAGGGTGTATGTATGTATGTATCTTTATATGAAAGATAGATATAAAACATATCAGGATATGCTTTACCAGCCCAGAGGGAAGGATGAAACATCCAGAGCTGACAGTCCCACCACCCTCCCGTTGACAACCTCTTTGCTCTGCCAGCTGAACCTCCCACCAGCGCAGGGGAGTGGTGCTCAGAGATATGGTTTAGTGGTGGTGTTTGTCAGCGTTGGCTTAACGGTTGGACTCGATGATCTGAAAGGTCCCTTCCAACTCGAGCAATTCTAGGATTCTAGGATTCTGTGACTCAGTCTGGGGTGCACAGAGCTCGTCTCGCTCCGCTTCCACAGAGGAAGCCATAAAAAGCACTTGGCTTCAGCATCTCCATGCTTCATTAGGAGCCGATATTTGCCTTTAGAGGATGCTTTACATCAGGAAAATAAACATTTTACGTTACATTAGTCATGAGCATGATGCCAAGCGTTTGATTAACAGTGGAAGTCTATATCACGGCAACTGGTTACCAGGATCGCGTGTGATAAACAAACAGAAGGAAACGTATCTAACCAGCCTTCTGCCGGTGACTCCTCCGTGAGTGATGCACCCGCAATCTCCCTGCTCTGCTGACCTGCCGGAAATCTCAGCGTTAGGAAAATTTCTCCTCCCTCTCTATGGAAACCAAGCAAATAGATGTCCTTCTGTGGGCAAATGAGCCACTTCCCTGCTGCATTCCCTGTTTGCATTTTTTAGCAGCACCAGTTTGGGTGGTTGATATTAGCCCCTGCTTCCATGCCCCTACCACATCAGCCACCCTTTTGCTCACTGTTGGTTTAGTGATGATTTTTTAATCATATTTAGGTTGATGGTTGGACTAGATGATCTGACAGGTCCTTTCCAACCTGGACAATTCTATGATTCTGTGACTCCATAGCTCTCAGATGTGGTGACTGGCAGGTGCCATGCCTGCATGGTTTTGTAATAAATCTTGCAACAAATTTTGCAGAATTGAAACACAAGTGCCTAAAGTTCGGTGGAACCATTTCTCCAGGATGTTAAAACCAACGTATGTTTTTCATAGAACTCCTCTGCTTTTATAATTCCTAAATTCCCTGCTAATGCAGAGATGTTGCTGGCTCACCATTTTCCTCATCCAGACTAGTTTAGCTTCAGGTTGGTGGACTGAAGTTGTAGGGAGAGGGGATTTTTTTTTCAGATTTCATTTCAATAAACACATTTTGAAACTGATCTTTTGACTCTGGCAGATTTCAAGCGCTTTTATTTTTGCCAAGGATAATTGATTCTATGATTGTTAAGCACATCATTAAATATATTACTCTCCCCAAGTAAATTCATGGCTGTGTGTCTTGATCTAATTCCAGAACTTGGTATGTTGAAAAGAATAATTATGCTCCTGGTGAAAAAAACGTGCTTCATTTTCCAGTGTAGTTTTATTACGGGAAGCATGCACTGTATTTAAAACGTGATTTTGAGAGGAGTAAAGCACTATTCATTTTATCCTTTTGAAGTTAGGCCTGGTGATCAGTTAAGTGGTTTCTGACCTTTCTTCCTTGATGTCCTGCATCTACAGTCACATCATTTAGACTGCACATAGTGTGGAAAAGTGTGGATGAAAGAAGAGCCAAACTGACAGCAGAGAAGGCCTGGGCTGCAATGAGCTGCAGATTCAGTTTTTCTTAAAACTTCAATCTTTGGCTCAAGACAGCTCCATTGCAGACAGCATCAACTCAGATAGGAATTCAGGTGCAAATCTGAGTCTGAAGTTTCATTAGGACCCAATAATGTTTAGTTTTATGCTCTCAAATTCAGGGCGTTTGCATTGACACAGTTAATCAGTAATTTATATGGTAGATTTACCTGTTGTTTTGCTGCCTTGTGTTTCCATTGGCAGATCTCAAGCCTGCCTGTGTGTTAAGAAGCATTCAAAATGTGACCCGGGTGCTACCAATACAGCAAAACCTGTCTCTATCAAACGGACCTTGTAGCTGTACCTTTTAATGGCAATTAAATATACATCCAGCAGTATAGTGATCATAAATTAAAAACCACCCACCAGTGCTTTAACTTGTGTTAATGGTAATGACGAGAGAAAGGAACAGGACACGCATTTGATGAAGCTCAAGTGCAGGTGGCATCTTCTGGCTCTAGCATCAGCAAGCTGTCCCTGAGTTCAGGGTGAATCCTAAACAATTTTTCTTACTACTTACTGTTCCTTTGAGGCTGAGCCTTAGTTGTAACTCAGGTACACACCTTTTTCTCTGAATGACTTTTTGTTGCTTAAAAATGTCAGATTAAATTGATGTTTTCACATGGTATGTCCCTATTATTTATAGATGACAGCCTGTACTGAGAGATGAAAAAGAAGCATGATTGTGAACTTTGGGCTGGTCATACTGCTGTTTAATGCAACAGGGTTTGGAGAAGCAAAGGTGGGAAAATTTTAGGACCATCCAGCTCCGAGACTGAATGGACTGGAGGGATATTTATTTTTTTTCTTAAACAATTGGAACCAGTTCAAATAGGGTAGCACATCTTCAGTCCAAATGCACTGGAAGGGAAAAGGATTAAAACAATTCTCGTTTTCCTTCGTTAGATCAGGCAAGATTCATATACATCCAGCCACGTCTGCTCAGCCGGTGCTGACTCAGGGAAACGCACATAACATTTCAATAAACTTGACTGAGTCACTCCAAAAAGTAATATATGATCTACAAACGTCAATAGAAACCTGAGTGCTTCCTAAGCTAAGCCTGGGGAAGTTGTTTTTCTTACTTTTCTGAAGCCTTTCCCTGTGATGGATGTGCCGAGTGGGGCTCTGTGCCGCTTGCCCTCTCGCCCAGACCTGCCCAGTGACTGCTCAAGGGGAGCCCAGCAGGGGCTGGCACCATCCCTGGGTGCCAAGGTGCTACCTGCTCGTTATTCCTAGGACTTGACTACGCGGCTGCGTTCCCATCCGTTGGCCCAAGCACAAATTAAGTCAACCCACAGTCAAGTCTTCTATGGACGACTTGGTTTGGAATTAAAATGGGTTTAACTCATCCTATTGCTGTTTGCTTCATTTGCCTGCATTAAAAATTCAGGGTTTATTCTGAATGGAAAGGTCCACGAGCACTTTAATGACATTTAACTAATCTCCTCTAATTTCACATCTTCAGCTAATTCTGACTCATAGCATCCCTCTGCAGACAAACCCTGCATTTGCCTCTTGAAATCCAAAGATAAGGCAGAGTAACGGACTCAGAAGAGTTCCAAATACCCTGAGTGGGAAATGAAATGATTCACCCCTGACTTTCAGCATGTATCCCCATCCTAAAGCATTGAAAATATTGATTTGAAACTGGAAGCATGAATTGGCAGCACCTTCGTGGCAGTGAGGCCAAGACCAGACTTGAAGAAAAACAACTTCCCAGGGCTTAGCTCTGCAGGTCTCAGGTTTCTATTGACATTTGTAGGTTACATATTACTTTTCGGAGTGACTCAGTTAAATTTATTGAAATGCTATGTGTATATATTAGTCATTGAATTGTAAGTCTACTCCATAGGTTTTTCTCTTGCTTTAACCTTAGTAGACTTCAAAGATTTTTGCGTATTTAATATTTACATTTATACTAGGCAAGTATAAGCTCTGTTTGACTTGGGCTACCTTGAATGTCACTAAAAATTTCAAAGTTCAAAGCTTCACTGCTTTTGAATGAACTTCCACTAAGAAAAGTAGTCCCACACTGAATTGCACACGAAAAAAAAGAATAAAAAAAAAGAAAAGAAAAAAGAAAAAAAAAATTTTGAAGAAGGTTCTCACACTTTCTTCCCTGACTAAAAAAGACAGATTAACAAGGAGCAGATAATAGCTTGTTATTTAGGGTACTGTGTGATGTTCAAAAATTGCAGTTCTAGGTGCATCATTCTTCATCATGATATAAGTGTTTGATTATTAAAATACTTTTTTTTTTTTTAATTATTTTATTTACTCTTACCATGATATCCATCTACCAGAAAATAAACTAGAAGCTGCTTTGAAGCAATTCTGTTCTGAGCTGCTTCTGCAGATTAACATACTTTAACTTTCAGAGTGGCTTTTCAAACTCCCCAGGCAACGTCACCCACCATTACTGAGTATCAGCAGCAGACTCTTTAAGTCTGTCTGAAATAATCCAAATCAGACTGACCAGAACAGAAAGAGCTCCCAGTTTCCTTTGCCCCATCAAGACTTTAGTTTCTTTATGCCTTTTTCTCATCAACAATTCATATCTGCTAGAAATTGCTTCCACTACACACTTAGAATCACAGAATGGTTAGAGTTGGAAAGGACCTTCAAGATCATCCAGTTCCAACCCCCCTGCCATGGGCAGGGACACCTCCCACCACACCAGGTTGCTCCAAGCCCCATCCAGCCTGGCCTTGAAGCCCTCCAGGGATGGGAGAGCCACAGCTTCTCTGGGCAACCTGTTCCAGTGCCTCACCATCCTCACAGGAAAGGATTTCTTTCTAGTATCTAATCTAAATCTCCCCTCTTCCAGTTTAAAACCACTACCCCTTGTCCTATCACTCCACTCCCTGACCAAGAGTCCCTCTCCAGCTCTTCTGGAGCTCCCTTCAGATCCCGGAAAGCTGCTCCAAGGTCTCCCCGGAGCCTTCTCTTCTCCAGGCTGAACAGCCCCATCTCTCTCAGCCTGTTTTCATAGGAGAGGTGCTCCAGCCCTCTGAGTATCATCATGGCCCTTGTTGAGGAGCAGTTTCTGGTTAACTATAGGTGCCTTTATGAGATTCACTGTTCCTACATTAATTCTTTAAAGTTACAACCTCTACAGGTGGACCTGACAAATGCAGTCAACTTCACACTCACAGACCTTCATGACCAGGAATAAACTTAACTGCACCTCTTAGCTGCATCTGTCACCTTTTAGGATTGTTTTGTATTTCTGGTTTTCTTGGACCACTGAGGGACCTTGGCAGCCACTCAAAGCTGGTTGGTATTTCTCCTGTTTCTTGCCATGACCACAAACAAAATTGACAACAGTTTTGCCCATTCTTTCAGGATAAGTGAGTTCAAAGGAGTGTTGTACAACCTTCTAGTAAGTAGCCGTCTGTCACTAATCTTAAACTGAAATGAAATGTGTCTCTTCTTAGAGAATAGCTTTAAACACCCTTTTCCCAAGGACAGCCTATATATTGCTCAAAGGTCCACAAGTATTTTTTTTTTTTAAAAAAGCTCTCTTTATTTTCCAAATCTTGATCACTCTAGTTTCTTTGTTTGCTTTACTTTCTAAAAACATGATATCCAACAGTGATAATCACTCAGACTAGAAAATTGCCAGATGTGATTAAATGAGATTTGCCAAGTTCCAGGGTTTTTTTCCATTCCGGGCTTTTCCTCTTATGTAATAGCAAACAGATACGGCTTTTAATTTCGTATGGCTCAGTTGTCAATGGCATCAGTCGACTCAGCATATTTTATACTTTAATCAGGTGTTCCTAAGCCAGTCCCCGGCACTGCAATCATGAGCAATATTTTCCATGAGAGAAACACCAGTCTGTTCTCTGGGGCCACCACTGATGCAGACATGGCTCTCGCCAGGGACAAGCAGGTGCTGATGGCACCGGTGGCCTGTGTTGGGGTGTCCACCCTGGTTTTGGAGACTCTGGAAAGCCTTGTGTTCCTCAGGACACTGAGGTTGTTAGCTAGTTTTCCAAGTGAAGGCTTGGCTTCTAAGAACCACAGAATCATAGAATGATACAGGGTTGGAAGGGACCTCTGGAGATCATCCAGTCCAACCCTGCTGACAAAGCAGTTCCCCTTACAGCAGGTTGCACAAGAACATGTCCAGGCGGGTTTTGAATGTCTTCAGAGACAGACTCCACCACCTCTCTGAGCACTGAGGCTTTGCCTCCCTCAAAGTGAAGAAGTTCCTCCTCATATTTAGATGGAAATTCTTTTGTTCAAGTTAGTGGTCATTTCCTCTTGTCCTGTCACCAGGCACCATTGAAAAAAGACTGGCCCCATCCTCCTGGCACCCACACTTTAAGTGTTTATAGGCATAGATCAGATTTCCCCTGTCTTCTCTTCTCCAGACTAAACAGACATAAGTCCCTCAGCCTTTCCTCATCAGAGAGATGTTCTAGGACCCTCATCATCTTTGTAGCCCTTTGCTATACCCTCTCCAACAGTCTCCTGTCCTTCTTGAACTGAGGAGTCCAGAATTGGACATAGAGTGTTGTAAACACTGGAAAAGAAAAAGAACCTTATGCAGGGACCTTGTATCTTGCAGGATTAGGCCCTTTCTGGATGTGAGAATAACTTTACTGCACTAAGTCCAAGTCCCTAGTGCAAACTACTGATTTAGCAATATAATGTGAAGATACACGCTCCAGAGCAGTGTGAGAAGGAGGGCATAACTTTATAGACAAATGTGATAGGCTATTAGACATCTCGAATTTCAAACCAAAGACTGAGGACAGACCAAATGCTGGAATGGCTTAAGGGGAACTGTGGAAGTCTGCTCGGTGGTCCAGAATTATCAGCCAGTTCTCGGTGAAACATCACACCCGTCAGCCCAGCAGTATCACATTTAATCTGACAGCTCATGCAACCATATGCTCTGTGCAGCAGCATTTTCCTCCTCTGAAACTTTGGGCCGGCTGCGTCTCCCCTATTTTTGCGAGGGATTGGAATAAAGCTCTCTGTGCGCTCGAACTCTTCTGCTGTTAAATTTCCATTTTTCGTGAATGTTCCTCTTTGCCTCAGTTCATGGGTTTTTATGGCTCTGAGTCAACCCCTATTTACTCTACATGTTGCATTGCAGAGTCTCTGGATATTCATTTCCCGACCAGACAGTATCAAATGCCTCGACTGTGATCTAGGTCAGTGCGTGTGTGTGTGCGTGCTTCAGCTCTGCCTCCCAGTGATATCAAATGTGCTTTTCTCCTTCTCCGATTACAGTTCATCCGATCCCTTCTTTCCTTTTCCTGGCTTTATCTAATTGCACCTCGGATTGGGATTTGAATTTTCATCCATTATGTAGACCCTCGGTGGACACTGGACTCAGAGCTCTTGGAATCATCTCCCCGCAGCCTTAAGGGCGACTGTCAGGAAACCTATTTAAATTACAATTAGGGAGATTACGAAATGAAAAGCTCCATTGTTCAAACTCTATACAGTCATCTACTTAAATGGAAAGTGGTAAATGAGAGGCAGGCTGATTAATGCTCGGACTGAGATATATCACTGCTCTCTAGCTGGCTTCGACATTTAATTTGTCGCTTCCCATGGGAAATGCAGCACAGCAAAAGAATCAGTTTGTCAAATCACCTCAAGCTATTTTTTTCCCCCCTCCAGAGCCCTGAGACACAACACTTTGTTGATTAATAATCACATTTTATTTTAAAAAGAGAAAGTGAAGGGCAACTCACTGCATAGTCATCTCCTGGCGTTATCTCTGCAAGCGAAGAAGCTTCTCACGAAAAAACAAGCTGAGACCAAACAACAAAGCCCATTGTTTCTAAATTCATGGACACATCAATCCTCCAGGTGTCCTGCATGAGAGTGAGACCCAGGGAATCACAGAATGATATGGGTTGGAAGGGACATCTAGAGATCATCTAGTCCAACCCCCCTGCCAAAGCAGGTCCACCTGCAGCAGGTTGCACAGGAACATGTCCAGGAGGGTTTGGAATGTCTCCAGAGATGGAGACTCCACCACCTCTGGCAACCTTTTCCAGGGCTCTGCCACCCTCATAGTAAAGAAGTTCTTCCTCATGTTTAGATGGAACTTCCTATGTTTGTATTTGTGTCCCTTGCCCATTGTCCTGTCACCAGACACCACTGAGAAGAGCCTGACCCCATCCTCCCAATACTGGCCCTGTAGATATTTGTAAGCTTTGATGAGGTTCCCTCTCCCTCTTCTCCATGCTAGACAGCCCAAGGTCTCTCAGCCTTTCCTCATCAGAAAGATGCTCCACTCCCTTGAACAATTTTGTAGCCTCTGTTGTACTCTTTCCAGTAGTTCCCTGTCTTTCTTGAACTGGGGGCTCAGAATTGGACACAGGACTTGAAATGTGGCCTCACCAGGGCAGAGCAGGGGGGGAGGATGACCTCCCTTGACCTGCTGGCCGTGCTCTTTTTAATGCACTGCAGGAGACCATTGGAAGGGCGAATCAGACACAGCCTGAGGTGAAGGAGTGTAAGGAACAAAGATGTTCTTCAAGCCATCAGAATGCAGCTCCAGCTGCCTCATCCCTGCTCAGGTTCCTGGTGTTGTGGTGAGCATCTCAATGCTTTTGTCATTCTTTTCAATCAGTACTTTAATTGCTATTTAAACACACACACTGTCTCTCTTTCCCACACTGAAGTATTTAACTTGCCATAACAGCATCTGGCCTAAATCAAATGCATCTAAGGGGAAACTTAGTAAATGTTGCTGTATTTGTTGTTGTCATCAGTTGCAATGTTAACACTTCAAGTAAATAAGGCTGATTTTTGTGATTTTAAGTGGGAATGACAAGTTTCCAGGCTGCAGCAGCGAGTCAGCAAAGGCAAGATTCTTAAAAAAAATGTCAGCGTATGACTGCAGTCAGGCACCCAATCCAAAAGATGATGGGTACCAAAATGACATGCATTTGGAATCCTCTAAGCATGTGATTTAAATATTGCAACTGAACCAGTTGCATCCGCGAAAGTCAAAGCATGGAGAGCAGCAAAAACTTAGGCACATCAGTGATGCCTAATGAGGATTGATGAGCACAGAAACAACTGCCTGGCTGATTTTCCTGTTTCACTCACTGGGAAAGCTTTTGCCCACTCTAATAGTGCAGGAGAAATTCTGTAAAAAACAATATCTCACGCTGATAGCTAAATTACCTTTTGCTGTGTCCTCTTATAGACTGGCTGATTTGTTTGAAAAGTGGCACACAAAAAATTCTAAACAAATGAACAGGCACCACTTAAGGTTTTCCTCTCTTCCTTCCTCCCGTGTTGTCTTTGATAACAATGGTTGGTCTCATGGGATTCTTTTCTCTGTGAATAAATAAATAACTGATGTCTTGGAATCAGGTAAGAGCTCTTGGATCAATTGTAAGCGCTGATGGCACTTGTTTCTACAGGAGATGAGACAATAGATTCATTGTCCAGGCTGGTGTATAAACACCCTCTCTCTGCATATTATGTCAAAGAGGAAAACAAAACAAAATGGGGTTTATTGTGTATGTGCAAGTCTAATCTTTCCAGGCTACCAAGTTAAAAATGCTTTTCATCTAGATCAAATAAAAACAACACGAACAATACAACGGCAAATCCTATCCAAATAATCCAAGGCTGCTCACTCATACCTTTTCTTCTCTGTTCTCTATTTTATGTGAGCAAAGCTAATTCTCAGTAAACCGAGGCAACGTTTATTTTAACTCCGGCTCCGATAAACAACACATCCCACATCTATCAGTAAAAGCCTCAAAGTGGTCTGCAGGCTACTGTGGGCATCTGAGCTGGACACAGGAGCCAGGGAATGCACTTTGGGATGTGGATAGGCTGCAAAAGCAGCTGAATGAAAAATAGCCTGAGCAAAACCAAGCTATCTCACTGTACTTTTGCTCCCTTCCATTTTTTCTGATGCAATAATGATTTTGCATCCTTCAGTAGGTCCAGGCTGAAATATTGCAGCGTTATAAAGCTTTGCTGCCGTGCAAGAGTAATGGCTGCAGTGGTAGAACACAATGGATGCCGGATCCAATACCAAGTCCCATCCGGCTCAGTCATCCTGAGCTGCTCAGTCAAAGGCTTCACACTGTTCAAAGCAGTGAAGCACACTTTGTGTGGTCTAAAATGAGTAACTTTTCCTAATTTAAGTCTGATACTGCACTTCAACTAATCTCCTTCTGATTTGCAGAAGGTGACCAGAAGGATGGAGCTTTGAGCAACCTGGTCTGGTGAGAAGTGTCCCTTCCTATGGCAGGGGGGTTCAAACTGGGTGATCTTCAAGGTCCCTTCCAACTCTAACCATTCTATGTAATTTGTTATATCGTATTGGATATTGTCTTAATTTTTTATTGATCTTTAAGGGAGCCAGGACCATTAGCTGAATTGATTTAGGGTATCTGGTCCTTCTGGCCCTGAGAGACAGATGTATCAAAACATTCACTGAGCTGTGAGACAGACTGTACCCCTCAGAAAGCTGCAGTTCTCCTGGAGCTGCTCCAGGTGAATTATTGGGAGAAATTTTTACACTGAAATTATTATCAAGCTTTGAAACAGACTGCCCAGGGAAGTGGTGGAGTCAACATCCCTAGAGGTATTTAAAAGATGAGCAGACATGGTGCTTAGTGTTGTGTTCTGTCAGTGCTGCATTGATGGTTGAAGTCAATGATCTGAGAGGTCCCTTCCAACCTCAGCAATTCTACGATTCCGTGATTCCACGACAACATTTTTTCATGGGTCAGCTACTTTGCAAGGCAAGGTAGGGCTGGGACCTGGCAGTGGTGACTTCAGCAGCCCATGAGGTCCTACCTGCAGTGTGGCCTGGCAGGGCCATAGTCGGGTGGCACAGATTCAGTCAGGAGCCCTACTTGAGCACTCAGGACCTCTGGAGTGGTTTTCTCATCTAACAGAGCTCTGTGTAACACAGGCAAGAGGAATACCTTTGTTCTTCCACTCCTAAGTCAAAGGAGATGTGTTTGCTCAAAGGCATGTCTTCCAGTAGGATAGCCACCATTTCTCTTCCTAGTTTTTTCTCCTGGACAATTAGCCTCTGCTATTAAGTTGCTAATAATACTGTTTGAGGAGAAACAAGAAGTCCTGGCCACTTAAATGAACCATTTTTAAATGGCATCCCAACTGAAACATGTATGGAGACACTGATATATTTCAATCAGGATTTAAAAGATTGCATTATTCTGAGCTACACGAGAGCTTGTATCTTAAACAACCATCTTCAGTGGGGATTTAAGCTAAGAGAAGGTTTTATAATTCTCGTGTTTTGACAAATTAACCCAGTGCCAGATGTGATCTATTCTTTTAAGATCTTTCATTGATTTTTCTTCTTAAATTTTTCCCAGCAAAGATGGTAAAAATGAACTTATGGGGAGCTGCATGATTTGATACATGCCCTGTCACTGCAGGAAAACATAAGGTACTGAATAATTTGCAAAGAAAACATACATCTTCCTGTAGCAACCGCACAGTGAAAGTAAAACTCCTTAACAGAAGAGACTCTTATGAGGTTAACGTTTGTTGGTTAATGATTCAAAACTTTCTCTGCATGATATTCTCCTAAGATATATAGTGAAATCTATCTCATTCTAGCTGAAAGGTGGACCTAACATTTATGGCATTTCCTGCTCCCAAAGCTGCAAGTAACATTTATTTATAGTCCCATGAGGAGAAAACTATTATTTTCTAGTTACATTTCAGCCTACTCTGAAATTTGTTTGAAATTTTACCAAGCTTCTCCCCGCTCTGGGGAGGCTGGATGCCTCATTCACTTGAGGAATGGGTCGTAGAGTCCCCCTTGAAAAGTGGGAAATGACTCAGTGCTTCAAAAACAAAACAGCAAACACAAGATGAACTCACAAATGTGAAACCCCATCCCGCTGCAATTTCATCACCTATAAAACTGCAGCTGTTTCAATTTGTGAAACCAAGCAATTTCTCCTGCACCTGCCAAACCTGCCTGGCATTTCAATAAGTTGTTCCACGTGTTGGTTTTGCTCGTGTTTTAACATAGCCTGAGAAATATGGTCTTAGAAAGGGCTACATACAGAGAAAAAGTAATGTTAATCAGAGTAAAGCCATATTTTCAGACTGCTGGTCATAAACAGTCACTCAGATGTATAAAAGAAATTAAAGTTTAGCTGTGGAAAATGTAGTAACAGTTGCAAACCAGGCACGTTGGAGAAGTACAGAAACAAGAGGGGCTTTCTTTCTGTCATTTACATTATTCCCCTTCTTAGCTTAGTATTTTTCCAGGGGCACACTCACACACTCAGGAAACATATTGCCCAGCATTTTTTCGTGGTATTAACATTATTACAAGACAACAGCGATAAAAACCTCTGTTTTAGAAACACAAACTGAAGCGTAAGTCACCAGCACTGACTCATCGGCTTTAGGGCTGGAGTCTCCCACATGTGAAGGCTGTTGGTTTTGGGAAGCCCATGACTGAAACAGCTTGTTTGGAGTCTCTTATTCCAACATACTTGGTTGTGTGTGGGTTTTCTTTTGCCTACTTGCAAAAAAAAAGCAACAACTGAACAAAAAAAAACCAAACCAAAACCCCTCTGAAGTCATTTCGGGTAAAAGCCATTGGAAGCTAATGCATTTTTCCTCTGAGCAAGCCAACATTTTTCGAGGGTTTGAGGCGGATCCAGTTAAACAATAACTATGATATCAGAGAAAAGTATCTACTGTTGAAAATAACCCGCAGGTAGGAGGATCTACGCGGTTTCAGTTTGGCATGGAATCATTTTACAAGTCTCCTACTCACCAATGTAAATTACTGTGTCAAAGAATAAGTGGAATAGAGACAGAGGTACTACTTTGTTTAAAGACTTGCCTTCACTTAAAGCAAACAGAAACTGAAGAAGGAAAGTAGAAGGAGGAAATGCCTGAGACAGACAAGTTAGCCAGATTTTTAAATGGACTGAATAGTTTTTCTAGTAATGTGATCATGAAAGAAGGGAAGTCAGACCGCAGCCTAACATTGTGGACTGGCTCAGTGACTCCTTTTATAGTATCATAGAATGGTTAGAGTTGGAAGGGACCTTAAAGATCACCCAGTTCCAACCCCCCTGCCATGGGCAGGGACACCTCCCACTAGACCAGGTTGCTCCAAGCCCCATCCAGCCTGGCCTTGAAGCCCTCCAGGGATGGGGCAGCCACAGCTTCTCTGGGCAACCTGTTCCAGTGCCTCACCGCCCTCACAGCAAAGAATTTCTTCATAAGATCTAATCTAAATCTCCCCTCTTTCAGTTTAAAACCATTGCCCCTTGTCCTATCTCTTCAGTCCCTGATCAAGAGTCCCTCCCTATCTCTCGTGTAGCCCCTTTATGGATTGGAAGGACTTTATGAGGTCTCCTCAGACCCTTCTCTTCTCCAGGCTGAACAGCCCCCGCTCCCTCAGCTTGTCTTGACAGGAGAGATGCTCCAGCTCTCTTATAATTTTTCTGGCCTCCTCTGGACCCCTTCCAACAGGTCCATGTCCTTCCTGAAGACAACATGTTCAAAAGCAGCAAATATCTCTTGTCTCCTTGCAGTCCCTGTGACTTGCTCCTCTCATTGGCAATGTGGAAAGCCTGGGTGCCTGCACACCTGCCTTTAATTAACCTGCTTGGGCAAGGGGACTAATTTTGAGATGGCCTACCTACATCAAAGAAGCCCAAGATGGGTATCTGTATCCCATATTAATGCACAGATCTGCAAAGATATTTGGGTGCAGAAGCTGCTGGGGTTGTCTAAAGCTCAGACAAGTTCCTCCAAGAGCTTCATGAAGTGCAGTGAAAGGTTGGACTCTAGCAGCTTGTGATGGAGAAGAAGCAACCTTTCTGGTCCTATTCATTGCACTGTCAACTGAATGGGGAAGACCCAGGTGGGTTAGGCCTTGGAGGGAGAAAAGAGAGAAGAGCAATGAACAGAAGAACTTTGGTGAAAAGAAGAAGAATTACTTATATATTTAACTTCTGGAGAACTGCCAGTGCATTTGGAACTTTGCAGAAAAAGAATCTCATCAGGCTTTTCTCATATCTAATTACAGCTCTTTCAGGCTTAGTATATACTGAATAATTGGAGGATAGAATGAACAATCTCAGAGCGGCTCTGATCTTTTTTCCCTTCAGCATTTCTTAATTAATCTTAAATAGAGAAGGAGAGGCTTTATTTAATTCAGGCAAGATATCCCAGAACAGTCACCTTTGCTTCCTCAGCGCTGTTCTCAGAAGTGGATCACAAGAGCCATAAAAAATAAAGAAACTTTTGAAGCTCACATCAGACCCGTTCCTTTCAGAGGGGGCTGGTGGAGGGTGTCCACATGGAAACCACGGGCTCGGGAAGGAATGGGCACTAATGGATGCTACTGACAATGCGAATCAGATCTCACGATCTCCTCGTCAAAAACATAGATCTCCCTTCTCCTCCAAGAGCATCCTGACTCCTGATATTATGCACTGGGGAGACGCTGTCAAACTGAAATGCAGGAGCTCAGAGAGAAGTGTCAGGGCCAGGGTAATGAATGGAGACTCAAAGTCTCCTCCTGGGGACCGTGTTCCGTCTTGCCTGTCCATCTCTCCAAGGGTCTTGGTGGTATGGGAGGCCTTGAGCTAAGAGATGATTTTGTCTGACACGCTGCATGAAATATTATACTTAAAGCAACCACAAAGAAAGGAATTTTGAGAGAGGCTTATGCATCCCTTTTCCTTTGAGTCAAGCAGTGATGTAGCACAGAACTTGTTTGTCCACAGCATCTTGTCTGGGAATATGGGTTCATTCCGATAAAATGAGAGACCCAGTATAGAAATGCTTGTGGTGTGGCATCAAAACTCACCCTGCTTCATGGGGCAGGAAGATAAGTGATGATAAAGCAATATATGCCTATATACATATACACACACATATATATCTGTATGCTGTATGTTAACATCCATGTCCATACACGGTTAGGTGTACATCTTGGGCCCTTTTGGAAAATTCAGTGAGCTAGGTTCTTCTCTGGGAATATTTAGGCAAATGCAGAAAAAAATCTCCAGACTTATTGGGAAACTTCAGGAAAACAGCACTGAGGATGCTACTTGGTTGCTTTGAGGGGACCCAAAAGATGGGTCTACATCCAAACTAGCCAACCTGTTTCTGGTCTTCTCTATAGGTCAGGGCTTGAGGATTTATAATGGGTTCTGTCTTTTTTTTTTTTTGAAAATGACACATGGATAAATTCCACTTTCACTTCATGATTGTTCTCAAGTGAAGAAAACTCTTGGCCAAGGTTGGATGGTGGACCTCGCATTCTCCATGCACCCTTGCAACTCTTTAGCCTTGAGGAGAGAAGGCTGAGGGGAGACCTTCTTCATGTTCACAAGTATCTGAAGGGTGAGTTGAAGGAGGATGGAGCTGGACTCTTTTCAGTTGTTCCCAGTGACAGGACAAGGAGCAACGGGCACAATCTGGAATACAGGAAGTTTCATTCAAATATGAGAAAAAGCTTCTTTTGGGTGAGGGTGTCAGAGCCCTGGCAGAGGCTGCCCAGGGAGGGTGTGGAGTCCCCTTCTCTGGAGACCTTCAAGCCCTGCCTGGATGCAGCCCTGAGTGCTGTGCTCTGGGAAATCCTGCTTTAGCAGGGGAGTTGGACCGGATGATCTCTAGAGGTCCCTTCCAACTCTGACGATTCCCTGATTCTGTGGTTCCACGATGCTGCACCTACTGTCATGCTGAATGCAGCCAAGGATTTGGTTGCAGTGATGACAGGTAGAGGAGACATCCAGGTATTGCCCTAGTGCAGGACAAGCAGGAGAGTCTTTTCTTCCCTACCACACAGAAAGGTGTTCTGCAAAATCCATTTCTTTGAGGAACCTGGTTGTTTCATTCAAAGCAGAGCCAGGAAGAATGAACCAGAACAGGAAGAATGAACTCAACAGCAAAATGACTGTGGAAATGTGAGATCTGGATGTTTTAAAAGCCTTGCTTTTAGAGAGGAAATGGGAATACTGGCATTGTTTCATTCTCTGAAAATGCCAGGCCCAGCCACATGCCTTACTCAATGTGGAAGGGAGTACAGTTACTCCGTGTCAGACCTTGTGAGCCTGGAGACCAATTAACAGCTCTGGTTGAAGGCTGGATCTTTAGGATGCACATCCATGGAGCTGCTGAACATTGTGTAGCATTTACATTCATCTATTTTTGGAGAGTTCAATACTTAGTAGTCCTAAATAAAAAGGGCTTGGTTATTAATTACCTTTGCCTCCTGACTTTCTAGACAAATAATAAATCAGACTGAAGTCGGTGATATCACTGTTGAAAGGGACAGGATGTCCATGGGGTGAGAGACATGACACCAGGGAGCCAAGATGCAAACTGAACACACGGTTTGGGGTCACAGTGGACGTGCTTTGCACCACACCTCCAGTCTGTTGGCATCAGGAGAAAAGGCCCTGCTACTGACCTAAAGATTGCTTTGGTTTGGGGTCCTGGGGTTGAATATGAGCTGAAATACCCGCAGAGATCTCTGAAGGTCCTTCTGGCAGAGGGATTAGGTTTTGCCTATGGCTTCCTTCCACTCCATGTGTGCTCTGAACTAGTTGGTACTTTGGAATAATTAGTTCTGTATCACAGCTAAGTTTGCTCACCAAAGTCAGTTCAGACCAAGATAATTGTACCTGGGCATTTTAGGCACATAAATAGAAATGTTTCACTCCTTTCCCCATTTCCATGCAAAAGGTGAGGTCCTGGCAAGGTGGAGAGGCACCAAGTTTGGTGCAACATGAAACAGAATGAAGGACTGTGAGCTTAAAAAAGCAGATTGGAAAACATTTCAGCATTTCTTCTTGATAATCCTGACCATCTGATCAGAAGATAAAGATCCTGAGAATCTGAAAAATTTTTGTCGATTTCACGAAGCTTGTCCCAATAAGAGATCAGGTCTCCTTTTAGGGATCATATATCCTGGCAGATCACAGTGATACCACTTTATTTGAGGGCTAGAGACAACATTTTGAGTGCTGCGCTCTAAATTACTATCACCGTCTCAGCATTTATTGTTTAAAAAGTCTACATAGCCTTAAATTTCAAGGATTCTTATAGGGGAACAATAGAAGGCAATTTTGCAAGAGTTCAAACAAGAAATGAATCACAGTTTGTAATCATTAACTGCAGGTTGTAAGTTCCTAATACCGGGCACTCTCCCAACTACAGAGCTCCAGCAGCAGCACAGCCGTTAACTTTATTATAGGTTTTTATATCACGGGCTGTCCTCCTGCAACATTACTTTCCATTATCTTCCCTTCAGATGCCTTTTCTTACAGCTCTTCTTTGCGTCACAGCTGAGCAGTTAGTCAGAAAGGTTTTACATAGAGGATTCCCACAGTGATTTTGTTCCCATAACGCAGAGGTTTCAATCCAACGCTTCAACCAGAAAAGTCAGCGTCACAACGGCTGTTCTTATAAGGAGCGCCCCTTGAAGTTGACCTTTTAAGAATGAGGGGTCCAAAGTTTGGTATGACTCAGAGGGTGTCAAACAATGACAATGTGCTTCAAAACCTCATTAATAAAGCAAGGAATAAAATGTCATTAATCAAATTCTGACCTACTTACAGTTAAGCTGGTAAAGTTTAACAGTCTTTCATCAGAGAAATGCAGGGATGCTTTAGGAAAGCAAAAGATACGAAAGAACTATATATTTTTTTCACTAGTCTGTAATTAGTTAAAATGGAAGCAATTTCAAGCCATTTTAATGACCTGTTCTTGGGTGAAATTTTTTGCAGTAAGTCTACAAGTTTTATTGCTGACCTGCAATTCAAGCGTTTGGCTTAATAACCTTTTTAAATTATTTCTTCTATACACTTGAAGATCTTCAACTACCCCAAGGAAAAAGCATGCATAGCAAGACAGTCTAGCAAATACCTAATAAAAAAAGAGCAAGAAATAAAGTACAAGGTATTTTTCCCATCTGCAGTTGCAAAAAGACCCAACTCTCCCATTCAGCCATATAAAAAGTAATCTTGATAACATCAATAGCCAGTGATTTTCACTATATCATTTGTATTCATGAAGCCTCAACTTGGCTTGTTTAGGTGGTGTAGAAACTCAGTCTCTTTTTCTCTGCCCCAAAGAGCTTGCAATCTAGAGATGTGGCTGAAGGATGCCTGCTAGGATCACTGAGGTGGCTTCCTAGGGTCAAACACTACCCCAGACTCAGAGCTGCAATGAGAAGCCTGTTCTCCTGAGTGCCTCTTTATCAGCCAGTATGAGGGCAAGGTAGCCCCTTAAAAATTCCACCTGGAAAGGTCCCAGCCTTCCTATGTTCTAACCTGTGCCCATTGCCCCTTGTCCTGTCACTGGGCACCACTGAGAAGAGCCTGGGTTCATCCTCTTGACACCCACCCTTCAGATATTGATAAGCATTGATGACATCCCCTCTCAGTCTTCTGCAGGTTAAACAGCCCCAGATCTCTCAACCTTTCCTCATCGGAGAACTTCTCTATTCCCTTGATCATCTTTGTAGCCTCTTCTAGACTCTCTCCTGTAGTTTTCTGTCCTTGAACTGGGGGGCCCAAAACTGGTCACAGTACTCCAGTACGGAGCACAGTGGGCTTCAGTCTCAGGTTCTCACCTCTTTGGTCATTTCCTGATACATCGTGGTATGGAAAGAGGCTTTTGCCATGCCAGAACACACTTATAATGCAAACATGCCCCTTGGCACTCTGGACTTTGCAGAGGAGGCAGAATCACTATTTGTCATGCTTTTTTCTTCAGCAATTTCTTAATGAGCTGAGTAGATTGAAAATAAGAGCTTTTGAAGCCTAACAGTATCTAGCATCTTCTGGTGAGCAAGACTGTATCAGGCATTTCTTCTGACTGTTTGAAAACAAGAAAAATTATTTGGGTGCCTGTGTCATTAAGCTGCTTAAAACTCCTGAATAACTTCCAGCCACAGCAAACCCTAGCAGATGTTTGCTGCACTTTCAAGAAAAGGAAATACTTTATTTTTTCTTTTTAGTGAGGGAAAGTTATGGTAAAGGTCAGGAAAAAACAGCAACTTCTGTCTTTTATAATGACTTGTCTAACAGACTTAGCTATCTATTTTGTCTCTGTCCACTTCCCTGTGAAATGGGAATGATTTTTCTACCTCATTGGGATATTTTGAGACTTGGTTAATTGCTTGTAAGCGCATTTGGAAACCTGTCGGTGCAGAATCTTCAATAAACATTACAATTTATTGCTCTCGGGGCTGCTCATTATTTTCTTCCTCTTGATATTTAATCATCTTGCTGTAAAAGCAACTGTAGTAAATAACAACCACTAACAATTATTTCATGATAACATGCTACATATAAAAAACCTTCTGTGTTATTGATTTGATTTTGCAAGTCTCTTTTGTGGTTTTAGAGCTTGCTTGTTTTTCCATTGCTTTAGCATCTCCATTTACACGTTTTCCTGCAGAGGTGGTTGCTGTCTTTCTGTTTTCTCCTATACATCAGCCAAATTGTTAGAAGAATGTAAGCGTCCAGTTACCTGATTCTTTCCTCCTTGGACACAATCCTCGATATCCTTCCTGAGCTTGTAACCCTCATCAAAACCACGCCTTTAATTAGTAGATAGAGTAACATGTAACATATACACTAAGTTGCTCCAAATTCTTAGCCCTTCCTAGACATTGCAAATCATATTTATATCTCTCCCCATTTGGTGAGGAGGAACCACACTGATTTTTCAGCTGGTGCAACTCTCTGCTGTCTCAATATCTCAGTTTGCAACACCTCTTCCCACATAGCCAAGGGTGTCCAAACCCCTTTGCGCAGTCCTTCTTGCTGGCAGGTTCTTGCATCATGATGTTTTTCGGACAATTTAGGTGTCCAGACGGAGTGTAAATGCTACTGAGGGTGCTGAGTTGAGTTATGACAGCAGTGACGTCTTCATATTTGGGGTAGGATTGCTCTAAGAATTTAACTTCAGCGTCTGCGGCCTTTAAAATGGTGTTAATATGCACTTGGCAGAAGACTCAGACATCTCATGGCTGGCCCTTCCCCAAAGACAAGCCGTGTTCAGTTCTGAAGGCACGTATTGAAGAGAGCTCCAACTCGTCGTTATTTAGGCTATTCAACCTCAAGTAAAATCTGATCTGATCTTGAAAGGAATGAGCCAGAACAGATTCTCAAAGGAACCTCCACCCCCATCCCTATTTCATTAGTGATGGTGGATAAGGAGGACCTGAAAGAGGTAGGACAGCTGTGAGTGGGTCTGGGAAAATCCTGACAGATTCTGAAAATTTAAAAAGAAAATTAAAAAAAAAAAATAGAGGAAAAAAGAAATCTCTTTCTCAGAAGGACTGAGCTGAGATAGGAAGTAAATCTTAAAATGAATTCTGCGGTCTGCATTTTCCAGAGGGAGAATGGTGTACAGCATCGGAGAAAAAGCCTTATGCATACAAAATTTTCACATATAAAGACTGAGCAAATTCTAAAGAGTTCAGCAGAAAATGAGACAACACACAACCTGCATTTCCCAATATGCAAAACTTGCCTGTTGGCTACTTTTCATGAGACAAATGTGGACAATCTAATCTATATAGTCTTTGGTACCTCAGTAGGCAATAACACATGGAATCAGTTAGTTAGAATGGAAACCAAGAGTATGTTTACAATAATAATTATGACAGGAAGGAACTAGCTCCACAGAGTGGAGTGATAGGATGAGGGGCAATGGTTGTAAACTGAAAGAGGGGAAATTTGGATTAGATATTAGGAAGAAATTCTTTCCTGTGAAGGTGGTGAGGCACTGGAACAGGGTGCCCAGAGAAGCTGTGGCTGCCCCATCCCTGGAGGGGTTCAAGGCCAGGCTGGATGGGGCTTGGAGCAACCTGGTGTGGTGGGAGGTGTCCCTGCCCACGGCAGGGGGTTGGAACTCAATGATTTTTAAGGTTCCTTCCAACCCAAATCATTCTATGATTCTCACTTTCCTTTTCTCTCATTCTGTTGTCATTCCTTCCTCCTTCTCAACTTCTTTTTCTTTTTTATTAATTTTATTCCAAGCTCTTATACTCAAGTCTTAACAACACTCTCACATTTCAGGTTTGAACAAGGGACTCACAGGCATTTTCTTGTCTAGATGTTGCCAGTTTTACCTCACAAATCTTTTCCTGTATGCTATCTGAGAAGCAAAATATCAGCAGGGATCCCAACCCAAAGCACACCTGGCTTCATTGGGAAGACAGAGGAAAGCAAAGTTCTTTATGGAAAGCCAATACTTGGGCTTTGCAGTTTCTCATCAGCTCTCATATTTCACCCTTTTGTGTTTAATTAATAGGCTTTGTAGGAAAGAGATTGGTAGGCAGAGGCTTAGAAAATGATTGGTCAGCAAAATGAGTGTCCATAGCACTGACTGAGATATAGGGCCACCTTCATCTTAATTACATGAAAGCCCCAGTGGTCTGTGGCACTTAAGTTATAGTTTGATAAAGGTTTTTGGGGCCATTCTGGGCTGATGCCGAGAAAAGCCACAGATGATCAGCATCTCTCCACACAGAAATGGAGTGGAAAAGAAGCTGGTACTGCAGCAAAAGTCCATCTCACTTGCAGCCAGCCAGGATCCCTGTCTCTGGAAATCAACTTTATAATATACGTATTTTTGTGACACTGGCCCAAGCAGCTAAGAAAAGCAGCATATCATCCCATATAAATCCGGCTTTTTCCTAAGGTACAGCCAGCTTCCATTCTCATTTATTTTCTTCTAGATGGGCTCCCAATAACCTTGAAAAAAAGGGTAATTCCAGTCCTGAAATGGACTTTTAGACCTGAAAAAACAGCAGACCAGAGAGAACATATTCTATAGGAGGGTAGCTGGAAGTACTGATTTCAGGGGCTTTCTGTATCACTAAATTACTGTAATCCTAAGAATGGTATTCAGGTAATTCTGCAGTCCCGTCAGCTGCTCATTGCCTTGAGCTCTAACGCAGGCTGAGCTGTCACCTTCATGCACGATGATGTTTATGGGTTTGCTTCTTCAGCTTGTACATGGAGAAAGCTGCTGGTGTGTAGTGCCATAAAGTATCAACCCAGAAAGAAGAAGGGTACAGTTTCCACAAACTATGTATTTGGAAAAACTGCATAGAAACAAAGATAGGGATTTTCTCCTCCTTCTTGCACATTCCCTGTAGCCTGACCTAAATTGCTAATTAATGTAAATTTTCTCAGTGAAAAAGGATTATGGATACTCTTTCCCTTATCAGGTTTCAGACTAGCAAATCCTTAATCCCTGCAATAAACTTCCTCACTAAGATGTGCCCTGGCTTTTTTTTCTGCTTCTTTTCTTCTCTTTTTTTTATTCCTTTTATGGAAGGCAGCTATTTCTTTCCCCATTTATCAGCCATTTATCTTCTTCAGATTCAGAATAAATTTGTATTTGCTCTTGGGCCAGACCTAAGAGGATAATGAATTTCCATGTTCATTGAGGTTACCACATCATCAGCCAGTGTTTAAGCGGCACAGGCAATTCGTCATTTGTCCTACTTAAACCACGTTGGTTGTGTTGTGTTATAGAGCAGAGTATGTTATAAAGCCTTCATAAGGGAGGTGAATGCAACAGAAGAAAGCAGTGCAAATACCACAAACCCCTACATCCCAAAACCATTCCCTACGTGCCAATGAGAGGTCCCTCTGCCCTGGAATGTCCCGTTGGTTGAACAGAAAGAGAATATTTGTAGGTCTACAACATTTGGTGATCTTTTGAATGGGTATGGTCCAGTTCCGTGGGTGCTCCTGCAGGGATTTGAAGCATGAGACCTCCAGCAAGCCCCTCACAACAGAGGGATGTGACTTCTGCCAACTAACAAAAGCTTCTAATGGAACTTTGGGAAAGTCAAAATGCTGCTAGTGCATGAAAAAGAAAGATTTCCTGGCTGTTTGTAGTCCAACCAAGTCAGTTGTCTTTTTATTTTGGGATTCAATGTGCAACATCAGCAGAGCAAGAAATGAAGGTGATTACGAGTTATGACCATAATAACTTTTAAGTGTCTTTAAATCATAATGTCTCTTTAATCTCCCAAACCTGTCAGAAGGTGATCCTTTTATGCCATGACCTAAAATTATGTGAACAATGGTTTTTATGCATTATCTTCATTCGAGTAACTTCAGATTCCCTCCTTATTGCCTACATACATCCCAGCTCCCTTCTCTCCCCTTCTCTTTGTAGATATCTGTGTCATCACTAATTAAAACTCAATATTTAGTTATTAAAGTGTCATCCCGATCCTAGTAACAATTAGTTGTTACACCTCTTACAATGAAAAAAAAAAAAACAAAGACAGGCATTACAAATCATTTGGTTTTCTTCCAAACTGCACAGGTTCTAAGTGAATGAAGTCCTCCTCTCTCTCTGTTGCAACCCTGCCAGCACTGAGTGCTGCAGGCTATTCTGCAAAACCAATATTTTCTATTTTTCCTTTTATTTCAATTAAGTGTTCTGCCTGTTTAATTTCAGCTTTTCCTTCCTGTTCTCTGACCTCCAGAAGTGATTAGCCCATACCCTGAATCCTCTGACACAGCAGGCAACATCCCAGAGGGTCACTGCTTTGTCATCAGGAACTAGCTGGGCTGACAAAGAATATCTGGTCCTCAAATTCAAATCAACGTTTCAATGGGTGTTCCAGCCCAGCCTGAATCCACAGGGCTCTGCCAGTCTCTTCTGTACTCCTGGCTGGAGCAACAAAGAGGATTGCAATTTGATGAAAACATAAAACTCCATGGAAAATGAAAACAATGAAGGTACATCTGGTAGTTTTCTTCCTCCAAAAATCTAACTGATTGGAAAAAATAGTAGCATTTCCTGAAATTTGGGGTGTTCTAGGCTAAGTTGGGATGGGGTTTTTATAAATAGACTTGAAGGCACCTATGCTAGAAACAAAGATTTTTTGGGAGACAGACACAGTGATTTTAAACTGGAGAAATTGGGGTCCCATCCCTTGTTTCATCACAGACCCTGCCGGTGATCTGGGAGAAACCTACACAGGGGCAGCGATTCTTCACCCTGTAGTCACTGAGGTCTGCAGGGCAAACCTGCCTCCCACTATCAACACAGGATGCATCCAGTAGGATGCTGATGTTGGTCATGGCCCACTGGTGCTGTGGTGCTGCAAACTGTCTAATACCACCATACACTAAACTCAAATCAAGAAACCTGTTTCTGTACACACAGGATTTTGGTGCTTCTTTAGCCAGAGTGTCTGAAATATTGGTAAGAAAGAAAATCAGCTGTCTTTAACCATCTTTCCCCATCCTTCCAGTAGTTAAATGCAGTATATGACCAGTCCAGCATAAGGTAAGATACGTTACTGGGAGCCAAGTAGCATTATGAACATGTAGCTCTTCTTATTTGTACACATCTCAAGCACTGACATAGATAGGAACTGTGTGGTTAATCTCTTGAATGCAAAGTATTTTCTGAGAGGAAGATAATGGGGTAAGAGAAGCATCAATGAACGCATACATCTATTGATAGAAATGTGTAAGGAGGGAATTTCCTTCCTTTGTGCCTCTAAATTGGTTTCACTGATTCCATCTGTCCTCATCACAATAGCAAAAAAGGCAACATCTGATAAAATAGAAACCATCAGAAACTGAAAAATTGTTTTTTGTCCTAATACTCTGCCCAGGAATGTATCACTACAATACTATCTTCAGATACGACTACAATTAACAATCTTCTCCAATGACAAATTCACTGATCATCAGCATAGCTCTGAAAAAAACCAATTTGCCCTGCTTCTAGGACAAAATGATGTAGAAGCTTCCAATGATAACTTGTCTTAGCTCTAAACACAGATAGAAGATGAGAACCAATAATTAACCTCGTACAGGATCTGCGAGTTATTTTGTTTCCTCTTTAAGAACACATTCATATTAAAACCTTCGAGCGATTTTGAAAACCAGATAAACCCTTCTGGTGAGCTGAATAGCAAACATAGATGTGCCAATAGTAATATACTTAAAGAAGTAGCAACCTGGGACAAGAACCATTTTTACGGGCTGAGTTTACGTGGTGTTTGGGCTATTTATCTGAGGTTTCCACAAACCACCTTGGGAACAACAAATGCCAGCAAACACCACACTATTTTCCCTCTGAGTGTCCCTGCTCAGGGTCTTTTCCAGATCTGCCTTTAAATCTGGCATCTCGATGCCCAAAAGGGGTTGACCCTGGCTTTCAAATGGGCACTTGGTCCAGGCTCCGCTTTCTTTGCCTGAAGGGTTAAATGGACTGACCATATTCTTGGCATAACGAAGAGAGAGGGGATGAATGGGGACGAATGAATGAATGAACGAACAAGTGAATGGAGCAGCTTATCTGCTCCTACTCCAGTCTGTTTAAAGAGAAGGTTGTCGTTTTAATCATTCAGGAAATCATTTCCATAGGGGAGTCCCTGATCCCAATCTTGTTTCCAATGCTTTGCTTCTTCTGTCTGGCTCTACCCAGGTGTACTCAGAATACCTGTCCTGCTGCCACATGGAAATGACTTTGTTGCTCAAGTTAAATAGAAGGTGTGCAGCACCGCCGCTAATAAAAGAGTCAAAGAAAGAGAAAGAATTAAATTGGTGAGGTAGAGCGCTACACTACACTTCCTCAAGGAAAACAGCAGTCAAGTATAGTACACAGCAGATCTTTTCTAAATCCTGACATATCTGCCTTAGTTAAAGAATATAAAACTAAATCCAGGTGTACCTTGATCTTATTCCTTTCTCTTGCATTAATTGCGATCACAGGCAAATTACAAGCTGTAAAATACTTTGCTGAGTTTACAAACCCCTCTTTGTCCTCTTTTTTCACCCCCTCTTGCGAGGAGATGAATGGAGGGGGGTTATACAAATGAATGAAAGGTGTGGAGGGAGTCATACCCCCGGGTGGACGTGGAGGAGGGAGTCAGAGACAAGCTGCAACAACCCTGCACTTTGCTTCAGAGGGTATTATTCCCAGTCTGATTAGCTGGTTGGATTGCGTCAAGCCCTGTGGTCAGCTGTGATTGAGAGATACATTCCACAGCACAGACTGCTGATGTAATGCCTTTTGGTCCCCTCCTGTCTCCTCCGTTCCCCTTCCCCAGCTCCCCATCACCTACGGTGCTATTGCCCTTGGTGCTCTCTAGAGATGCCCATGCCATGGGCTCCTTACAGTAGGAGGTTGGTATTAAAGCACCTTCCTTCTTCGATTACTTTCTCCCGGCTCTAGCACATTAATAAATACAGCAGCAACAACAAAAGAATGTGAAAAGAAAGAAATAAAAGGCAAATCTTACCCTCTTTTTAAAAAACTGAAAGGCTGAGCATTTCTTGACTGGAAATCCATTCATGTCTTTGTTGACCATTTTCCACAGTGAAGGGTACACAGTGATAAATCCAGTGTGGCACTCACTTAGTGCATCTGTTTGCCTCTGGATTCCCTCAGTTAATGAAGACGGAGCAGGAGGAGAGTATCACCGGCATGGCTCGGGCAGCTCTCCTTTACACATCCATCCTGCTGCACCAGCTACTGCAGCAGCAGTAGCAGCAGCAGCAGCAGAAAGGAGCAGCCTCTTCCAGCTTTCAGATGCAGCAGGCTATTAGCTTCTTAAAAACCTCCCCTAAATCCACACACTCCTATAAAACCCTGTGACAGCTTTTGGATCACAGGCAGCAGATCTCAGGCTTGAGCGGGTCTCACATCAACCCAAGGTCCTTCCATCCTGTGGGTGCTTAGCGGTACCTGGCGCTATATAAGCAGGGAGTGCTCAATTTGCTCTTCCTCTTCTTCAGGTGGTGGTGTGATTCACTGCTTGTGTGAGAGGAGAGCTGGTTGTGATTGTGCAAATTCCAGTGGGAGCTGCAGTTCGGCAACAGCGGAGATGAGAGGGAGGGAGAGAGGGAGGGAGGGAGAGCCAGAGAGTGATGCACAGGCAGAGCAGCTGAACACAAATAACCATACAAAGGACAGCAGGAAGGCTCAGGGGGGGAAAGAAGTGCTGAAAGGCAATATGCTTCCCTTGGGAGAATGACAGCGACAAGTCTCGTTTTCTAGGCGGGCAGCCTTGGAGTGAAAAAGAAAAGAGACACAGGTCAATTAAAAAAATGTTTTCCCTGCGTTGCTCTCCCTGCAACGATTCAGACAGTGGTACTTTGGATGAAAGCCCACCCGGTGATCGATGCGGTACTGGGTTATGTGACAGGACAGGCTGGAGACAGAGAAGCGCTGGAGGTTCGTTGTGAAGTTCAATGAGCTTAAAGGAACCCAGAGCTTCCTAATAAAGTGCATTTACCACATGTGATGGAGGCAGATGTAAAGCAAGTAGATCCGGGCAAATTTGCTCAGATAGTTCCCCTCTTTTCATTCCCTCTAGAAACATAGTTATACAGCTTTCAAAATCAGAAGGACTATTTAATTACAGAAAAATAGATCTGAACCAGAACTAGAAAAGGACACCTTGTCTAACCTCCTTTTATTAAATTCAATTGAGTTAAATTTCACCAAGCTCAGTGAATCCAATAACATGTGTCTAACTTAACTGTAAAATACCTTCTAATTAAGCTATATTTTCCAGCAAGGTCTGGAAAACGAAAGAGAGACTTCATCATTTCCTCTCATTCTGTGTTCCAGGTTAATACACCTCAGTTTCAAGAAAGGATCTTGTTTCTAATACTGATTTGCTTTCTGGTTCTAGTGACCTTTCTCTATGAGGTTGTTCAGCCCTGTCATACAAAGAATTTCCCCCAATTTCAGGATGCTGGTCTACCATAAAGCAGTCACTTTTCAAGCATCTCTATGGTTAGGTAAATTGATGGAGTGTTTCACATTTTTCAGTGGAAGTCATTTTCACTTGTCCTTGAAGGCATTCTGTCACTCTTCCCCGCCCCTTTCATCCCCCTTTTTTTAAGAAATCTTTGAAAAATAAGATATACACCCAAGTTGTATATCCTACCCCAGCACAGTTTTCACCTTATTGCATGTAGAGGTAGAAGTATGAACTTCTACCTACCACTATGGCTATTCCCCAGGGAATCCCACTGCCTTGACCCGTGCACCTCACTGAGACCCCATCTCACGGCACTTATAGACTGTGACCCTGTTTCAAGTCAGTAACATGTATTTCCCCACATTGTGCCTCTAGCCCTTGTTAATTGTTTGTAAACAATTAAATTTGGCTGCACTCGTAATTGACTTGGAATTTCATAAGGAAACAATTCTCTTAGTAATTGTCATCCCATGCATTCAAAGTCTCTTTCCCTTTTCCCTTCCCTTCCCTTCCCTTCCCTTCCCTTCCCTTCCCCTGTCCTCTCTTTCTCCTTTGTTTTTAATTGCAGGAATTGCAGCTGTTAACAATAACACTTTGACAGAGATATATTTCTTGGGGCCAGGATGAAAATTCTGGTCAAAACTGGGTGAAATCAGACATAATTTTGAGTTTGGGTGTTCTTACAGGGCTGTCTGAAGCAGAGAGCTGAAGAGTCAATACCTCATCTGAATCATTCCACTTCGTATAAGTAATTGTCACTGGAGCAAGGAGGGAGGGAATTTTCCACTCGGCCTCTGTGCTCTGCCTGGAGTTAATGGATTTCACCAAGGAGCAATTCAGCTCAGCCTCTGAAAAGTGACCAGTAACTCAGAATGTCCAGTTAGGGGCATGGTGAAGGGTTTTTTCAGGAATTCTGGAGTTCCCAACATGACTCTGCCAGACCTCCCTGAACTGAGCACCCCTGCTTCCACCCCAGAATTCATCCCTCAGTCTCCAGCTTTTTGGGAAAGATCTCTCATTAATACTCTCCTTTCCTTTAGAGCTGTGAAACCCGTATTCTGGTGCTTATAGATACAGAAGTAGATAATGNGGTGTGATTCACTGCTTGTGTGAGAGGAGAGCTGGTTGTGATTGTGCAAATTCCAGTGGGAGCTGCAGTTCGGCAACAGCGGAGATGAGAGGGAGGGAGAGAGGGAGGGAGGGAGAGCCAGAGAGTGATGCACAGGCAGAGCAGCTGAACACAAATAACCATACAAAGGACAGGAGGAAGGCTCAGGGGGGGAAAGAAGTGCTGAAAGGCAATATGCTTCCCTTGGGAGAATGACAGCGACAAGTCTCGTTTTCTAGGCGGGCAGCCTTGGAGTGAAAAAGAAAAGAGACACAGGTCAATTAAAAAAATGTTTTCCCTGCGTTGCTCTCCCTGCAACGATTCAGACAGTGGTACTTTGGATGAAAGCCCACCCGGTGATCGATGCGGTACTGGGTTATGTGACAGGACAGGCTGGAGACAGAGAAGCGCTGGAGGTTCGTTGTGAAGTTCAATGAGCTTAAAGGAACCCAGAGCTTCCTAATAAAGTGCATTTACCACATGTGATGGAGGCAGATGTAAAGCAAGTAGATCCGGGCAAATTTGCTCAGATAGTTCCCCTCTTTTCATTCCCTCTAGAAACATAGTTATACAGCTTTCAAAATCAGAAGGACTATTTAATTACAGAAAAATAGATCTGAACCAGAACTAGAAAAGGACACCTTGTCTAACCTCCTTTTATTAAATTCAATTGAGTTAAATTTCACCAAGCTCAGTGAATCCAATAACATGTGTCTAACTTAACTGTAAAATACCTTCTAATTAAGCTATATTTTCCAGCAAGGTCTGGAAAACGAAAGAGAGACTTCATCATTTCCTCTCATTCTGTGTTCCAGGTTAATACACCTCAGTTTCAAGAAAGGATCTTGTTTCTAATACTGATTTGCTTTCTGGTTCTAGTGACCTTTCTCTATGAGGTTGTTCAGCCCTGTCATACAAAGAATTTTCCCCAATTTCAGGATGCTGGTCTACCATAAAGCAGTCACTTTTCAAGCATCTCTATGGTTAGGTAAATTGATGGAGTGTTTCACATTTTTCAGTGGAAGTCATTTTCACTTGTCCTTGAAGGCATTCTGTCACTCTTCCCCGCCCCTTTCATCCCCCTTTTTTTAAGAAATCTTTGAAAAATAAGATATACACCCAAGTTGTATATCCTACCCCAGCACAGTTTTCACCTTATTGCATGTAGAGGTAGAAGTATGAACTTCTACCTACCACTATGGCTATTCCCCAGGGAATCCCACTGCCTTGACCCGTGCACCTCACTGAGACCCCATCTCACGGCACTTATAGACTGTGACCCTGTTTCAAGTCAGTAACATGTATTTCCCCACATTGTGCCTCTAGCCCTTGTTAATTGTTTGTAAACAATTAAATTTGGCTGCACTCGTAATTGACTTGGAATTTCATAAGGAAACAATTCTCTTAGTAATTGTCATCCCATGCATTCAAAGTCNCTGTCTGAAGCAGAGAGCTGAAGAGTCAATACCTCATCTGAATCATTCCACTTCGTATAAGTAATTGTCACTGGAGCAAGGAGGGAGGGAATTTTCCACTCGGCCTCTGTGCTCTGCCTGGAGTTAATGGATTTCACCAAGGAGCAATTCAGCTCAGCCTCTGAAAAGTGACCAGTAACTCAGAATGTCCAGTTAGGGGCATGGTGAAGGGTTTTTTCAGGAATTCTGGAGTTCCCAACATGACTCTGCCAGACCTCCCTGAACTGAGCACCCCTGCTTCCACCCCAGAATTCATCCCTCAGTCTCCAGCTTTTTGGGAAAGATCTCTCATTAATACTCTCCTTTCCTTTAGAGCTGTGAGACCCGTATTCTGGTGCTTATAGATACAGAAGTAAATAATGGTGAATTTCCAGTTTTTACCAGTGGCATCTCCCAGTGCTCTGTTCTGAGCATCACGTGCTCTGTCAGCTAACTTGACATGTGAGGAAACTGTTGTTGAAAAATGACTTTCACCCAGGCAGACCAGGCAGCTTGCCACTCACATACATTTACTTTTGAGATTTTGATCTCTTCAGCCACGGCTTTGATCTGTCTCTCAGCCTCAGATATATCTCTGGAGGGCTTGGCACTATCTTCTCTTTGGCAAAATCATTTGCCTTGCTTTCCTCCTCCTCCAAAACATTTCCAGGGCGCTGGTTGAAAAGCCCTTGTCCTGCCAACCTTCTAAACACGGTGGCCTGTGCACTGCCCTGGTGGGGACTGTCCTTGGGAATATAGCACAGAATTATAAAGTCACAAAATGGTTAGAGTTGGAAGGGACCTTAAAGATCATCCAGTTCCAACCCCCCTGCCGTGGGCAGGGACACCTCCTACCAGAGCAGGTTGCTCCAAGCCCCATCCAGCCTGGCCTTGAACCCCTCCAAGGAGCTCATATCTCACAGGTCCTGGTGCCAGGGCCTTGGCCTCCGCACCTTCTTTGTTATTTATTTTCTTTGGGTGTTGGCCTCTTTTCAGCTGGACAAACTACACGCTTACGTTAAGCATGTTTCTCCCAGAGACAAAAAAAAAAAAAAAAGCCCTCCGACTGTTTTTAAAGTAGCCTGATAGTTTTGAAGTGCTGTAGGAGCTGTTTTTTGAGGCAGGTGCATTACTGCGAGGGGAATGAGCAAGGACATTGTCCTTGCATAACGTAGAGCCCTTCTGGCCTCTCCAGGATATCTATATTTTGATAAGAATTCTTCTCAGCTGAAATCCCATTGGTTCTGTGGCCTCAAAGGATTTTATTTGCAAATTTTTATTATTTCTTTTTTTTTTTTTTTTTTTTTTTTTTTTTTTTTTTCTTTTAACCACTGATATCAGAAGTGTGACTCAGTGGCGTCAGAGCTTGTATCTAGCACAGGAGATCAAAAGTCTTAAAGAGGAGCAAAAGTGGAACGTCACATATTTGTTTTTACATCAGTAGACAAAGATTTAAAGCTGAAGAGATTTTGCTAAGTAAAACTGTTCTACTGTATTATGGTGCCAAAAGCATGGCTTCATAATTAAACCTGAAATAAGGGTAAAACTCCATGTTCATTGCATTTAACTGCAATCAAAAGGCATAAAAATTGAGTAGGAAAATAAGAACTTGAGCCAAGCCAACCCCCTCAGCGGTGCTTTATTCTGACTGTCATGAAACAACCAAAGGCTTTCATCAACTTGGTGGCCTGCCAGATGTACCAGGCACTTTAAACAAGTCCTACAGGTACTTCATGCTTTAACGGCCTTTAGCAGCTTCCACTAAACTCTCATATACTCACCCAACGATAAAATAAGGTGAGTTTTTTTATTAGGGCAGTCGGAAAAGAAATGCCCAAATTCTCTAGCTGCAAAATTTCAGAGAGCTGCAAAGCACACAGTAATATTTGAATCCCTGTGAAGCAGCCCCATGGGAGAGCATGAAGGTTTTTCCATCACAGATCTTGAAGAAGTAGTAGAAACACAGGTTAACAGGGTGTGTAGAGGGGCCTAAGCATAGACCAGAACCCTCATTCTGCTGTGACTTTTACAAACCCAGCATCCCAATAAATGGTTTTGCCTTTGTACACTTACAAGTGCAATGTAACAGGTAACTGGTGGTAGATTGGACTAGGCTACATTAGGAAATAAGTAAATTCTTCCTCTCCCCCTGCCTAAGAAAAGCATTCATCGCTAACTCTCGGGTTTTCAGTATCACAGCTCTTCATGTGTTGCCCTTTGCTGTGCTTTCAAAGTTGTCTATATCTCCAGCATGGGCCAGAAGCACATGTCACAGATCATTCCTAGTATCTTGCCAGTTATGGGTTCTTACACAGCTGCTCAGAGTCAATGAGTGTGTCTTCCCTCCTTGTCTTTCTTTTATTGGCAGTGAAAGTTGCTTCTAGCATCTATGGATCTGGTATTTTACCCTGACATCCAGCAATGAAGAAGGATACAGTGGCAGAGCCCTGGAAGAGGCTGCCTAAAGAGATGGTGGGGTCTCTGTCTCTGGAGACATTCAAAACCCACCTGGACACATTCCTGTGCAACCTGCTCTGTGTGACCCTGCTCTGTCAGGGGAGATGGACTACCAGATCTCCAGAGGTCCCTTCGAACCCCGTATCGTTCTGTGATTCTGAGTACCACTGGAATAGCTCGGAGAGTGAGAATGAGAACTGAAGACAGAAGAATGATCATTTGACCCTTCCAGTCTCTATCCTATGTCCAAAAATGGAACTAGTTGAATCTGCATATGGCTTTCATCTCAGATCTGCCTTTGGGCAGTTCTTGGCAGTTTGTTGGTCACTCCTCTAGCTACCAGCCTGGTCAACATCTACCTTGTAACCCCATTGTGGGGACAACCCCTTTACATCAGCTTTCATAAGTTCTTCATCTTGTATCACTCAGAAGCAGCACTTGTCCCTCAGCTCCTATCTGTGTTTTTCATTGCCACCCTTGTTCCTGATCGTATGTAAACTCAAATCACTGTTGCTTGTTGGCTCTTCATCCTGTGGTGGTTCTTCATCTGTGCTTGCTCCTTGATCTCCCAGTCACTGTGAGAAATGGGGAAGTGACTGACAGAGTAACAGCCCCCATGTACAGTCATCACATTCCCCTACAAGAAATTAAAGCTGTGGATTTAATGACTAGCAATGAAAGACCAACATAAAAAAGCTGTTGTGAAGTCAAAAAAAAGAAGCATGAATAACACTTTGGAAGTTTGCTCAAAACTAGCAGTATGCCCACTCTTGGTGTTTTAGCCCTCTCATTTGAAAAGTATTTTGAGGGGTTCTTCACAATGCTGAGTAAGACTTGTGATGGTCAAACTTGGTTTTATTTAGGGCAAAACTAAAACACATTGGGACCTTAGGAAACTTATGGTACTTTCCTGAGGTAGCATAACACCCACGGCATTGTAGGAAGGCAGAAGGAAGAGGCTAGGGGAATTTCCTCAGCCATGAGAGATGAAGAAAGAAGAAGGACTTCTGAAGAGGACTGCTGAGAAGTACAACACAGCTGGGGACATCTGGCTGGCTTCCGCCAGAGCACTCCAGTCCTTCCTTCATCTGACCTGATTGACTGGTCTTTTTCAGACTGTGCTGGCTGAATAGAAAAGGAGATCTCACTGCTCTCCAGCAGTCCAAACTTCTTAAAAATGGCTTACAACAGGTTTTATTCATACACAATATCAGAAGTGATTTGAAGGTCTGATAGTCTGAAATCCTTCCAGGCCTGGAAGCAATTGTTCCATATTTCATAGGTGAGCTGAAATCCCCTCCTGTGCAGCCGCATGTAGTTCCCATTTTGAGCCTACAGAGAGCTGGAGATAGAAAACCTATTCTGCAGGAAGAAAACATCCATCTATATCCTATAGGCCACAAAACAACCCCCAGAAAATAATGAGCTTTGCTTGCTGCTGACCTGAGCGGAATTCAAACTGTGAAAATTTCCATAACCAAGATCAGTCAGTTTAACTAAAGAGCCTAAGTGGGCAGCTGCTTTTTAATTTTTGCCTACTTGACTTTTGCTGCTTGGTTATTTCAGGCATCTCATTTCCTGGAGTATTACTTAGAGGAGGGATGAAAATAAAAAGATACATGAAACCGTGACATAAAATAAAACTGACATTCACAAAAGAGAGAGAAAGAGGAGGTCTGGTTCTAAAGCAAGCAAAATTTCACCGGAATAGACAGAGATGCTTTGTTTGTGCCAGGACTCTGTTTTTTTTCCCAGAGAAGTCCAATCTCAGAGAAAAAAGCATGATAGAGGAAGGTCATCATTATTATGGCAGGCACTTAATTAGATTTCCTAACAGTATCCTGATTGATCTGTAAGGTTGTTAGAGATAGGGAGCCCGAAAGCAGTAGGGGGAAAAATTGAATTTTATGGCAACCTTATTGAGTCAATAATTTTCCCTGGCTTCTTTTTTGTCACTCTTTGAATTCATTCACGAAGTAAAACCTCCCTTCAGCCCCAGCAGCGCCTCGCCTTGGAGCCTGCCAGGATTGGTTTATGGACCGTACAGTTCCCAAGCAGACAGACATCGATAAAGGTCCAAAATTGGGACAGATTTAAATAAAATCCATGGTCTTTTTTTGCGGGGGGGAAGTGGGAGTGGATTAAAGCTGCCCTATTTATTTGAGAGGAGAGGACTTAAATCATTCAGAATGCCTGCAGGTCTCTGTTTCCACCACTGACAACTTGAACATGGAGTCATTCCCGGTTTTCAATGACATTGAAAATAAACAAGCTGTGTGGAGGACACTATCATCATTTTGCATAAATTCCGTAGTCTAAGCTTTTTACTACAGTTTGTTTTTCACTTTTTTTTTTTAAATGTGCAAGTTTTGCTTAAAAAAACCCACCCAGTCACAGCAAGGACATCCACTTCTCTAGGACATTTGCCAGTGCTGTCAAGGACAGTTTTATGGGAAGGTATGCAGAGGTCCTGAGTGGAGATGCTGTTCATTTTCCACAGCAGGCTCAGCACACGTGCTCGAGTACTCATGCTGCGGAAATCTGCTCACTCTGACTCGCAGGTGGAGAAAAGAATTATAGCAGCCATCCCCCGAGGCCAAAAAATATACCTACCGCTTGTCACAGTAGTTAGATGTGAGCCCTCGTTGTCCTTTACTTTTGGGGGAATCTTTTTGCCTGCAGACTGCCTAGTGTTATCATTTGCCCACTTCCCAGGGTGTTGTTTCTGCTCCAGCCACCTTTTTCACTTAAAAAACAGAGCTGATAGGCATGAACTGCACTGGTGATAGGTGTCATAAAGGCTTTTGAGTCTAGTTTCTTTGTTTCACAGGATTGCCCATATGAAACTCAGTGACAGCCAAGCTGGCCCTTCTCCCTTGTCAGCCAGCCCTTGGAGGATTACCTATGGACATCTCCCTCTCAATTCCTCTTCACGCTGTATTCAAGGTCAGTGCTTTTCCTCTCCCTGTATTATAAAAAAATTTTCCTCTGTTTATTTAAAACAGCAATTAACTAGAATGGAAGTTTTCCAGCTACTCCAGTCAAGTAAATAATTACATTTAATTTGGGATCTAAAATTCATAGAATCGTAGAATGGTTTGGGTTGGAAGGGACCTTAACGATTATTGTGTTCCAAGACCCCTGCCATGGGCAGGGACACCTCCCACCAGACCAGGTTGCTCCAAGCCCCATCCAGCCTGGCCTTGAACCCCTCCAGGGATGGGGCAGCCACAGCTTCTCCGGACAACCTGTTCCAGTGCCTCACCACCCTCACAGCAAAGAATTTCTTCCTAAGATCTCATCTAAATCTCCCCTCTTCCAGTTTATAACCATTATCCCTCATCCTATGGCTCCACTCCCTAATCAAGAGTCCCTCCTCATCTCCCCTGTAGCCCCTTCAGGTACTGGAAGGACTTTATAAGGTCTCCTCAGAGCCTTCTCTTCTCCAGGCTGAACAATCTCAATTCTTTCAGCCTGTGCTCCATCCCTCTGGTCAGCTTCATGGCCCTAAAATTCCTTTATTTCACTCCACCTTGTCATATAGAAACAAGACAAATAACCAGAAGGTACAAGGTCAACAGCACGTGGTCCATCTAAAACGGGCTTGCTTATGACTCTTTGACGTTGAGGTGAGGAAAAGACTCCGATGGGACCAACAACAACTTAGAAACATTCCCAAGAAACCTGATCCCGCAGAAGCAGCAGATGAGTCACAATTACTCATTTGCTCCTTCAGTTGGTTGGGGAGGGGGGCACAGAGAAATAGCTTATTAGTATTGGCTTGTAATATGTAAAAAATTCATCAACCCACATGCGGTTCAGTTACGGTGGCTGTGATGTAGGGGAGACAGAGCCAAGATCCACCCAGCCTCCACGACTTCTCTCCCAAACTTGTGGTTTCACTGACTCCTGTTGCAGTCAGACCCAATGTATGAGCTGTCTGTGTAGGAGTGTTTGCAAGAGGAATTTCTCCAAGGCGCAGTGTAACACTGACACACACACTCTTTAACTGGGCCAGCAGGGCGAGGGAGGTGATTCTCCCCCTGTACTCCACTCTGCTGAGACACCACCTGTTTCCAGCTCCGGGGTCCTCAACACAGGAAGGACACGGACCTGTTAGAAAGGGTCCAGAGAAGGGCCACAAAGATGATCAGAAGGCTGGAGCACCTCTGCTGTGAGGACAGGCTGAGGAAGTTGGGGTTCTTCAGCCTGGAGAAGGCTCCAGGGAGACCTTGTAACCCCTTCCAGTACCTAAAGGGGCTACAGAAGAGATGAGGAGGGACTCTTGATCAGGGAGTGGAGCCATAGGATGAGGATAATGGTTTTAAACTGAAAGAGGGGAGATTTAGATGAGATATTAGGAAAAAATTCTTTGCTGTGAGGGTGGTGAGACCCTGGAGCAGGTTGCCCAGAGAAGCTGTGGCTGCCCCATCCCTGGAGGGGTTCAAGGCCAGGCTGGATGGGGCTTGGAGCAAACTGGTGTGGTGGGAGGTGTCCCTGCCCATGGCAGGGGTTTTGGAACTGGATGACCTCTAAGGTCCCTTCCAACCCAAACCATTCTATGATTCCATGATGATCGAAATCATCATCTAGCCCTGGGAAAGGGCAAACCGAGTGGCAACGTGAGCTGATTTTGGCATAACATCACCATACCTGCCAGCCTTTTTCTGCTGTGAAGACCCAGGCTGAGCAGCAGCAGGGTCCACACGAAGATTTGACATATTCTCAGGGGGAAAGGGAGTAAATTGCCTCTCCAGAAGATTGTGCTTTTGGTGGTTTAAAGATAAAGGAGGCTTATATCAGAAAATATTTGTGTACAGGCAGTTTGAAAACATTCAGGTAACGTTATGACTGAATTACCTGACTTTATTTTCGCAGTAAACTCAGCTATAGCAAACCTCCATTTATAGCACAGCAAATTAAAGTCACTAATTGTTTCATATGTGCAATGTGGGAATTGCAGTTTCATTTATAATGAAACTTTGATTACACCATAATTGTTCTGGCAGAAAAATTACTCCATTTTCAGAGGCTTCTGCTGTGTTTTCAGACTGTGTCCATGTCTGCAGCAGTTTTTATATTCCTTGACTAGCATCCTGCAGTCACATCTCTCTAGGCTTTCCCAGAACTGTGATTCACATTGCCCGATTCTCAAAATCCAGACAAACTCAACGGGAACATTCTGCTTTAGGTGGAAAAGCAAAGAGAAATGCAGTGCATTGGGTAGCCCGATAAGTCCTGACTCTGCAGAAACCCGGGGCGAATATAAATTCATGATTTTTGCTTTGCTCAGCACCCTCCTCATCTCCCCTGCTTCCTCTTGCAAAAAGCCACTCTTCCCTTGCAGGGTTCTTTTGCCAGTTCCTACCAGAACTTATCTCATACTTGCCTACAAAATACGTGCATGTCTGCACTGAACATCTAGAATGAAAAAAAGCATCATTTGGAAAGACCATGAACTTGTTCCTAAGGTAATGAAACACATCAATCCCGTCCTTCTTGACTTTCTCCCTCCTGTAACATGTTTTGCTTAACGCTCATCCATGAAGATCACACCAAGGTGATTATTGGTACAACTTTTAGTGTGACCGTGGTCTGTATTTCTCCTGTATGTTTGCTCTGGTGAGACAGAGATTTAGGTCTCTGAACTGTTTGCAGCAGGGAACTCATTTTCTTGGATTTCTATGTCCAAGGTCTACAGGCCCAAGAACTTTATAGAATAATATATAATAATAATCTGGAGTTTATCAGCTTTTCCAGTGTCCTCTCCTCTTACAAAGGATCACTGTAGCTCTTGAGTGGTGTAGGAGGGGAGCAACCCCACACCTCTGGTTCCGTAGAAACCCTTGGGTAGTCAGACATAGCACAGGGAAGGAAGAAGTATTTGTAATTAACGTCAACAGACTGGGGCACAAAGTGACGGACAACGCCATGTAATTGGGGCCCAGAGGAGAGAGACTGGCAGCTGAGACCAAGGGTGTCATTTCCATGTCATTGATAGCAGGATTGAACCCTGAAGCGAATATTCACATCACTGGAGTAAGAAGCATTTGGTTTCCTCAAGATCAACTCTCCATAGTCTAAAAGTGTGAGAGAAATGTGTCAGGCCACTTTCCGGGCCTACTTTTGTGAAAATGAAACAGATTTCCAAGCTATGAGAAACATTAACACCCCAAATGGAACTGTTTTGCCAGACAAGGTTGGCCTTTTCATATCAAACGCTCTTCCACAATAAGACTTGCATTTTTCTGAATAGCAGAACAGATGTAGGCATCAGCAGTAATATGCATTTAGCTGGCATTGCTAATGTATTTTTACGCGTGACACACCTCTGGATGAAAAAATTAAAGCATTAACATTGAAAAGTGGAACCATTTTAACCTGGATTATTCAGAACCTTTTCCTCTGCTTACATTTTATAAATACTAATGAGTAGGAAGCCTGGTAAAAGATATGTTTTGCTGCTCACATTATAAATCATCCACATGACACAGATATTCACCTCTGTATCTTTGAACACTGTGCTGAACGAAATGTGTCACTATTTTAGATCTCAGTGTTCTCAACTGGAGAAACTGGTTAAAAGTCTGTCCATCCCTACCCAGGACTTGCAATCTTCTGATAATCTCAAAGCTGGGGGGTTGGTACCACCAAAAAAACCCCAAAACCTGTCTTCAAATTTCTTCCTTGTGATTTGTGCTTTTCTCTGAAGGTTTTTCAGTAATCTTATATTTATCTCCTTGAAATTTCAGTAATTCTGAATTCATAAATGCTGAATTTATGGTAAATATATCTGCATCTCTCAGCATGTCATGGAGTTCCATGTAGGCTAAAAAACTCCTTTGATCAGTTATAATAAATGTCTTCGTTCAGATAATGTCAAAAATATCCATTAACAATTAACATTAGCACTGAGGCACATCCCATAATTGATTACGTCAAATCGCATTCTTGATCAAACATACAGAGATGCCTGATGATACTGGGAAAATATAATTAGAAAATTTGATTGTAATCTATCACAAACCAAATTAACGTATGGAAAATTATTCCGATAATGCTTTAGGAATCTAAAGAGAATTCTTATTATGTTAGAGTGTCGTAAGCCAGACATTGCCATGAAAGGAAAGGTAAAACTAATTAAAGCATTTCCAGTAAAAAGCACTTTTCATTACAAAATTCCACATGTCAAAACTGAAACTATTCACAGAAAAGGCTTGGTTTTAGGAAGTCACAGGATAATTTAAACTCCAAATTGTCAAAATACTTCTTTTTGGTTCTTTAAAGGAAAAGTCTTCTCTTCTGACATTAAATTCCTTTTCTGTTCAGCGATTTTCTTTAATGTAGCA
Organism: Thinocorus orbignyianus; assembly: GCA_013400375.1. NCBI lineage: Eukaryota > Metazoa > Chordata > Aves > Ciconiiformes > Thinocoridae > Thinocorus > Thinocorus orbignyianus. The sequence goes on along the minus strand of VXBW01000772.1, from coordinate 503,852 downwards.
CGAAAAAACTTTAAAAAATAAAAGTCATTCATCAGAAAAAAAAGTGTTTTGATTAAAAAAATCTCTTTTATTATTATGACATCACAAATAATTTATTTTCTTTTTTATTTTCATTTTATTTTTTATTTTCCTTTTTTTTTTTTTTCTCTTGGTACTGATAAAGCTTTGAAATCTCAAAAATTCCTACAGATCAGAAAAATGCTCTGCATTCAGCTCTCCCACATGCATCAGCAATTGATTTTCGCAGCAAACTGTACCGTTGGGTTTAGTTAGAAGTCACGAGACAATATCAGTATTGTGAAACCTATCCAGGCCCCCAAATTCTTTATTTGGGGACAAATTTTTTTTTCAGCGTGTCTCTTCAGATAGATTTAAGTTTTAAATGTTTAACATTTTGCACTCTTTTTTGCCCCCAGGCCTTATCACATTGTATAAACAGCTATTGTGTGGTGTTAAGCCTTTCTCTGTCATCCAATGATGGAAAGTTGATCCATCAGCGTGAGTTTCATGTGCAACTCCTTTCATTTGCTGTAATACACCTTCATTGCTGGTTTCATGATTATTTTTTTATGCAGTTCCTTTGATCTTAAATAAATTAATTTGGAATCACAAGTAATTGACTGAGTTTCATACATAAAAGTGTTTGATATACTACTTTTTGACCTCTGCTCTCCTACATGCCAAGAGGAACGTTAAAATTCATGCCACATTTAGCAAGGAGAGCAAATCTGCACTTGGGCACACTCAAAAAGAATTTTTAAAATAATATCCATGCAGGTAGCTTCTCAGCAACTCACTGCTTACCTGGGTGTCTTTAGTTAAGACTGCATTGTCGTCATGGCCAAAAAGAAACTGCTTCTCCAAAAACAGCTCTGAAATCAGTTCAGGGAGTACACGATAAAAGCAAAACCTTAACATTCACATGGATTCTTATCATCAACCAAGCCTAAGCATCAAAGCAGCAGCTCAATGTACCAAGATTTGAGTCAGAAGCAGTATCTGCTCTATCAGCTTCAATTTCACAGGGAATTAGACGGCAGGTTTTTTTTTCCACGAGCATGAGAGCAACCTGTTCCCAAAGTGACTAAGAATTTTGGCAAGCGAGGCAACACCTACGCTGAGCATTCAGGCAAGAAACAACCACATTCAGGGTTACTGGCCAGCAGACGCCTGGAGGCACTGGACTATCACTGGTATCCAGAGCTACACCTTGGCTTTGAGCCCCATGAATCCCTGGCTACTCTGTGTTTGGTTTGTTCAAAGGGCTGACAAAGCAATCTACCTGTATGCCTTGGAGACCTATCCCACATGACTGCAAGGAGGGCTTGCACTCCTTTCACCAGCAGCAACTGGGAGAAGCTATGGCTGCTCCATTCCTGGAGGTGTTCAAGGCCAGGCTGGATGGGGCTTGGAGCAACCTGGTGTGGTGGGAGGTGTCCCTGCCCATGGCAGGGGGATGGAAATGGATGATCTTGAAGGTATCTTCCAACCCAAACCATTCTGTGATTCTATAAGTGTAAGCGAATCAGACACTGAATGAAAACAGCTAGTGCCTCTGGATCAGCAGCAAAGTGGACCTTTTGCCAGCTGTCCCACCAACCTTGCAATGTTATTTATGCTTTATCTGGAGGAGGACTCACACATCTACAGCTCGCAGGGCAGACACTAAATCTGTGCAGATACAATGTCATTCATTGTGCTATGTGGCGTGAGTCAGAGAAGATGGACACGCCGAGCCAGGACCCATTAACACACTAATCTATCACTTATGGAGTAAGACACACACATGTTCAGCAAGACATTTGAGAGGACACAATGCCGCCTGATGGTGCTTCTAGGGCAAACTCTTACCTTCTTCGATGTCTAACAAGGAAAGGAACAAAAGCTTCAAATCATCAGCCTTTCACCCAGCTGAGAATGAAAAAGGTCACCTTGTCACTCACTGGCAGATCCTACCAATGGCCATACTTGGCTGAATTAACCTCACTGACTTTGACCAAGGTCTCTGTTTCTGTTACCCATATTGGAAACCTTGGATTTAAGCTGAAAAATATCCACATCTGACTGAGTTTTCTGCTGGATCTGGGCAGGCTTGAATTGGGACTACAAGGAATTTAGGCTAAAATACTCCCACCCACTAAATGTTCTTCCAAATCTTTCTGCGAGTCACTCCTGAGGGAGACAAATACTCTCTCACACAGCACTGTAACAGCTGATGAGAATCATTATCAAAATCAGTAACAGGCGACCTCAGCCTCATCTGAGTGCAGATGGGTAAGTACAGAGCAGGGAGGGCATGGGATGATGTGTAGCTGTGGAGGATGTTCATGTCCAAGCTAATGCAGGTGTTCAGAATCTGGCTGCCAGCATTCAGGATAATGTAAAAATGGTAAGTCCCAATCATGCTTCACTTTTCAGAGAAATTAATAAGAAATAGATTGTGTAATGTAAGCAAGAAAGAAATATAACAGTGCCTAATCTGTTGTTAGAAGAACAACCGTCCAGTCCATTACTTGGGATGTCCAAACAGACTGGAAGTTTCCATCCACCTCGTAGTCCTGAATTTCAATGTGAATAGATCTGGCCTTTGTTCATTGTTTTCTCACCGGAGATACAAGGTCAAAGGACAAGAAGGTTTGGGATATTTTGGCTTAATGACAGATTATTATCTGGAATACAAGGTGCTCAGTGTTTAAAGAATAAATCTACCTCGCCAACCTTAGATTCACACATCCAAAATCCAGATCAAAGAAGGCCCAATCAACCCTGCAATGTAAAATGAGTTTGCCATCTGATACAGATCCAGACATCAGGACGAGAAAAAGGCATAATGATCACCCGAAAAAAAATAGCAGAAAATGTCAGCAACTACTCAGGCTTTATCCAGAACAGATACTATGCTATGCTATTTAATGGAATCAAAATTCTATATGCGGTTGGATGAAATATGCTGAATTTTGGTTGCTTCCTGTCATTATGCATGAAAATTCCACTTAGTGATGATAAATATTGAACCACAAACTACTTTGGAGTTCAGGAAAAAAAATTTTGTTTTCAGAATATTCTCCTGATGTTAGAACACTGTGACTTGGGTCTTTAATCTAGTGTACTCAGCTTCAGTGTCAATTCTAGAGACTCCCCTTGGAACTACATGAAAACTGAAGTCTTGGTCATTGCCCAGCTTTATGGAAATTCAATGCAAGCGATTATGAACTGAACCCTGAGAAGGTCATGTTTGTAATTAAGAAGGAATAAACATGCTCAGGTCAGCGGCAGAGACAAAACAAAGTGCAGACGTGTTCCTCTGCTCTCTGCCTCCATGGTCTTTCTCTGGAGACATTCCAAACCCGCCTGGACGGGTTCCTGTGCAATCTGCTCTGGTTGACCCTGCTGTGGCAGAAGATTGGACCAGATGACCTCCAGAGGTCCTTTCCAACCCCATATCATTCTGTAATTCTATGTGCTTCTCTGCCTGATGATAAGCACCACCTGAACTCCAGGATCTTCTCTCTGTGCCACTGCCCACCAGGCACTCCTCCAGTTGACAGAGCTTCTGCAAGTCAAGTGGAGGGTGTCAGGGACTGGGATCACCCCCCAAAATGGTGCCACTAAAGAAAGCAGAGTCCTACCCTTCTCCCAGTGGTCTCTCTGTCTTTGTCTGCTCAGGCTTTTGAACGTTTTGGGGTAGAGTTACCTTTTTGAGAGCTCTTTGGTTGGAAGTTAAAAACATCCTGATCACAGTGCTTATGTTATGTTGAATTATTCCAGCAGGAAAGGACTTAAAACCTCTCCTTTTTCCATTTCAGGTTATCTTTCTTTACCTCTTAGTGAAATAAAAAAATATAGGTTAAAAAAATTTGCCTTGTATTTCACTTCCTCTTTTTTATTGCATTTTCTTTTTTTGCCTTCCTACATCAACCCTTTACAATCCTCCCATTTTTGGAAAAGCTACCAAAAGGTAACAAGTGAAATAAGACATTGTAGTCCTGCAGCAATCTATTCATTCCAAGTGAAACTACCTCTGACAGGGTATGTTTTTCAAAATAATCCATTTTTATTCTGCCAGCCCCACTTTTTGCAGGTTTGAAATGCAATTGATGTGTTCTTTTCTGTGACTTCAGAAGCATTAAGATTATTTACACTATGTTATTTTAACTTTATTTCACTTCATCCGCCCATAAGGAATACTTTTGTACCTGTCAAACATTCATCATTGATCACAATAAAGGACTGGGGAAAGGACAGGGGTCTCATTCCCCTCTTTTAGACTAAACCAGAATTACTGACCAGGGGCCTCAACCACCTCCCTGGGCAACCTGTTCTAGTGTTCCACCACCCTCAGAGGAAAGAACTTATTTCTCACATCTACATCTGCTAGTTAACTACGGGCAGTGAATCAGCATGTCCTTCCTCATTCCTTAGTTCTGGCACTTAAAATTTCTCCAGTTTGTATATATTTTGGCTACCTCAGGGATGATGCTGGAAAAGGGGGGGAAAGTGTCTTCCTGTATCCACACCACTTTATCCCAGCAGACTTGGCGTCTGATGTCAGGCAGCTGATTTCATACTTGACAGAGATTAGTAGCGACCTAGACCTTGCATCTCACAACCCATGTTTGTCCATGAAATAACTTTGACTCTTTTGTGATCCAAACCAGCTGAGCAATAGTTTCCCAACCGTACGGAATTGCTCATTATTGTCAGCATCAGTGTCTGGTTCATGCTCGTGGCTGTGGCAGCAAAAGGACCCGCAACCCTGCTTTGTACTGGCTGAGTCTTCCTTGAAAGGGGAGAAGAAAACAGAGTGTTTTTTTTTCTTTTGTCTCCTTTAGTCTTTATTTTTGTTGCTGTCACTGAATAGTAGCTTCTACCTCTGTGTAATAACGTGGGAATGTAGCTAATTAAATCCCAGAATTGTAAAATATTCAGGGCTGAAAAAGATGCTGCCACAAAATCCATTTGCGCAGCATATTAAAAGGAACAGAGCAAGGGCAACTGAAGAAATTAATAAAACTCAACCAGTGGAATCTCTTAGATAAGATTCAAAAGGCTCTGGGAATTCTGCAGGCTCGGATCCGTCAAACAATGTGAACTTAGGCGACGACTTGGCTCTAAATGAGAGGAGTAATCAAAATCATGACAATATTTCTTCACCACAGATTCATTTGATTTGGAATAGGACTCAATCATTCACAAACACTGTAGAAGTGAGAGCTGCTGGATGGGGTTTTTCAAACTGAGTTGGGGGGCTCCGAGGTTTTCATGTTTCTTTTCAGTTGCCCAGATACGCATCTTCCTCACTGGAAGGAGGATTTGAGCAATCTGGTTTTGTGGGAGGTGTCCCTGCCATGGATTTTGGAACTGGATGATCGTTAAGGTCCCTTCCAATCCAAACCATTCTATGATTTTATGATTCTGTCACAGGGGACTTACACTAAAAGTTATGGCAAAATAATCAGACATGTATCTGAGTTGTGCTAATATTTGCACATCTATATTCATAGTCCTCTGAAAGTCTTGCCACTTTTCCTTCTCTTTTACCTTCCAGCAGTCACGTGCCTGTGAAATGTTTTGCCTGACTTGGGAGGGAAATAAACTCCTCTGCTATTCTATGCCAGGTTATTATGTTAAAGACTTGTCTGCCTACTAATGAGAGAAGAAGAGGATGAGCTTTCGCTGAGAACTTTCATTAGAAGTGTTGCATCTTTAGCAGAGCCCTCTCATTTCGAAGGACACTGTAATCATCTTGATGGGAGTTTAAAAAAAAAAAGAAAAGAGAGTATTCTGGCTCTGTATCTCTGTATTTAGCTTCCTCCCACTCTCTCCCTCATTTTCACCCTCTCTCTCCCTTATGCACGTGTCTGAACACACACACACACAGTGTCTATGGGCTAAGGAAGCAACAACCTGTGATGCATGGATTTCCTGAGCTGTGTGTTTCCATCCACTCAGGTACAGTTATTTATCTCAGAACAGCCCAAACCCATACCACACAGACACAAACTCTCACACACCGGACTTCCCAGACTTTACTTTTATTCTTCTGGTCTCACTTTTATGGATTTGACCTTTATTTTCTGCACACATCCTGCCAAATCTTTTGCGAATGAATTTCATAGACACAAATATTTGCTCTAAAGGAATTTGGAATTATAAACACCAGCATTCAAGCAGACTTGACTTTAAACATGAATGCTTTGCTATGGAAATACTTGCATTCTTCACTCGGGGAATAGAAAATCTGCATCTTGCCTGACCGCTTCCAGCCAGGCAGCAGAGCCCGAGTTACAATTATGCACCGTAGTTCCCTGTGATAGAAGTGTACTGACATAATAATAAATTCAAATGCATTCAGATAAATACATTTCAAGTAAATGCATATTGCTCGAGGATGCTCAGCAAGGAGGAAAAAAAAGAAAAGCCCAGTAGCCTGAAATATTACTTCCTGGGACTATATCTCTGCCTTTATGCTGATACATTCTTTGGGAGATCTTTAATGCAGTTCCTATAATTAGTGAGTACTTCTTAATCACCTTCTTGAGAATGAAACCCCTCTGTAAAGCAGGGATTGATTTTTGCAGGCATTGTAGAGCAAATGCTTCTTGTGTCAGTGGAAGGAAGGTTGCAGGGTGGAGGTTGGGGGGGGTCTAAAACATTACCAGGGGGCACCAGCTCCTGGAGAAACAGGAGTGAAATCCTGGTTGAAGCCCCTGGGCATTTTTGGCAGCTGGATTTCAGGGGGAATGGCTTCATTTGCATCAAGCAGGAGGCACTGAGGTATGTGGGGACAGAGTCAGGTGCTCCTTTGCCTTGCCTGGATGAGGAGGTCACCAATGGGCTGTGTCCCGAGGGCTTTCCCTTGTATCCTGCACTGACCAAGCCCCTCCGGCCACTAGTGTTCTGTTCTGCCCACTCCTCTGCCGGTCACATCCCCAGGGCTAATGGTGTCTACAGGCAAAATGTGTTCCTTTAAATAAGATTAACTGCCTGTGATAGCATGGAGAGATTACCATGTGGGTTTTTAACCCTTTGGGTGTCCTGGGACAAACTCCACAGGAGTCCCTCCAGCACACAACTAATTGCCTGTGCATTCTATATTGAGATGGCATGTTTAGAGATGTGGAAAATGATCACTGAACATCCATCTAATATATTGTCCTACTTGGTAATTCTTTTGTCAAGCGTCTTGTGAGAGGAGAGAGCGGTAGAAAGAGCAAAACCGGGCAAAGACTGTTGTTCTTGTAAACATCTTTGAGTTTAACATTCAATAATTGCACAGCAGTGAGAAGGACCAGAGCTTTTAAGCCTTGTTTCATTTGAATGTAAGATCAGCCTGGTGAAAGAAACATCTAGAAAAGAAATTATGTGAAAGTCTTCCTTCTGGTACTGCTTGTCAGGTGTTTGAGAACTTAAAAAGAATAGATGACTGAAAAAAAACCAAACAAACGAGTTTTCATTTTAATGCAATTTTTTTCCATCTCTCTCTCTCTTTTTTTTTCTTTTTTCTATACAAACTTGAATTTGGTAAGAGAGGGTTGTACATTTACAAGATATATCAGTTGATTGTTTAAGGCCAGGCTGCATGGGGCTTTGAGCAACCTGCTCTAGGGAGAGGTGTCCCTGCACAAAGCAGGGGGGTTGGAACTTGATGATCTTTAAGGTCCCTTCCAATTCTAACCATTCTATGATTCTATGATTATGGTTCATTCTCTGGACTCCACAGAACCCTGCCTGTCAGCAAGCATCCCCAATTAATTCCCTGTTTTTCAGTTTGAAACAAAGGCAGTTTTTATGACATTTCATGCTGAAATGTATTTACCTGAAATAATTGCTCAGGAGTGATCTACAGGATTTAGACTGCTTGGAATTATTCTATAGCATTTAGACTGTGGCAGCCAAAGGATTTAGGCTGTGATAGTGCTCCATATCTCAGAAAACAGAGCAGAGAACTCACACCCAAATGGATCTGTGCTCATCTGACTAGACTAAGCCTGCACTGACATACAACTCTTTGATTTCCTGTAGAATTTCTAACACGCTCATGTGTATCATTCCACAACTACTGGAATATCTGGAGTGAAAAAGTTGAAGACAACTGTACAAAACCCAGGCAGTATTTTTGAGAATTCAAAGCAAAATGTGGAAGGGGACTGTGTCTTTCAGGCACCTGAAGGCAGCCTGAACAGGGTGATTTTGTTCATTGTTGGAAAGCTGAGGGGAAGAGTGTTCGTAAGACTAACCTTTCATGCAAGGATAAGTTAGATTAATGGTTTACAAAATGTTCTGGGTAAAGTAACTCTTTTACCTGCAGGGTTTTAGGTGGGCAGGCATGTGAGAAGTCTGTTTGCAGTGCTGGCATGCACGGTTTATTCAGATTATACCTGCAAAGTCAGTAGTGATTTCATACCATCAGAATGAATTTGGAACAGATTTCTTTGCCCTCTTCCAAGAGAGATAATTTGCAAGAAGCCCTCTCAGAGGAGGTTAGACCTGTTCATTCTTTAACCTTCATACCTTTTGAAGCACAGGCTTTCGAGGAGGATATTAAAAGGGCGTTGGAGGACTTTGGTCAAAGAATAAGACCATATTCCTAAATCCTAGATTCTCTGTATCTATCAAGCACAGAGATTCTGTGTGGTCTGGAGATTGTCATTTAACGTCTCACATGCTTCAGATTCACCTGTTCAAAAATTGTAAAATTCATCCATCTCCCAAAGTAGGTAACTGATATTAAAAGTTTTTACTCTAGGACAGGACATGGACTATGTACAAGAGCGGTCTGTGAGCTTCACTTCACCACTGCTTGTACCACACTTGGAAATTATCAGTTCCTGAAGTGTAAATTGGGAAGGACAGGGCCCCAGGTGATGCCAAGCAGCCACATTTCCACTAACCAATGTGGCAACAGAGGGAACCAGATAACTCCTGGTAGGGCCTGGAGAATCAAATCCTACTATAGAGCAGAGTCAGTGTAGGTACACATACACACATAGATATCTATGAATGTTTATGCACACATATCAGCCAATTAGCCTGATAAACTAGTTAACGTTGAGGCAGAATTGTTTTAGCGATGGGTATAAAATGACTATATAAATCAAACATTTCCCTTCCTTGCAACCCCAGTCATTCTCAGAGAAAGCATATGGAGCTTGGCCCCTGAAACAAGGCAGAAACAAAGAGCTACCAGTGCTTTCCCAGCCTTCTCTTTCCAGGATTGCTTTTCCAGAGGGTTCTTTCCATAGAAGCTCTGACTTTCCACCCTAGATTAAGGTGGCAATGATTTTGAAACCATCTTTTTCCTTCTTTCACTCACTGGTGTGGTGGCTTTCAAGAGGAACAAGGAGACCTCTCACACCACGTGCCTTGGCTATGGCCATGGTTTGCCATGTGGCCAATTGCCTGGGGCGGCAACTTCTAGAAAATCCCATTCTCTCTTACTACAAAGGGCTTTAATTGTCTCTTCTGCTCAGTCATAAATGTGTCTCACACATGTGTTGGGTTGAACACAGTCTCTGGTTGTATGGCAATGAAGCTGGCTTTAGATGGGAACTGCAATAAGCTACAATACTTCCCCACATTCTGTAACAGAAGCTTCCAAAAATCATTGAAATGTACTCTAAAATACTTTACAGATGAGAATTTTCTCAAACACGTGGCCTGGCCTGGTGTTCCTTCAAGCTGATACCAAGTAACTTGCTGCCCTTATTGTGCGATCTTATTTTTGTTAAATAATAGCAGGAGGAGCAAGAGATCGAGAGAGACACATCAAAAATGGTTCAATAATGAGGATTAGACTCTACAGAGACTCACTGCTTTTTCCCAACAAGCCTTTCATAAAGAAGAATCAAAGAGGACCAGTGGTTGTTCAAGGGAAAGACATGGAGAACTGTAGGATCAACCCCTAAACATGTATGCTCAACATATGTAAAGGCTTCCCCTTGGACTTGAAGGAAGAAAATGCTCCTTATTTCTTTCCTTACTAGAATAATTACAGTATATTAAGACACAGCAGGCAGGTCAGAGCAAAGCCTGCTTGGAGTTTGCATTTCAACTGCGCATTCGGCACTCGCATTGTAATATATTCAAACTGACAGCATCATTATGGTGAATTAATCTAAATTATGTCTAGACACATATTTACAACAACAGACATCATAGAGCCTGTTTGGTGGTGGCTGACTGCTCAGAGGGTTTAAACAAGAAGATCCCAGGTTTAAACTTTACAAACAAATAGACTAAACTGATAAACAGAGGAATAAATGAGTTTGGGCCATGCTTCAGGAGCAATACCAAAATCCTCTTCCTAGAATTTTACCAGTTTACATGTTCCTTTACCAGTTTACCATTTTAATTACCCTTCTCTCTGCTGTAGGGAGGGTTTAGGGAATTCAGAGCAAGTCATAGGAAACATTACATGATTTCTGCTTCTGTGCAGTAAAAGTGCCTGGATATTCCTACAATTTAAAAGATTATCTTGAATCTCCTATGACTACTTTAACTCAGGTATGTCAGGAGGATTAGCTATCATTTTTAACATTATTAAGGTTAAAGACTTTAGCATTGGCTAAAGTTGGGGTTGTTCAGCCTGGAGAAGGTCTCCAGGGAGGCCCTAGAACCCCCCCTAAAGGGGCTACAGGAGGGCGGGGGGGACTCTTGATCAGTGAGTGGAGACATAGGACAAGGGGGAATGGTTTTAAACTGAAAGAGGGGAGATTTAGATGAGATACTAAGAAGAAATTCTTTCCTGTGAGGGTGGAGAGGCACTGGAACAGGTTGCCCAGAGAAGCTGTGGCTGCTCCATCCCTGGAGTGGTTCAAGGCCAGGCTGGATGGGGCTTGGAGCAACCTGGTCTGGTGGGAGATATCCCTGCCCATGGCAGGGGGCTTGGGACTGGATGATCTTTGAGGTCCCTTCCAACTCCAACCATTCTATGATTCTATTGACTCCACCACTAATGTTGATGGAGGGAGAAAGAGTCTTGTAGTTCACACTGTTATTTTTTGTTATTTGTAAGAACAAAGGCTTTACAAACAAGACTGATTACTTTTAGCGCTTTCCACCTACAGACAATCATTTTATTACCCAGCTGTAATAAATCCACAACTCTGCCAGTGGATTGTGTAATTAATTGTAATTTTATAGACTGAATATGTACAGCCCTTCATCCTAAACTCACTGCAGCATTAGAGCTCATGCCTACAGGGGGGGGGGCATCGTATGAGAGGTTTGGTGTTTCAGAAGTGGCGGTACCTGTGATCCTCAGGATAGCAGTTGGACACACAGGAGAGACCTGACCCAGCCTCTATGTAGCCCGAGGAGTCTCCATGTCATCAGAGAGGACCATACCACTGTGTCACAACAGAATTCCCCTGCAGTGACATGGGGACAACATGTTCCCAGCCCACCTCGGGGAAACGACAGCCTTTCTCCCCTTGTACAGGGTTAGTGACTGAGAAGAGAAGGCTCCAAGGAGACCTTATAGCAGTCTTTCAGTATCTGAAGGGAGTTACAGGAGAGCTGGAGAGGGACTCTTGGTCAGGAATTCTAGTGATAGGACAAGGGGGAACGGTTTTAAATTGGAAGAAGGGAGGTTTAGATTAGATACTTGGAAGAAATTCTTTGCTGTGAGGATGATGAGACTCTGGAACAGGTTGCCCAGAGAAGCTGTGGCTGTCCCATCCCTGGAGGGGTTCAAGGCCAGGCTGGATGGGGCTTGGAGCAACCTGGTCTGGTGGGAGGTGTCCCTGCCCAGGGCAGGGAGGGTGGAACTGGATGATCTTTGAGGTCCCTTCCAACTCTAACCATTCTATGATTTCATGACTGCTTCTGCCAGCCCCTTTTGGGTCTGAGATCACAATCTGAGAGCTGAGGAGGTGCAGGGGGAGGAAAGCAGGGGGCAATTGTGCACTGAGCAAGAAAAATTTGAAGCCTGAAATTGCTCCAGTTCCAGGTCTCTGGAAAGCACTAGTGATTTATACACTTAAGGAGCCCCCAACAGTAAATTCAGCTCCTTGTCATGCCTTTTTTTTTTTAATTTGCTCTCCGTAGGGAAGCAGGAAACATTAACACGGGCCCAGTAACGTGTCTAAACAGCTTCCAGGCTGGAGAAGGCTTTCTCTTGGCTGACTCAGAGCACCGGCAGAACTACCGTCTGTGCAGATGTGCCGGCAGATAAACCGGCTGGAAACAGAGCAGGGCAAGTTCTGTACACGTCCAACAGAAATGGGGCTGAGGTAAGAGTGGTGGCAGCACAGAAAAGGTCAAATCCATGTCTTAAGATTGCCCAAGAGTCCTCTGCCAAATCCAGTATTTGAACCCCAGCACCTCCTGAATCCCGTGTGAGCAACTAACTGCCAGCGCAGAGGAGGTTTACCTTCAGGAACACTCTTGCTGCTGCCTTTAATAAGTGCTTTCCAAAGTGTTTTAATAGTTATTTAGAAAGCAGGAGTAGAGATGTGAGCGTATGGCATTAGTTAGCCACTGCTAGAAGCTGGCTTGCCTCTCTGGTCCCTGCTGGGTGAGGGAGGCTAAGGAAATACTGCAGAGGTTCCAAAGGGGAGCCACAAATCTGACTTTGTGGGCTGTCAAGCAGACTGTAGGAGGGGAGACATAAAGACCGTAATTTATTCAGTTTGTGGAAAAAAAAAAAAGAAGCCTGGAGTGATTTGGGTGTTTTTGTACAAGTGTTAGCACATGGGATGGATATCTGAGGGGAGAGAGCTTTTAAACTTCTACTGGCAAAGGCATGACAAGATTCAATCACTGATAAGTGTCCAGCGGTGGGAGAAAATCCAAATCACAGCCTGCAATCAGTGGTGAGGACCAGTGGTGAGGTTGCCTTCAGGCTATGAAAGAATTCCTTCTCTCTGCCTCTGAGACGTATTTTGATTGCTTCTCTACCCACTTACCACTTTCTGAAGTATCAGACCTTGGTGACCAGTTCGAAACGGGACAACTGACAGAAGGCAGCGCTACGTCTCAGCTTTCTGCTTCCTGTGTCTTTCTCTGGGGCTCTGGGTCTCAGCAATGGCCAGATTTGGGGTAGGAAAAGCATTTTACTTTAAAAGATAGTCAGACAGGTATCTTGGGAGCTTTTTTTCCTTTATCTTCAGCAAGAAGTGCATTTTGCAGGCTGGAATTCCTCATTGTCCCAAGGGGCCTTCAGGGTGCAGATACGTGGTTCTGTCTTCCTTGCACCTGGTGCTAAAGACTGAGACACTCTAACTCTGGTCTTTAGGACATGCAGGAATTCAAACGATTCTCTCAGGCTAGTAAAAGGACATCACTACTCACGTTAAACATTTAAAACAAAAGTCCCAGAAAGTCCTTCTCAGCCCTTGAGAAGGTCCATCCTGGCAATGCCTAAACTCTCATGCAGGTCCCCCACGCTGGCAGTGAGGAGCAGCTTGAAACCTGTCTCATTTCTGTCCCCCGACAGGGTCAATAAATTTGAATTTTTCCTGAAGAAATATCCCCTTAAGAACTTAATCTAACAGGTGTCCTGAGAAGATCCCAAACTGTGTTCAAAACATGACAGTTGCTTTTGAAACACAGCCAGAGAAGAAGGTCTTCATGTACCTGGCAAAAGGTGAAAATGCCCAGCCAAGTCATGGTCAGTTGACACAGGTTTAATTGTCCTTTCTCTGCCTGGAGGAATTTAAACCCCAGGTTTCCAGAGGAAGAAATCTTTGCTTCTGGCACTCCCTTGAGCACTCTGGTTAAAAGGCCGTTTTACAAGCAGGTGAACACCAACATCAGTCATGGTTTTGAAGGAAAGTGTAATGTTCACTCTGTGTATTTGAAGGCAGAGGGCTGACGTATCCTTTCCAATGTAAATTAAGGCCTGGGAATGTTCAGTGAAAGCACTCAGATACCCTGCCTGCGAGGAGAAGTGGAATACAGGAGTTTTAGCCCCTGTTGCCAGTAGCCAGAATGTCCCATCAGGCTGGCTTCCCTCTTGTTTTATCCAATGCTCCCCTGCTCTCTACGAGGAGCCCATCCCAGCACTAGTAAATAACTATGAGCTTGTGCATGGTATTCCTTCTGTGAACCTGAAGCTTAAGGATTTCTGAAATTTCCAGAGGGATAAGTGAGAAACAGAGAAAGGCTACGCCAGGAGACGATACCTACAACTATTTTCAGTATATAGTCACTTCTGCAAACTGCCTATGAGAAATATCTGGGCTTTTACACACAAGTGGAGTTATTCTGTGAGCAGCAGAGAAAAAACGTTTGGTGTAAAACAAGAATTATTGCAATTCTTCTTGTTAACCTGTTTTCTTAAAAAAATGGTAACACACCTAAGTGATCTGTCTGTGACTGCAGTTCAGTTTCCCCTTAGCTTTTGAACCTACCCATTGATTTAGATCAAATTTGAGATAAGAATAAAACCCTCAAAGGTTGTTACTGCCAGAACATTACTCTGGAGGGGAGTTGGAAGTCTGAAAGTGCAGAGGAATCTGGAGAGGGGAATAAAATCTTAACATTGGTCTGTTAAAAAAGTCAAGAGGCAGAGTCCTGTAAGAAACCCAACTTTGTGGTCTGTGCTCATTATTGTAATTTCACTTTTTCTTTCTTTCTGCAGAAAATATCCATGGTTTCTGAAGGTCTGAGCCTCACTTTTAGGTCCCTCCAATAGCTGACTGTGACCCTTGTAAGAACTTTGCAGGAGTGGTATATTTGAGGGCTGTGAAATTTGATTCAGGTCAGCCTACTTCAGGCTACTTCACCCACTCCAACATATCCCCTAGGTTGAAAGGCGGGCTAGTAGAAACTAGTTTATTGCTTTGAAATGCTTCAATCGCTGCTTCTGGTCCATCAATGGCAGAGCGGGCTGCAGCATGCAGGGAGGTTTGTTTGGGCAGCTGGGAGCCAGAGCAAGCCCAGACTCATGGAAGCAGTCATCGCTTTCTCACTGTTAATATACCCATGTGGAGCTCCCTGTTGTTGTTTTTTGGGAAGAGAGGGTGAGGATAGAGGGAACACGTGGTTGAAATACAGTTCCAAGGGCAGTGAACGTCATTTGATCAGCATGTGGAGAGGCCTGGGAGAGGAGCATCTGCAATGTGCTATTGCAGGTAGAGATCCCTCTGTCCTGGCTGTCTGAATATTAAAGACATTTTCAAGAGGTTGCAAAGTGATAATTAACCTTCGTGTCCAATATTGCAGGGCAAGAATCTTGCTACTGAGCTTATTCATTCATGATGGCCAATGCATGTTCATTAAAAAAGGCACATTTGGGGGTTTTTATCCAATTTCCCCATGTATTTCAAAAACTCTTCACGTCTCGTAAAAATTAAAAATCTCATCTTCTAGGCAACACAATCAAAGTACTTACAGTAAGTTTCTTTTTGCCAAAAAATTGTGATGGATATCTGCTGCTGTGGTGTATATATAACCCTTCCTGCCCTGTAACAGAAATCCATTTTAAACAGCTTACAGTTACACAGCTCGTGTGAGGTCTGATTCTATTTCCAGTTATTGGCCATGAAAGCTCCTACTGTACAAGCTATCGGTGATAGCCGTTTGGTGGGTAATTACATAGCTTCCATTAGCTCAGTGCCACGTGTCAGCTGAGGCTGGGAGCTTCCGCTCGGGATTAGCTGCCTGTCTGATCGCAGGGTGCTGTCAGACATCTGCTGGGGGAATTTCTGCTGGTCCTATTTGCATTTAAACTAATTGCACTTCTTCCACTGTCAAAGGCAGGGAAAAGGATTATTACACCGAGTAAGGTTTTCTCCTATTCTCTCCTCTGGGTCCCTTCACACTTGCCAGGTTGTGTGACCATAATCTGCCCAGGGAAGTGGTTGAGGCACCATCCCTGGAGGTATTTAAAAGATGGGTTGACATAATGCTTAGAGACATGGTTTAGTGGTGGTCTTTACCAGAGTTAGGTTGATGGTTGGACTCGATGATCCCAAAGGTCCCTTCCTACCTAGACAAATCAATGATTCTATAATCTACGTACCTGGATATCAATCAAGAACCTCTGTATGTATGCACACATGAAGCACAGACAATCTCCACACACACAGTGGCATGTTGTATTTAGTGCTTTAGGGTCTGACCACAGCAGAGCAAGTACACACAAACGTAGCAGACGGACCAGACTCTGCAGAGCTGCTTGGGATGCTGTATTCCTGTCTGGGAAAAACCCCTTGCAGCCACAGGCACCCTCAGTGCTGGAGCAAGTGATGAGGATGGGGACCAGGAATGAACAAAGGTGGGCCTTTGTGGCAGTACGGCAGCTCCACAGGGATTAACTCAGTTTAATTTGAATCAATTCAACATTTCACTCCTAACTGCTGGAATACTACCTGCAGCACAATGCATCCATGCTTCCCTCCGCATTTGCTGCCCTGGGATGTTGGTTTGCCCATGTGTTTGACAGCCATGTCACATTCCCTGATGCCTAAGTATGTATTTCCTTCACTCCCTGACCAACAATTTGACGAGCAGTGCAGCAAGAAGATAAAAAGGCAGCATTTTTATGAATAAAGGACAGACAACTATGATAAAATCTGCCCCTTTTACTGATGACAAGCCTCTCAACAATCCGTCTTCATGGTTGCCTTGGCAAGAAGGGCTGGCCCTGCACCTCCACCCAAGGGCCCAGCTCCTGGCTCAGCCATCCCCAACCACCTGCACCCTCATGGCTGCAGCTGTGGGACACGCCATGGTTGCCCAAGCCTGTCCTGGTCAGGGGCACCTGCTTCCGTCAGCATTCCCGTGGCAGGGATGGGAGGAAGCATGGTGTCTGCCAGTGGTTAGCCAGCTTGGGAACCACTCGTGGTCTTGACAGCCCAGCTTCTGCAATCAGATAAAAGCATTGCCATTTTGATCCAGAAGGACATACAGCAAGACAACCAAGGGGCTGAGCTCATGTCCCCCTGCCACCCCACCCCAGACCTCTGCAGGGAAGGGATGGGGATGGAGACAACTGAGTGGTTGCTGGCATCTCCTCACCTCATTGCAGCCATCTGCTTGGGGCCAAGGGGAGACACAATTCCTTCCCTTAGGGTCAAGGTGAGTCTGAAGGACTATCTCAGATGCAGAGATGCTCCTTGCAGCACAAGAAGGGTCCCAGACCTAATTTTCATTTTCTATCAGGTTGACTGAATCTTCCCAGGAAAATAATTTATGGAACCGTGACTTTCGGATGTCTTTGAGCAGAGTTTCTTTTTTGAGACAGGTATTTACATTCATACCAAAGTGGATGGATTTGCATTAGTACCGAGCACTCCCAGCTGCCGGTGAACTCATCAAGACCTGACCAAGGGCAACGCTCCTGGAAATAGGAGGCTTGCAAAAACAGTCTAAGCTGTCAGCATCACACTAGGAAACACTGTCTTGTGCCTAGGTCACCTACACAGGCATGGTTGCTCTGTACAGGCATGATGGCCACAGCCCTTCTCCAGACCCTTAGTATGGTTAACATGTGAAGCTTCCATTGGGAATGCTGGACAAGACAAACAGAAGACTGGAATGTGTGTAGCAGACTGTTTTTTTCACCTGCCAATCTCTTCTTCCATGACCTCCCTGCCACTGTGAGCACAAGCTGTCCTGGTTTATACACCCCCTGCATACCAAATTTGAAGGAAGTCACACCAGTTTTCTACAATAAACCCACTGACACCTGTTTCTCTTTCCCTGTGAGTGTATCAGCACCCAACGTAGCCTCACGCCTCTCGCCTCCTCCACCTCAGCAGGGGATCTGTCACTGCCACTCACATCTCAGCTGAATGTAGGCGATTCTTCCTCAGATGACTCTTGAAACCCATTTAAGAAAACACACTTTCAAAAATACTTCCTCTTCTTTTTAATTTTTTTTTTCCTAAATTTTTGGCTTCAGCTTTTTCTGTAGGGTCTTAAGGCAGGTATGTCAAAATGCTTACAACTTTAGTATCACTGAATCTCCCTGGAAGCACAAGCTGGTTTGCTAAATTCCTGGACACATTTACTACCTGGGCTTAGAAACACAGTGTCATAGAATTGTCTGGGTTGGAAGGGACCTTTAAGATCATCTAATCCAACCATCAACCTAACTCTGATTTAAAAAAAAGTCACTAAACCATGTCACTAAGCACTATGTCAACCTATCTTTTGAATCCCTCCAGGGATGGTGCCTCAACCACCTCCCTGGGCCACCCATTCCAATGCTTCATAACCCCTTCTGTCTACAATTTTTTCCTAATATCCAATCTGAACCTCCCCTGGTGCAACTCGAGGCTGTTTCCTCTTTTTCTGGCTCTTTGGGAGAAGAGATTGACCCTCACCAAGAGCTCAAGGCTGCTCCATCCTGGAGCATCCCAAACGGGAAAGCAGCCAGCCCCATGGATCACCCCAAGATGGTGAAGCCACATCACACCAGGCACAGACAGTGGCTGGCAGCTGGTACCTCCTTCAAGGTCCCAGTGTTATTATATTGGGACTGAGGGTAAAGAAAAAGGTACTGCAGGAAAGATCAAGAGAGTCTTGCATCTCCTTTCACCCTGAATATGTGACTTGTTTCACTGGGAGCTGCTCCAGCTTTTAACAAAATCAGATGGTCAAAGCAAATGAGGAAGATTTGAGAATGTGCAGTTAAAGTGAGCGATTTCTTCCTCTTATATTAAAAATAGTTTTTTCTGTGCTGACCTAGAAGCTAGGTTTTGTTCACCAGATCATTTATGCAGATCTATAGTCCACGGGATAATTAAAATTTAAGAGTTAATTAAACCACCACTGATCTAAGCATAAGTCTATGAAGAAGATAAGGAATCAGATACCTTGTATCTCCTCTTAGAAGTCATGACTTCTATCACATATAATTACTTCCCCCTGTGGTGTGCATGGAAAAGACCTGTTTCTAAATGAGGACATTTTCTATTAAAAACAGCATGAGAAAGGTTCAGACACTGAGGGCTTCATCTGCAAGGCTGATTTTCGAATGAAATTAGCCCCAACCTGGCAAAGCAAGGGGAAAAAAGGTTTATTTATGAGTGAGTGAATAGCTCTGTGTCCTTTAATGCCATCACTTCTGCTCCTGAAATTAGACATGCCCTTAAAAGCTTTGTTGCAGCAGACCTGGAGCACGCGCTGGAGGCTTGTTCAACTGGCAACGTGCAAACCAAACACCTGGGAATCATGGCCTTCAAAAATGTGCCAGTAACACATGGATCCCAAGATCCTGGCACCTAGTTGTTGCTCTGGCAATGACGCAACTGGCAAGTGGACCTTGAAGGAGGGACGACTTGGAGAAATAACTTTGTAGAGACTTGTGCATGGACTGAAGGGGAAAGATGCTGAGGATGTGTTCAAAGAGTTGGGACAGTTGAGCTGTGGGGTTGTTCATGGGACTGGGACAAAATGGATCATAAGGCTGTGTGGAAAGGTGGTGGATTCATTAGAGGTGGTCCAGGAACGACACCTGGCATTGGGAGAGAGGAGCTATAGGGTCTGGTGGAAGTTTTGGGACTGCATGTGGGGTAAGCTGCTGAGCTGGCTGTGGGGAATTATAAGGGGGGATCTTCTCAGTGCTTATAAATACTTTAAGGGTGGGTGTCAGGAGGATGAGGCCAGTCTTTTTTCATCGGTGTCCAGTGACAGAACAAGAGGGAACAGGCACAAACTTGAACATAAGAAATTCCATCTAAACATGGGGAGGAACTTCTTTCCTGTGAGGGTGGCAGAGCCCTGGCAGAGGCTGCCCAGAGAGGCGGTGAAGTCTTGTCTCTGGAGACATTCCAACCCACCTGGACGTGTTCCTGTGTGACCTGCTCAGGGTGACCTGTTCTGGCAGAAGGTTGGAGCAGATGGTCTCCAGAGGTCCCTTCCAACCCCACATCATTCTGTGATTCTGTGAATTAAACCAAGGGCTGTATGGAAAAATCCCTGGCTAGCAGCAGCAGCTGTAGAGCGACATTTTGGGATTATTTCTCTTGCCATAAACACTGTCAAGTTTTATTTCTGCTCTTTGCAAGGTGAGATTCTGCAGAGATTTGCAAGCTGACTTAGGTCATCTCAGTTGCATGAATTAATCATGCAGGATCCAGCTGCACATGCGGGCAGTTGCTACAGCCTCTTGAGTTCTGCAAATGTAGCTGACACGGTGATCAGAGAATGAGATTGCTGTGGAAACTGCTTCAAAAAGCTCTTGTATTTCAGATGAGGCAGTGACCTAAATGCTCTTTAAGGGTACAGGGAGTGGCTTGTGCTGTAACCAAGTCCGTCAATGAAACTGCACTTGAAAAAACACCTGAGGAAACAATAGAATTTTTTTCTTCAGTTGTCATTATTTGATTTGTTGAAATGGATAGATTGTTTATCCTCTTTCTTAAAATTGCCGGCTTCTCAGTCTTCAGTTTTACCCCAGCCCACCTGGCAACAAGGCAAGAAAGCCACTATTTGGCTGATTCCTCATGTCTCCAGGTAGAGGATACCTTTCCTGTCTGATGCTGGATTTGAGGAAGCAAGTAAGTAGGGGGTTGAATAGGAAGCTGGTTTTAGTTGAGGGTCGGTTTATTACTGCTCTCTGCCCTCCCCACTGAAGAAGTGTCTCCTTCTGCAGACAGCCTTCCTGTCTGTGGTCCTGGTGATTCGTCTGGCTCCTTCTTGTTTGGTTCAGAAGACGAATGGGTAGGTTGTTCAAGGAGCTCTGAGGATGTAGCATAATTTAAGTATTGACTAGATACCACTTGTCCAAAACCTGAAGAATTTGCGAAACATATGGCAAAAGCATTAACGGATAAGCAGTGAACAGAAAAATAATACTCATTGAAAAGCGTTTAGCACAAACGATTTGTTGAGCTCTGTTTGCAGTAAATAAAGTTTAAATAGATGTATATACACATGTGTGTGTATATATCAACAGCAATGTCTGCTTTTTCAGGGTGCCTGCCTATTCACAAGGTGTCTCAGCCTTTCCAGCAGAGTAGCAGCAGGAATGGTGCATGACTTTCATGGTACTGAAGGAATACTTTCAGGCAGGCTTGATCTCTTGCTAATTCTTACCTGCAGCAGGAATACATTTCAGAGCTCTCAATACTTCAAATGCCAAGCAGAGACACAGGCTGTTAAAACAGGTTCTTTTGGGTTTTCTTTTCTGACTTGGAAGGGCAAGAATAAGTGCTGCTAGGACACCTTGCTTGGGGTCATTTAGCTGGAAGCAATCAGCCAGCATCATCTGAGCCTTTTCAGCCTTGCTGTTTGCATGCAGGTATGCTCTGCTTCCAGCCTTTGAGGAGTAGCTCATGTAAGACAGACCTTCACAGCAATGCTGGTATCCTTCCCACCGACTGTGGCAGACGTTATCAGAAACCAGCTAAACTCCACACTTGTATGAAAACACACCAAAGGTGGCAATGAAATGAACCCAGACGGTCCCCTTAATCACCCAGCCTACAGGATTCACAAAACAAAATGAGCTGAGCTCTGCAGGGCTCCTATTTTGTGTTATTTTATAAATGAGCTTCTTTGGGACAACCATTGTAGCTGAACTTGCATTATTTTCCACCTCTTGTGGCCGGCTGGAGATGGAGACGACAGAGCTGGCTGAAACCTGAGTGTGGATGTGGGGGAGAAGAAAGGCTGTGGAGTCACGAGGCTGCTGCATCGTATGACAGGGAATATGTGTGCAAAGCAGGGAGGGGGTGGCAGCAGAAAAGGGCATATTTCTGCCCTCATATTTATGTTACAGATCTGCATCACTGTACCATTTGGTATCATGATGACCCAGCTTTCCTGGGGAAAGCACCTACTTTCAAAGCAGTTGGCAATGGCCCTCAAATTCCAACAACGACTAGTTAGTGTCTCAAACAACCCTGTCGAGATACCAGAATGAGCTTCTCACCAGGTATAGGTCAATAATGTTTACCTTCTTATTGAAATATTGAGTGTCCTACACACACTTCCACCAAACCAAACACTATTCTAGCTTTATGAGAAAAATAATTGCAGAGGTCTGGCAAAGCAGGAATAGAGGCTTCCCAGTTTGGGCATTGTTTCTGGACCCTCTCTGGGTCCTCTCATAGGTATATACGTAGGCAGATATCTTGAAGAATCGTTCTCCCTTGTCTGTCCTGGGGATAGGTCACATCCAGAGGGTAGTGATCAACAGCTCAATGTCTAGATGGGGATCGGTGACAAGTGGTGTCCCTCGGGGGTCCATATCTTCATCAATGACATAGAGAGATCAAATGTACCCTCAGCAAGTTTGCAGACAACACCAAGCTGTAGTGTCTAGATGACCAGTACTACTATATAACTCCCATTTCTCAGT
Organism: Thinocorus orbignyianus; assembly: GCA_013400375.1. Taxonomy (NCBI): domain Eukaryota; kingdom Metazoa; phylum Chordata; class Aves; order Ciconiiformes; family Thinocoridae; genus Thinocorus; species Thinocorus orbignyianus. The sequence goes on along the minus strand of VXBW01000772.1, from coordinate 481,591 downwards.
GGACTTTAATATTACTCTTTTTTTCTTTTTTTCCCTCTTGCAAATGGAAGTTAGTCAGATTCTCTGTCGAGTTCCAGATAAGTGGTCAGAGAATGATATGGGTCTATGATTTTTTTTTTTCTCAGCTGCTGTTGTGTTCTTAACATAGAAAAACAAAGGTGGTGACAGAAGGGGAGGAGTACGGGATACTGAGCCCAGCATTTCAGCAATGTCCTTGAATTCTTGTTTTACCTGTTCACCTGTAACTGTATCTTATCAGAAGCACATCAGAAGCCTCAGGTAGAAATACAGGCAGATCACTGGGCCTGAAAAAATGAAGCCACAGGCTCCCAAAGCGCACAAGGACAGAACCAAGACTGTGCTTTGCTGAGAGCATAGTGAAATGCATTAGACTCTTTCTAACAGAAATAAATCCTTAAGCTGTGCAGAGAAATGCCTTAGGAACTTCCAGTGGGCTTCTCCCCTCAGCTCATATGCTTGTTTCTGAAAGTGGAACATAAACTCATTGTCCATCTGCCCTCACTCCTCTGTCTTATGGCCAGAAACACCCACCAGAATAAGCAGCTAGGCCCTGGTCCTCACTTTCATGAAGTCAGGGACATAGTGCCCTTGAGGATCTGGCCTCCAGCATCAACTTTGAAGACAGGCTTTCAAACAAAGTATTTTCTCAACATGATGTGGTGTTTCACAGTGGTACCATGCAGTGCTCAAGAGATTGCAGTGATTCCTGATTAGGGAGGTGTGTTGAGGTAAGCGCGTGTACCTCTGTCAGTGCTTGAGAAATCTAGTCACACGGTCAAAAGGAAAATCATGAAGGGTGTGAGTACTAGGAATTGAGGAAAATTCCCACAAAGCATGCAATGTCTCCTCTTAGAGCACTGGTAGGGAATGAACAGGACATTAAGCAGAACATATGCTACCAAAGTCCTTTTGAACCTTCTGCATGCCTGACATGGTGCAGAAGGGCAGATTTGTGTCTCCTGAACACAGAAGGTCTGCAGGAAATACAGAAACATCTAGAACTCTCTGAAATTATTCTCCCTTCTCCATCAAGTGTTTATTTACAGATGTATTGCTCCAGGGGTAGACCGCTGAGGGGAAAAAAAATAAAAAACAAATAATTCATATCATATGACAAGAATGTAGCCTTGTGACTTCTCACATTTCCTTGATTATCTTACAGAGTTTTAAAGAAATAACCAGCATGTGAAAGGCAGAATGATCATATTTTGTGTGCTGTAGATTTTAACGTGCTGAGAACGTGGTGTGCAGCAATATAAATCATCAAGACACTAAGAACTTGTCCCCATGCCTTTAGTGACATTTATTGTTCAAACGACTTCAACTGCTTCATCCGAAGACAGGATCTCATAAGACTACTTATTATATCAGACCAGAAATAAAAACCAATGATCCATACAAATACCACAAAACACTACACAAAATTCATCCTGATTCCGTCTGAACTAAAATGAAATTCTGAGCCATTTCCTGAAAGTGATTCGGTTACGAGCTGTGATCTAAACACCCAGCTCTTTCCATAAGCGTCTTGTCTCTATATCAAACTATAATAGTCAGTTTGGAAACGCAGACTGTGCTTGAATAACTAGAAACAGATGTGATTTTGGAAAGGCCAGGAACTGTAGAGTAGAATATTCCCTTCCAAAAATCTTAAAAATTATACACAGAACGAGAGCTATACAGGAATATTATTACACTCATGAACATTTAGAAAATTTCACATTACCACCATGCCACAACAAGTCTGTTTGCAAATGTTTAGCTTGTACTTCAGTGCATCCCAGCGATACATTTCCAGACGTAAAGATTTTGTAGGTTCATCCCCACCATTTCCAAGCTTTAAGGCAGCGCATCCCATATTTCCTTTGTTGAGATAACCTGGAAAAATGCACGTTGCCATGATACTGCAGAACCTATTTGGCTGCAAACTGAGAGTTTTACTAAAATGCTGTTTGTCACAGGGTCAAAAAGCTCAGGTTTGAGAAAAGCAACTTGGAGCTTCAAAGCTATGATGGGCTATGAGGATGATGAGGGGACCAGAACAACTCTCTGATGAGGAAAAACTGAGGGACTTGGGCCTTTTTAGTCTCTGGAGAAGAGAAGATGGAGGGAGGATCTGATCAACACCTATAAATAATTAAAGGATGGGTGTCAGGAGGATGGGGCCAGTCTTTTTTCAGTGGTGCCCAGTGACAGGACAAGAGGTAACAGGCACAAACTTGAACACAAGAAGTTCCATCTAAACATGAGAAGGAACTTTTTTATTTTGTGGGTGGCAGAGCCCTGGAAGAGGCTGCCCAGAGAGGTGGTGGAATCTCCATCTCTGGAGATATTAAAAACCCTCCTGGACACGTTTCTGTACCACTTGCTCTGGGTGACCCTTCTTTGGCAGATGGGTTGGACTAGATGATCTCCAGAGGCCTCTTCCAACCCCATATCATTCTGTGATTCATTTTCTCTCCTAAATGCACATAGATTTACCAGGAAGGTTTAGACAGATCAGACTCAGTAGCTCCCCTCAAGTGGTGCTGCCTGGGGTGGCAGATGTGGCCTTCATGGGGTCACAGGACACGTCCTGCAGCTCCCTTCCCACCCCTCCCTCAGTGTCCAGCGGTGCTCCATGTCCTGCCCTGCCTGATAAGCAGCAGATTATTTCCAGACCTTTACATGCCAGAGTTATCACCTGGGCGTGGTACCATAAGCACTTCATATTTAATGCCATCATGACCTTGTATTTAATAACTGCATTAAGATAGTTGGTTAGGTACGCACAAAGTCCAACCTGTGCATGCTTACAGAAATGTGTCCTCTGATTCCTGATAAATGAGCAGAGGTTTGTCAGTCACTCAAATTGTCTGCTTTTTCTCCTCTTCTCTCCTCTGAGACTTCTATTCAGTGGCCAATGCCTGCAACATGCTGGTTGCTTGGAGATTTAGAATCGCTTGTAGATGACGTTATTTAAAATGAAGACCCTCAGGCTGAAATGAAAGAGGAAAGGCCTTTCAGTTTTACCAAATGTACGCATGTTCCCCACTGTGTTGGTTTTTTTTTCACTGGATAATATTCTAATAAACTCAATGCTTTGTTATGAGCACCAAGAATCTAATCCAATTTTCACAAAAGGCAATGGAAAATAATCCATTTGTTTTTCATGAGGCTGAGATTCTGCACGGACTGTGTTTTCTCTCTCTACCCAGCAGATATGTGATGCTGCAGATGTGGTTTTGATTGTCATTAGATGTTCTTTAGATCATGTTATTCCTGTGCTGAGCCTGATTATATCATTAGAACATCTGTTTATTCCAGATTTGTTCCTTTTGGATGCTTTGTCATCTCCGTTTTTAAATCCTTGAGGTTGTTTTTCCTGAGGAAAAAAAAAGAAAAATGATGTAGAGATATAACAGGAAAGCAGGAAAAAGAAAATAAAAAAAAGGGTAACACTGTTACTGTCCTACCTTTTTCAGCCAGTGGAAAGAAAGGATCCCTTTCCTTTCCTGCTCTTGAGGGGACAATGCAACTGGCTTCTTTTAGAAGTCTACATGTGGACCAGGGGAATCAGATTCTGGAACTGCCAGATTTGCCAGGGGACAGGCAAATGAGAAAGCAGGAGATGCTTGTGCACTTGGAAAAGAAACTTCTCAGTTGCTTCCTCTTCATGGTGAACCTCTATGCATTTGTGAGCTTGTGACCCCCGCAGCAGATATGGACGTCATCTACCTGGACTTAAGCAAAGCATTTGACACTGTCCCACATGACATCTTAGTCTCCAAATTGGAGTGTCATGGGTTCGATGAATGGACCGTGGTGGATAAGGAACTGGCATGATGGCCACAGTCAAAGAGTTGTGGTTAATGGGTCACTTTATTGGACTCCTCTCATGTAGAAAACATCGACAAAATCTGTTTAAAACTCTCACAGTGAGGCAAACAAACTTCTTTTAATTCTGTTTGCTGTCTCCCTGTGGCAAGCACAGCAAGAGCCAAGTTCCTGCTCCAGGTCCATGTTTGGAAAAGGTTGTTTGCCATGGAGCCTCTCTGATTAGACTGTACAAGGAACCATGCTGGATATGGTGCAGGAATGCACCAGTGGTTGGATAATTACTGTAGTGGTTTCCTCTACGGTTTTCTTCATTGTTCCCTCTCGATTTGCCAAAAGGAAAATAAAAGGGGGGGGAGGGATTTCATCCAAGTTTCTCCCCTTTAAATCCTTCAATGCTTTCCTAATAACCACATATCACATTCAAACTCCTTGTACCGGCTTGAAAGACATTCTGTAACTCTCTAGGCTGCAACTTCAAGTGCCTCTTGTGCTTCTTCATAGTTATGTCTCAACAACCACATCCTTGACCTGAGTGTGGGTGACCTCTCCTTCCCATCCCCAACCTGTTCTTAGTGGGAGGGTTCTTGAAGTCTTACTCACAGAAGTATCATCTTTCCACCCTCTCTTTCCGCTGCCGAGTAAAGCTTGTTTCTTTGGTCATGAGGCCCGAGTTTATTCAACGGTATCTTTAAAATGAATAAAAGCATCAACAAAACATTACTTCTGCCAGACCCAAGCAGATGCCTTTTGGGGTGAAGGCTGTGGTTCTCATCCTCCCTCAGCCCATAACCATCCTGCTGGTTGTTCTCACTGTAGCAGCACATCTAAATTTAGATTGCAAATTCTTTGCCCGTTAAACTGCCTATTTTTTGTGCCAAGTGCAGAGCACAATTTGGGCCCTGCGTAGTTTGTCTACGGGTTAGGATTATTTACAGCTGGGGTGGCACGCTGAGGCTGGCGTGCTGGCCAGGCTTCCTTGCAGGATGCAGCCTGCGCTATGCTCTGTTTCAATTTAATTCCTGGGTGCAAATTAAGGTATTGTCTTTGACCATTAAACCAGCTCACATTGCCACTCAGTTTGCCCTTTCCCAGGGCTAGATGACATAGAATCATAGAATCATATGGAATCATAGAATGGTTGGAGTTGGAAGGGACCTTCAAGATCACCCAGTTCCAACTCCCCTGCCATAGGCAGGGATACCTCCCACCAGACCAGGTTGCTCCAAACCCCATCCAGCCTGGCCTTGAACCCCTCCAGGGATGGGGCAGCCACAGCTTCTCTGGGCAACCTCTTCCAGTGTCTCACGACCCTCACAGCAAAGAATTTCTTGCTAATATGTAATCTAAATCTCCCCTCTTCCAATTTAAAACCATTACCCCTTGTCCTATCACTACACTATAAATAGAGGACTGCTGAGAGATTTCTTAGGAATCCCTCTTTTTCTCTATGCAAAAAATGTTTCTGGAAAGGTAATTTCTACAGAAAGGGCTCAGCTCCAGAGCTCCCTTTCCTCTCACCTCAAAGCAGCCAACCCGTTTCCTCCAGTATTTGAGGGAAAAGGTCCAATGTCTGAAAAGGTAAAAGTAAGTTAAGTGTGTGTGATTTGAGGGCGGAAAAAGTCAGCACAACTGGTGATGAGCAAGGAATCAGAGAATCGTAGAATGGTTAGAGTTGGAAGGGACCTTAAAGATCATCCAGTTCCAACCCCCCTGCCCTGGACAGTGACACCTCCCACCAGACCAGCTTGCTCAAAGCCCCATTCTTAAAGGAAAATTTTCTGCATCGACTGGTCAGGTGTAGGTTTGTCTAGATGACCTTAAAGAAAAAGAAACCATGTAGAATCAAAGAAATAAAAACAAAAAAATAACCCAAGAAAAGATCAATGTGTTATGTAAAATACATGTTAACAGGTAGCACTAAAGATAAACTCTGACTGCTGCGATTAGCACAACTGCAAACTTTTCATTGCACTCCTCTGCTGGCAAACAGCATGAGGCTCCTGTTGCTTCCAGAGAGGTACTTAATGACTTCTCAGGCTTAGTCAGTATTTCAAAAATTCATTTGAGGCCCAACAAAAGGAAAGGTACATTTTAACCTAACTAAATTAAAAAAAAATTAATCCAGGTAATTTATTTTTTCTTTTAAAATGTCAAAGTAGAACACTTGAACTTAAATAATGACATTCCTTTATTTTTTTTTTCCCCTGGTTGAAACAATTTAATGAATTTGTGAGGGATTTCCATGTAATTTTGCCTCACCCACCTCTCTTTGTTTTGGAGAATAAGATAGAAAGACAGAAACGTTTCCAATTCTTTCCATATTTAGAAATGTGTAAGTGAATAATCCTGTCTCTCTGTAGGACTGAGACCTCTGCTCTTTCCAAGTGCGTGACTTTCGGGGGCGTCACTGGGCATTTGTGCCAACAGCCACAGACAGCATTGAGCTGAGCCTCATGCACACTGATGATATTCATCCTACAGTTTGGAGTAGCAGGTGCCAAGCAGCTGTTTGCTGTGGTGCCCTCCTCACCCAAGCCTCTTCATCGATGGTCCTCCCCGGACCTGCTCCTGATGGTTCCACTCTCCCTCACAGGGTCATAGGATTGCAGGATGACATGGGGTTGGAAGGGACCTCTGGAGATCATTTAGTCCAACCTCCCTGCCAAAGCAGGTCCACCCAGAGCAGGTTGAACAGGAATGTGCCCAGGTGGGTTTGGGATGTCTCCGGAGATGGAGACTCCGCCACCTCTCTGGGCAGCCTCCCTTACCTCCTTCTTTCACTCTCTCCTTTGTAAATCTTTTCCTTTCTCTTATCACATTCCTCTCCTTGTCCCAGATACCAGGGCTGTGGAAGTACAATAGTGTTGGTGCTGCTATGGGTTGCTGTGGTTTATCTCCTTTCCCTGGTTTTTGGCTGTGTTGTCTGTTTTAACTGTAAGCAATTCAGGGTGCAGACTGTCTCCTTCTATCCATCTACACAGTGTCTAGAACTGTAGGTCTCCATTCCTGTTTGAATCTTAACAACAATAAGTATGTAAGCATAATGGACAACAAAGCTTCATGTACTCATCTGGATAAGAAACAGTAAATAAGCATGATTCTTGCTTCAAAACTTCACCTTATATGAAGTAAAATAATTCTATCCTCCTACAGTGGGATCCTTCCATGCCTATGTTACTTTAAATGTGTTCTGTATTTTTATTTTCCACTGGCAGCCTTATGCGCCTACACATAGCAATCTTTCCAGCAAGATAATTCCTCTCTCCTATTTTCCCTTTCCCTCCCTTTCTCCTGTGGACCAAATTCCAATTTCTCAGTCTCCATATCCACAGCCTTATAGAAATTCTCTCTTCTATCCTGCTCTGCAAGCCTAATTAATAGCAGAGCCCTGCAAGAAGTCAGCTCACATAAAACTCAGGGTAGGCTCCTGCTCTGCAATTTCTTTCTAAGCAGAGGTGAAACCAACTAGCTGTAGAGGTATCCAGTGTTTCCTTATCTCCTGTGAGGGTAGTCTTCCACACAGCCTCTCGCCAGCTTTTCTCTGACTCACCCAGCAAAGCTGGGATTGGAATAAATTGAAATGAAGGGAATTCCCAAGCTTTAATCCTAAGGTCCTACACCTAGTTCCCAATCTGCGCTACAACAAACCAACAAAAAAGCTGTAAAAAGAAATGAAAAGGCAAAGGCAGGGTGAAGCCGTGGTTGGAGTGAAGGGTCGTGGTATTCCAGAGCTCATGAGACCCTCCTGGTGGGAGGGAATCCTGATTTTCTTCAAAAAAAATAATAGGAAAATATGATTCTTCCTGAAAATCTGCACTTTCAACATTGTTTTTAGCTTCCCTCCCTGTGCTAAAAGGGCTGGCTTACATTTTTCCCCCTGGATCCACAAAATTTCTTCTATAAAATGCTTTCCTCCATATCACTCACAAATCATTTTGGGATGGTTCAGTGGTCTAGAATCTTTAATGAGCTTCTGTCACTGTTAGGCCACTGCTTGGAAATCCAAACGTATAAGGTGCACCGTGAGGGAAAGAACCCTTTTTGGGGCTCACCATTTATAGCTCAACAAAGATCAAGGATGAAAATAGTGCAGTCTCAACTAGCCGCCAGACCGGTTGATACTGGTAAGCTGTAAATAAAACCCGTCTGTGTGTCACCGGGCTGTGAATAAGCTGCTTTGGGCAGCTGAGGAATGGCTTGAGCTGGACGTCAGAGGTTCAGTAAAACCTCCCCTTGCCTGCATGACAGGCTGCTGCCCTGCTCAGCTGTTGGCCGTCACCTAATAGTTTGGGGTTTGGTTCTCTTTTGCCTTTAAATTAGCTCATAACAAACCTCAAGTTAACCTTAAACCGAGGTCAGTCTGAGGCTGGGGAGATGATATATGTGCCTGATACCGAAAACATCCACAGGGCAGCACAGCTGGTGAAGGGTCTGGAGAATAAATCTTATGAAGAGTGATTGAAGGAGATGGGATTCTTTAGTTTGAGGAAGAGGAGGCTGAGGGGAGACCTCACGACTCTCTACAACTGCTTGAAAGGACATTGTAGAGAGGTTGGTGCTGGTCTCTTCTCACAGGGAATTAGCGACAGAACAAGAGGGAATGGCTTCAAGCTGCAACAGGGTAGGTTTAAACTGGACGTTAAGAAAATATTCTTCAAAGCAAGACTGGTCAGGTACTGGGATAGGCTGCCCAGGGAGGTAGTTGAGTCACCATCCCTGAATGTGTTTAAGCATCATTTCAATATGATGTTGGGGGGAGATATGGTGTAGGGGAGAACTTTGTAGAGTGGGGTTGATGGTTGGACTTGATGATCTGAAAGGTCTTTTCCATCCTGAATGATTCTGTGATTCTACAAAATCTAAGGCCAGGCTGGATGGGGCTTGGAGCAACCAGGTCTGGTGGGAGGTGTCCCTGCCCATGGCAGGGGAGTTGGGACTGGATGATCTTTAAGGTCCATTCCAACCCTAACCATTCTATGATTCTGATTACTCTAACTCCCGTCAATCTAGTTACAGACCTTCCTATAAGATAGAAACTATTCTGGTCCCACAAACCTCTACTCTTCCTAGCAATAGGAGAAGTAGGATAAGAACAGTCCTCTCAGGTATTTTTTTAGATACTGGATTTTTATTTTTTTTTTAATATTAGTGATCAACACATGGTGTTCATTTCACTCCCAAAGTGGAACCACCAGATCTGAATGCAAGCACAAATGAAGCACATCTTCCACAGAGTAAAAGCTCCTGGGCAAAAAGAAAAAGAAAAAAATAGAGAGGAGAAAAAAAAAAAAAAAAGTCTCACTTTCCTACATATTTCTAAGAGCAACTTCCAAATTTAGTCTTCCAATGAAGAGCCAAATACCACCTGCAAGATATTGGTGTGTGATGTGATCTGTTGCAGCAAGGTCTCCAGTGGCTGTAACCAGTTTTCTCAGAACTCAGAACCAGTTTTCTCAAAACATCTCGTAGTAGAATGTTTTGGAGCAGAGCTGATCTAATGAGAAGCCTTTCTACTGAAAAAAAGAAAAAAAAAAGAAGAAAGTTGTGATTATATTTCTACTTTGGAAAAAGATTAGGAGAATGTTTTTAAACTGCTAAAATGCCCACATGTCAAAATATTTTTCTAGTTAAAATGTTAGCTTGGTTAACAAAATGCTTGGTCTTTTTAAATAGGTAGAAGAAAAATTTGTTTAAAAAATACATTAATGGAATGTTTAGATTTACCAGATCAAAACTTTTTTTTTTTCCTAACCTCACAAAAATAGCCAAATGTCCCACATTTGGCTGAGGAAAGCCATCCAGATCTAGAATGTTCTTCTGGAAGCACTGAGTGTGAAACGGCTTTTTAGGTGACATCCTTTCATTTTGCAAGTCTGCCAAATCTATTCTTCGCTCCCTGTGAAGTGCCCAGGTGTTAATCAACATTGTCCTATTAGCTACAGAGTCCTCTGTTTTAACTGCCTGGGGATGGTATTGTTTGCACAGGTGTCCTAGCTGGGGAACTGAATTAATATCCATTTTCCTTGGCTAAAAGGCTTGTTTTTCATGTCTTGCCTGTCTTTTTTTTTTGCAAACATAAACACAGAATCTCTTTCGGACTTGCATTGATAATTAACTGTTTTGACACAACAGGCTTTTCTTTCCTGCTGATGCTTGTTTCATTAGTATGTAGATACATTTTCATGCCTTCACCGAAGGACCTAGTCCTTTCCTCACCGAAATAATTAAAAGTCTTGCCATTAATATCAGTGCAAGCAGTGCCTGGTCCTACATCAGTCCTCCTCTTTTCCTGAAGAAGTTGCAGGCTTCCCCAAAACCAGTGACTTGTGAGCAGGTTGTTCTCCATGAAACGCCACGTTAAGGTGAGTGGCTGCTCCTAGTCTGTATTTCCTGGTGTTCTCATGGAGTGTGCCCTCTTTGGTGACACTACTCATTCTGTCATAGTCCCCAGGCTTGTGCTGTCCTTTCCACTGGAATTTGGTTATGCAGACCTGAACTCCAAATATTTCCTGTCCTGGCCTACTGACCAGCCAGCCAGTGCTTCATACACTACTTCATTTATCTCTTCTATGAGCTAAGAGTTTTCAAAACCAAATCCTTCTTTTTTTTTTTAATCCCTGGGAGTCTCTGTTTCTAGTTTGTATCACTAACTTTTTATGGAAGAATAAATCAGAGAGATCAGCTTTGCATTTAGCTCTGAAGATGGAAAGGCTGATCTGTTCTATAGGACACATCCAGACCCTATGACATAACCTTCCCCTGTAAACTTCAGAGGGATTTCTAAGTGAGTTAGGGCTCGCATTAGAAAATGACACCAATTTGTCCCGACACAGAGCCTAATTATATCCAATGTGAAGATTCCTGGGTTTTCAGTGAGATTTGACTCAAATACCCGAAGGAGTCCCATTCCACAAAAATACCTGCTGCCTTTTCCAGAATATTTGGTCTTGCTTCTAAACAAAATGAAGTTTATTTAAGCTTACTAACCAGGAATGGACATACACCACAATTTGTTCTCTGTAGGATAAAATAGGCTACGTTTTTCTGGACTTATTTTTATCTCCTAGCAGACTTTCAGATCATTTAAAGCACTTAAGTGAAAATAACATTCTGGCAATAAAGTAACCCACTATTCTGTTTCAGCATACCTCTCCCAGAGCCACTAGAAAGGGCTGGGTTTTGCTGTAGTGGACAAAGACTCCACCCAAGAACACCAGGTGAATGCAGGAAACTTTAGAAATACAAGCATTTGGCAAAGAAATTGCTCTATTTTGTCTGCACCTGCGGAGTTTTACCTACATTCAATTTTGACTAGCTCCCTTTTGTGAAGATAATAATGAAAGAACACCTAAGAATGCAAGGAGCTGGTAGTTTCTTACGTTACAGGATCAAGAGTATCAGCCCACAAGGACAAACTTTTCCTGTAGATTGCCTAAAAAATCACATAATACTGGCAGCTGGGAGATGAGGTATTACCTGTGGGAAAACTGGGTAGGATACTTGTAAAGAAGTGCTTGCTTTACCCTAGCCAGAATGGTGAAGTCTACAGTGGGTAAAGTCCACAAAGATAAAGGCAGGTTGATGGTCTTTATGGCTTTCACCACCTTGTTGGAGAACATTTCTCAGGCTTTGCTGGGGATGCTCGAGTTTTGGGAGTGGGGTAGAGGGACTGCAGCATGGGGAAGGCTTGGAGCACAGCATCCAGCCTCCGTCCCTCTCCAGTCTGGCTGATTGCATGGACACCCTCAAAAAATTTTAATTCAAGTAAGAATTTCCTGCTCCATCCCTTTGCTATCCCTTGGCTAAATGAATATGAAAATGGGGGTAGGAGATTTGGCAGCCTGGGAAGTCATGTAGCGGTTAGAGAAGCTGACTTCTGCAGGCAGAAATGAAATGAAGATAGCCAGCAATTTCTTATCTCTGATTTTTGAAAGGTTTTTGAGTGTCTGCTAGCTCCTTTTGCAATTGCCTTGAGATACTGAGTCCAAGTGCTGCGTGTTTTGAAATCTCTTCCAAGGGGAGAGTTTTCTGAGATGCTACTGCATATGATGCACAGCTGAATTCCTTGCCTGCTTCTTCTCTGCGCTGTTGCAGTGACACAAGAAGCCACAGGCATCTGTGGGTCACAGGTCCCCACCTCAGCACTCACCTCCTTCTCCTTCCTCCCTCTGCCCTGTCCTCAGGCAACTCTGTCCCTCCTTCCTCATTTTGCTCCGCAAACTCTTACCCCTCAGTCGTCAAAGTGGTTCTTCACCTCCCACCTGAACCCCGTAATCACAAATCCATTAATTACAAGACTTCTCCTGCACGAGCAGAGGTCTGGTGAGGATGCTTATTAGTTAGATGACAGAGAGAGTGTTTCCTGTTTATCTGGTTCTTACGTATCCTGCAACAAATAAGCCTCAGCTTTCATAGGATCACCCTGATTTTACCGAGGTGAGTCCACATCCTGGAACCTGCGATTGAGCTTTAATGCCCTGGAAACTATTTTCTTTCTCACAAAAACCCCCACAACCAACCAACCAACCAAACAAAAAGAAAACCAAAACCAAACCCCCTTTATTTTGCAACATAGAATCATGGAATAATAGAATGGTTAGAGTTGGAAGGGACCTTAAAGATCATCCAGTTCCAACCCCCCTGCAATGGGCAGGGACCCCTCCCACCAGAGCAGGTTGCTCCAAGCCCCATCTAACCTGGTCTTGAACACTGCCAGGGATGAGGCAGCCACAGCTTCCCTGGGCAACCTGTTCCAGTGCCTCACCATCCTCACAGTGAAGAATTTCTTCCCAAGATCAAATCTGAATCTCCCCTTTTCCAATTTAATACCCTTACCCCTTGTCCTATCACTAGACTTCTGACAAACATCATGGTGTAGACACTTAGTGCCACCACCGTGTGCTGTTCTCTTGTGCTGTCACTGTGTTGTTGCAAAGTGACACGGTGGCATTTACAAAATGAGGAGAATTAAATCCAAAAATGAAATATTTGGGAGGATTTTCTTTGTTTTTAACCAGGGCCGGTGAGTCAAAAATAAATCAGCGGCTTAAAACATATCACAAAATTCTTTGAACAGAATCTCAATAAAACGCTGTTCATTAGTCATTCTTCTATTACCAAGCTGCTTCATAGTTATTGCTTATACATAAGAAGCTTGCTAATTGCTTTTATATTGAAATCTCTAATTGAATATTTGGCTTAACCAAATAATAGATTAAAAATGGCATGAAAGGAGATGACGTGAACAGCTGACTTTTCTGGTGATGGGGAAGAAGCCTTGGGAGAGAGCTGTGTTGACAGCAAAACAGCCTTTCTGCAGCAAGTGTACAAGGAACTGATTTACTTCAGTATAACTCCCTCCCCCCCCAAAAAATAATCTTCCATCATTGACGCAATTTTTATTCACTGAGCTCTTATTCTTATCTTGCTTCTTTCTCGGTAGCCAAGCTGGACCACAAAGAATTCCCTTTTGACTTTGTAGGGAATCCCTCTGTCACACCAGGTGCAGACTGTGGGGCATCACTCTGGGGGGTTCCCCCTTCCCTAGAGATAACTCAATTTGTCTGCTCCCAATGCAAACAACTTTATTTTTAAGCATTGGCTATACTGGGTATGGGCTATTTCTAGAGCCTTACAAGCAAAGATGAGCAATTTCCTCTCTGGTAACCTAACTGGGCTATTAAATCTGAGATTAGCAATCTCCCAGCCTTAAATGGTCTTAGTGTCACTGTATACAAAGCCGCCTATGTCAGAACACTCTAGTGACAGCATTGCTCTCGAGCATACACATCCAAATGATTGAGCTGTAATTATTCTCTTAATCATTTTCGGGAAAACACTGCATAAACTGTTATGATTTCTTCATTTTTTTTCACTGTTGTCGGTCATAAAGATATAGCAATTACTTCTAGTTATACACAATTGGTTTAATTTAAAGGCGACTATATTACAAGGTGACTTTAATTGCGTATGGGTTGGCACATTAGAAGGGTTTCCAGTTAAAATATCTGAAATGTTTCAGAAACTGGAGCCGGAGCTTCACAACTCAGTGACCAAGCTGCTCCAAACAAATGAATTGGGTCACTTCACGGATGCAGATACAGGCAGCAAAATAACGTGTTTTCAGGTGACCCTTTTCAGCACTGATGTGGACCCTCTTAGAAATCAAAACTCCATATTACCCATACAACTATTGAATTAATGTTTATAAACATTAACCTTACAATGACAGGGCTTGGAAGATTTCAGCCGATGTGCCCAGGCACATGGAAAGAGAGAACTGTATTCGAAACAGCTTTGATGATTATGGAAAATCTATCTCCAGGCCATTCATGGCTTTTGAGAGAAGATTTTTGACACAATCACCTTGTTGGTTGCCATTGTCACATGTAGTTTGTGCTCATCTCTGTGCAGAATGTTCAAGACCAGGCTGGATGGGGCTTTGAGCAATGTGATCTAGTGGTAGGTGTCCTCCATTACAAGGGGATTGGAACTCAATGAGGTCCATTCCAACCCAAACTGTTCTAAAATTCTATGACACTTCTCCTAACAGCAGAACAATAGGGGAAGAGGAACCTCAGGGGCCAACATCACCATGTTGTCTTCAGAGCTGTTTTTGTCATTGTATCAAGCAGGAGCAGGACTGGTCTTGAGAGAGTAGGCTCAGACACAACAGGAACAGATACTTCCTGGGGTTTTTTTGCATTTTATTTTGCCCTGTGTTTGACAATCCTTTCAAATGCCAACTTCCCTGCTCAATAAGGGCATATAATGAGAATGAAAAACAGACTAGGTCTTCTAAGCCACTAGATTGCAATCTTTTGTAGAAAAAAAAAAATTAGAAGATGACAATATAATTCTTGAGAGAGTGAGTCAGCCTCATTTCCTGGCCAAATTCTATTTTGAGTTATTAGTTCCCCTTTGTCTGTATTGCCCCACACTTTCAGAGACACTGTAGTTTACAACCAAACTCACAGTACTCTGACGTGCTGTTAAGGGTCTACTTCCTTCCACTGCACAGGTGATTGCCAAGGTTGTAGGAAGAGATATTCTCCCTTGTTAAATCATGGCATTCTGCATTCTTGGGTTAGTCTTTACCTAAAACCTGCTGTATAAATATAGATTTCAGAGGAAATGTATCATTCTTTATCACCTTTGTTGTTTTATGTTTCCTTATTCCCTCTGGGAATGAATACTTTGAAATATTTTGTAATGTCAAATATTTCTAATCCTGCTTCTTTAAGATCATGAACTAAACTCAGTGATCTCCTGTAGGATCTGAGCTGGTGCATGATCTTTGATCTAAAACTAAATATTTTAGATCTTTCAAGCAGCATTGACCTTACCAGTGGACAGAGTTTTTGAAGAACATCAGGGTCTCAAACAGCATAAAGTCATACTGACTTGGCCAAGTAATATCATTTATCAAGGCGACGTCATATTAGTGGTGGGACTGTGACTTTATAAACATACCCTAGGACTCCAATCAAAAGTCTGACAAACAGGAACCTGATAATCTTACAGTAATAAAAATAATTATATTTGTAAAGAAAAAACCCAACCCCTCTTTACCTATAAAGCTTGAGGAGATGGTCTTCATGACTCGGTGACAGACTGACCTTGAATTCTTCCATCATAAACTAAAAATGGCAACAGAGGAACCCCCAAAGGAGGTATACTGAATATACACAAGCTGAGTTTGGGTCACTCAGGGCAGTCCTTGGGAAGCCTTAACACATTGCTATAGTATGTTATGGGCCTGGTGTAACATGCCTTAATAGCAGGGTAGAGACATGGAGCTAATCGCAGGTTCATGCACTCAAGGTAGGGTCACTGTTCACAGAAGTGGTGCTATGGTGCTGTTTAGGTCTTTGGTGAGATTTCTGCCCTGTGGCAACCCCACCCCCTGAGTGGGAAAGGGCTGAGGAGTGACGCTGCGTCAGTGCATCCCCCTGCCCCAGGGCTGTGATGGTCCCAGGGCATGGAAGACCTGGCCTTGCCACCCTGCAGGGGTGCCACCTCCTCCAGGCACTCTCTCCTCCCCCAGGGTTTCCTGCCAGGCTCCCCACCAGCAGAAGTCATCATGAACCTGACATAAATTTGTTTTCAGATGTTTACAGGCTGCAGGTTGCTTTGGTAACGTAGTTAAATCCCAGCCTGGGTCAGTTTTATTTCATTTTTGCGGTTGTCTATATTAGATGACCAGGATCTCTTTTCCCAGCACTCTCATGCTGCTGTTTCAGGCGACTCAGGATCTAGGACTCTTTCAGCATCGTCATTCTCAGGAACTATGCCATCGCTGCTTCTGGTTTATTTCCCTCAGCAACACTGCCAAGCTGGCAAGCCCTGGAGCGTGTTCCCAGTTCTCCTTGTCTCATCCACAAGCGAGTGGATGTCACCCCCTGCACGGGATGGTGAAAAAACGCTTCATTTCCATGGGGCATAGCTCAGCTCTGACTGTGTCCCAGTGGATTCCAGTTCTTCTGCAAACTTTGTTGTCACATTTTCCATCTGCAGCAGAAGCCTGACTTTACTCCACTGATCAATACGCCAGTTATTACAGATGGGAGATCATGTGGTGAGAGGTAGAGTCTCCGCAGACACGTCTGGAAGAAATGGAAGAGATTCTTTTCCTCGCTTCCCTTCTCCACCGCCAGTGTCTTTCAGAATATAACAACAGCATCAACAGAGACGATGGAGAGCAGGCAAGAGGGACTCATCCCTTTCATTTCAAAAAAGGATCATGTCATTGTCATTAAGGCTTGAGCCTCGTTGAGAACGGAAGTATTAAAGGATTAGTGAGTCATTTATACCCGGTTGTACCTCCAAACACCAGGGTGGCTTTCATTGCAGCTGAGGGTCACTGCTCCCCTGCCTGTGCGGAGGAGAAAGGGATTGCCCAGTGTGACCCCACACCCAGAGAGGGGTTAGCGAACGAGCTGCTCCCAATGAATTAACAGACTAAGGGAATCCTGCCTCTGAGCATCTTCCTAAAATAATACCGCTTAGATGTTGTGAGAGTAAATCCTAGATTAACACGTCGTTCTCCATTCCACCTTTCCTTCTATTCCTTATGCTCACAAAAAGGAAAATAGTCTCCTCCTCCTCAAGTAGGATATTGAACGTGACTGTCTGGAAACCTGTGCTTCATCTTAAGATGTATGACGTGCCAGGGAAAGCGCAAATCCTAAAGCTCGTGGAAGCTGACAGGAGCAGTGCCTGAGAAAGTCATGATAGACTTTCAAGAATTGCTCTAAAGCTGGACATGACATCTTTGCTTTACAACAGAAGCCGAGAGAGGATAACATCCCAAACTCAGTACTGTTTGACGCCACGTTCTTGAATGCAGTCTAGTGTCAGACGCCTTAAGCTCAGTCTAATCCCAATTAAAAGCTACCACCTCAAAAAAAAGCAAAAACACAAAACCCCAAAAAACTATTTGTAGCGTTTTTTTGGGGGGAAGAGTTTACATATTATTTTGCTTGCTGAATATTGAGGTATCAATCCACCAGTTTTGAAAGCAGCCAGACGGCTTGTGAGCATATTAGGCATTGGCTGACTTCAGGCATAGTAGGAGTTGGATGGCATTTAGTGGCTGTGAGTAGCTGTTGAGATCTGATGAGGTAAAAGTGCTGCTTTTGTCAAGAATCTGACTCAAACGGTCCTGTTGCATCCTTAGGTAATTAGCTGTGGGCCAAAGTGTGCATCACAGGCTTGTACGTATGCAAGGCTACAGTATGGTAACTGTATTATGGCAAACTGTGCAGCCCATGAGGTGGGAGAGGACTGCACCATCTGGGATCCAGCCCTGACTACCCAGTTGCCTCCCATGTTAAGCTACGGGGTGGTGTCACCCCACCAGCCTGGTGGCTGCGTTTAGATGCGTGATGGAGTCTGTGCCCCCACTTCGTGCCCCGGTGTGGCCAGGTCACCGCAGCAAAGGGGACACCCAGGAAAAGGAGTCGCTGCTGGTTTTAACACGAGGAGGTTTAACATCTCAGGGGAACCCATCCAGAAGAAGGAGGTAAGGCTGAAAATGGAGTTCATGGGTTATAGCACTCATGGCAATACACAGAGACAGTCCTTGATCCTCCAGTGATCTCTCTGAAAAGAGAAATTCAAGTTGTATGTACCTGAATTCAGCTTGTACATCTGCAAGTTACCCATTATTACCCAGCAGTCTTTTTTCTTTCAGCTGTATAATATGGCAATAAGGATTTATTTTCTGAAGGCCAAAATCCTTTGGAAACTTCTGTTTCAGTTATAGCTGGAAAAAAAAAATATCTCTCCTCTTTATTAATCCTGCTGAGTTTCATGCTTCTCTACTTCCAGGTTGTATTCACTGTGGTATCATAAGCAGACATTGCTTCTGGCTGCACAACACAGCAGGAAGAAATAAAAAGCAATGAGACCTCCATCACAGTTTGAAGATCTGACTGGTGCAAGAGTTTAAGAAAATTCTGAAGCTGTTGCTGAGATAGGGAGGTATCCAAGCATACTCAAGCACCTGGAAGTTTTACTGTCCCTGGTGAATTTTGCACTTTGCACCGCCCTGCCAACAGAGAGCAGGGTGGCCACCCTGGGCAGGACTCCATTTAAAGCTGTCGTTATAGAATGGAATCCTAGAAGAGTAGAATTGTCATGAGGTTAGAAAGGGGCCTTTCAAATCATCGAGTCCAGCCATCAGCTCATGTCCCCCAGCACCACGTCTGCCCAGCTTTTAAATACCTCCAGGAATGGTGACTCCACCACTTCCCTGGGCAGCCTCTTCCAATGCTTTATAACCCTTTCAGTGTAAAAATTGTTCCTAATATCCAATCTAAACCTCCCTGACGTGACTGGAGGCTGTTTCCTCTTGTCCCATCACCTGTGACTTGAGAGAAAGACCAACCCCCATCTCTCTCCAGCCTTCTTTCAGGGAGTTGTAGACAGTGAAGGAAAGTATGCCGAAACTGGTGCTATAGATCTCCAGTAGGATTTTGGAGTCACAAACCTTGTGCCTTTAGTGGGGTTCAAAGTCCTGCTTTAGGCACCAACATTCCTCCTGCCCTGTATGGGAAAGGCTGGGTAACTCAGAAAAACACGGAGAAAGAAAGGGATACAGGCTAGGGATTTGGATGTTCGGGTACATCTCAGTGTTTCCACCTTTATCCCCTGGCTGCCTTTCTGCCTTGGGGTGGTCAAGAAAGACATTTTGTTGACCTTCTGGCAGGGGATTAGGGTAGGGATTGTGTCCCACCAGATGAGGAGAGCTCAACCCAGACGTCTTCAAGGGACAACTGGGAGCTAAAGGTGGCTGCTTCCAGGGTGCTCCATCTGTGCACTGTGCTGCTATCAACAGGCATGGGAAAACCTTCCTCCAAGCTCCTTTTTTAAAGGAGTTGACTCAAAAAAAGAACCAATTACAAGCTGTGGTTAGGACTGATCTCAACCCGGGTGGAGGTTAGCAACCAGTTGGATTTGTGCTATATTAAATGTGCTCTAAGCAAGCACGTCAGGATGACTTCCACAGGTGACACAGGAGCCAGGGAAGATAGCTGAGAGCATGCAAACCTCTTAAATTCATAGAATCATAGAATGGTTTGGGTTGAAAGAGACCTTAAAGATCATCCAGTTCCAACCCCCTTGCCATGGGCAGGGACACCTCCCACCAGAGCAGGTTGCTCCAAGCCCCATCCAGCCTGGCCTTGAACCCCTCCAGGGATGGGGCAGCCACAGCTTCTCTGGGCAACCTGTTCCAGTGTCTCATCACCCTCACAGGCAAAAAATTTCTCATCATGTCTAGTCTAAATCTCTCCCCTTTCAGTTTAAATTCTCAGTACAGAAGTCTCACCCACGAGACTCAAGGCAGGAATACAGGTCCACTCGGTCAGAAGACAGCTGAATCCCAGGCATAGCAAATCTTCCAGCGTGGTTGAGAGGTGTTTTTACTGTTCAATTGCAAAAGGGGAAACCCCCTCTCCTGTTGTGTGACCACACATACCAAGCATGTTGGACACCAGATGGCCAACAAGGAGGCCAGGGTGGCAGATGCCCTTGGAAAGGAAAGGCAGAGATTAATCTGCACTGGCATGCACAGGTCTCCAACTAGGAACGAAGTCCAAACTGCTTCATTGGTAGCACCAGGGCTTTTAGAGGTTTTTCCTTTCAAGAAATGGAACTTCTGATACTTCAAGAACTTTAACATTATGACATCTAAAGTGCCTTTGGATACCTTTGAGATTAAGTTAGAGCCATGCAGAGATTACATCTCCGAAACTGGAATTAGGAGAGATTCAGAAATCTACATCCCTCTGTAGCCATTTTTATACCATTGTGAGATTTTCACACCCTGTGGGAGTAATTGAAAGTGAAGCAAGAATTAAGACGCAAATTCCCTGACTGCAGTGTCCTTATCATCACTGAAGCATCAGGGAAAGCCAGAGAAAGGTTTCATGTGAGCACATCAGGGATGAAGAACAATACTTAAAATCTGTAGCATGTAAAGTCACCCTGCCATTCACATTTCCTTGGACTTGACAGGTCTTTTATTACTATTTTATGTCTCTTCTATTATTTTCTTCTGCTTTATTTTGCATTTATCTTTTTGTGTTATCTCATTTCATTTCTTGTACTGCTGCTGTAGCAAGTTTAGCATTCAGCATATTATTCTCTGGCAAGAGGATGTGAATGAACTCTGATTCAGCAAGTCAGCAGTGCTGCAAGGAGGACTTCAGGGTCAAAGCAATCAGCTGCTATAGACATAAAAGCATTACACTAAAATAGCATTGCAGCAACCACAGGAGGCACAAAGGAAAAAAAATAATCAATTTCTCTTTAGAGACCGCAGAAATAACGATGATGTGTTTTTACAGTAGAAGCTAGAATGCAATTTTGGGATGACGTCAGGCCTTTTAGATACTCGGTGATGTCATTTGCTCCGGATGGAATCAGAACAACCAGCATCACAGTTCTCATCAGTGATGACTGTTTTTTGCAGTTTCATTTCAAATAGATGCCAATCAAGAGTCTGGATTTTTAGTGAAATGTCACTTAACCACAAGGAACGCACTGACCTGAAAAGTTGAAATAGATAATCTCTCACAGGAATTTGATTTCTTGTGCAATCTGCATTTTTTTTCCTCTGCTCTTCCTTAAAATGCAACAAGAGAAACACATTTTGGCTCAGAATCAGAAAATACTGAGGGAGAGGGAACTGCCCAGCAAGAGATTTTGAGGATTCCATGAACATGGAAATTATTTCTCAATAGGTTTGGCTCGCACTTAGGATGGAAGCTCCTAAGTTATGGTTCCTCATACACTTCTAGTTATCAGGCAATTGCTGCTCAGCCTGGTGTGGTCCACTCCCAGCACACAGAAGTGCTTACTGGTGCCCCACGGGTCAGAGTCTGCTGGAGATGTTGGGTTGGATTTTTCACAATGTCTTCAGCTCTGAGGGTAAAGATGCAGGGGGCTGTGAGAAGAGATGAGTTTTCTCAAGAGCCTGTGTCTCTTTTCCATCTTTGTTTTGCAGGACAAGTAGGTCAGGATGGCCCCCTGGGCTTCAAATAAGCTCTCCATGGAGAGATGGTGTCTCACTCCTGATGTTCTCCCAAAAAAAAGTACATCATTGAGAGCCTGCAGACAGCAAAGTCACACGCTGAGCCTATTAAGCTTGATAAGGTGTCCAGTTCAGGAGCTGAACCAGATGTATCTCCTGCCACCTTTACTGGTTTGCAGGTCAAATAAAACACAGCCAATGGACAGGGAATATAATGCCCCAATGCCCATTATCGCTTCCCTTCTGAATTTACAGCATCAACACCGTTCATTCAGCCCCTCATTACTTACAGCCAGGTGCACGCTCTTTCTTTAAATCTATTTAAATCATAAGGCTGCCTCCACAAAGTTTAGGATACAAAAGGCATTTGGCCATGCAGAGGATAGAAAAGAACGTTTGTATCCCAAGGTAGCATTTTCAAAGAGACTACTATAAAGAAATAAAAATCAGTGCAGCTAGAAGTGCAATAAAACCTGAAAATGAAATGGAAACAATTAAAAAAAACCTAAAGCTTTTCCACTTTAAAATTCCCAAAGCAGATTTAGGTAACTAAAAAATAAGGTCTTACTTTGGACAAAATAGCAAAATTTTCCCTGCTTTTCCACTTAGAGAAGATTATCAGTGACTTCATAAGATCTAAAATTTCTGAATTATGAAACTTCTTGAAAATATTAATCAAAAGCTGATTAAGGTTTTTGGACAAACATATTTATTTTTGCACTATTCTAAGCTTTGTGATCAATCTTTAAACTGAGAATTTCTAATTTCTTTTAGAAACAACCAAAAAAGTCCATTCTTGTTCATTGTCTCCAGCTCACAGGTCAACAGAAATAGGAATTTAGTCTGTAAAACAATGTCTGTGTGGCTTTAATGATTCATTGATATATTAGGTGCTTTCATTTGTATTTTCAGATCACACGAGCACTTGGTCCTGATGTTGTGTATTTGTTTACGCAAGCAAAAACCCCATATACATAGAATAGATAATTCAAGCCCTTTTCAAAATTACACATATTCAGAAATACTCTTCCTTTTCCAATCAGGAGGTTTTCAGTGCTGTTTCCAGGCAGCTAGAAGTCATATGTGCAAAACCCCTCAAAGTGACAGCAAAAATCACAATGCAAGGCAGTTGCATTAAGACGTTTGAGGGCTGTGCCCATGCCTCCTGCTCAAGGAAGTACCAAACAAGAGATATTTTCTCTTCCACACCTTCTGTTGGCACAGGTTACTGTATTTCTAGATGTTCCTCAGGACTTCACACATACACAAGCTCCTACTTGTGTCTAGTTACTCCTTATGTTATAGTATCTTCAGGCATACCTGTTTCTGGTAGTCTTTGCAGCTCCTGGGGTCTAGAAAACACTCTGTGTCAATGAGCTGTGCAATTCTGATTGCATGCTTTCGTCAAGAATATTTCCTTCTATTGGTTTTGAAACCAGATAGATTGAATTTGTAAAGGGAGGTCCAGAAATACTTGTCATTATCAATATTTATCCTTCCAGTACCTAAAGGGGGTTACAGGATAGATGGAGAGTGGAGCAGGAGATCAAGGAGCATTCTTGATCAGGGAGTAGAGCAATAGGAGGAGGGCTAACAGTTTTAAACCAAAAAAGGGGAGATTTAGATGAGATCTTAGGAAGAAATTCTTTACTGTGAGGGTAGTGAGGCACTGGAACAGGTTGCCCAGAGAAGCTGTGGCTACCCCATCCCTGGAGGGGTTCAAGGCCAGGCTGGATGGGGCTTGGAGCAACCTGATCTGGTGGGAGGTGTCCCTGCCCATGGCAGGGGGGTTGGAGCTCGAAGCTCTTTAAGATCCCTTCCAACACTAACTATTCTATTATTATATGATTCTATGATTCTAAGATTCTATGATACTATTTTAGTCATTGTCTTCAGGGGACAATAGATCAGATCTGTTTGAGTGCCAGTTTATTTTTTCCCCCCTGTATCTGAGGCTGTTACACACTCAAAATATTAAATACTGCATTTAAAAGTTTACCCACCATAAAATGAAGGCATCAGCTGAGGAAAAACCCTTCCTGTTTCTAATTTGAGTCTGAGGAGAGCAAATAAATTTCAGAGACCTGGCTTGCTGTAAATCTAGTCACTGGTGAATCAGCAAGGAAAGGTACAGAGCAAACTGCTCAGCCCATCCTGGTGGCCAGTCCCAAAAACACCCCAGAGAAGGAAGCTGCTGCCAGGTTGTGTGACCATCAGTATGTGATTATAAAAGAGGCACGTGTGGAAAGAAATAGCCCCAGAGGCAGCCCATATGAAGAACAACTTGAGCTTCGCTTGGGAGTTGGCCAGCTGGTGGCCAAGACCTTAGAGCTCATGAGTCCTTGGTGGAAAAACGCAGCTGAGAGACTGTGTCCCGCTATAATTTCTGAAAGGCTTCCACGTAGCTGTAATTTGACCTCTGGGTAACAAACTGAGATCGATAAACACACCGAGGTCCCAGGCAGGAGACAAGGACAAAACCCGCCTGCCAAACCCACAGAGTACAAAGAGCTTGACAAGTCTCTCCAGCTCATTATATTTAGTAACTTGCTCTCTATATTGGATTTGCTGCGCATGGTGCAAAGGAGGATTTGGAACTATTGGGAGTATCTTTCATAATGATCCTCTAATGCTTCTAAGGACGCTGCATTTAGGGATCAAGTTAATATATTCCAGGGTTTCTTGCTGCAGACCGTCAAGAAACAAATAGAATAAAACAAATGAAATGTCTTCATTTTCTTACAGAATATCGTGTGACTGTTCAGAGGCATGAATTTATCTATTGTTTCTCCACACATGAAATGTTCAGAAGGATAATCCCTAGAAAAACAGCTAGCACATGAGTGATATTTTTCAAAATCTTTACAGTCATCTCTATTTTTAGTATAATAAAAAGGGGGCTTGTACTGTAAGGAATCCAGAAAAAACAAATCTGTCGACAGATTTTTGGTTCTGTCACTTAAAAATAGCCAAATAGGTTTTAATTTTTTAATTTTTTTTTTAATATCCTTCTGTCCTGAGAATACATTTCTACTAGCAGCGTAGTTTTAAGGCCAAGATATAAATTCTCTGGCAGACCTGTTGCCCTGGCACAGCTGTGACTTGTTTGATTCCAACCTTGGACTGACTCCCCAGCTTGGTTTCGCAACCCTGACAGAGTTGATACTGCCTTTCCAATTACACAGTGACAAAAGGGAAAGTGGTTTAGGGGACAACATAGCCCTGTTTTTGCTTGGCAGAAGAGATGGTACTTCTTCTCACCTGGTTCAACCGGGCAGCTGTATCTGGCCCCAGCAGGAAGAGGGAAGGGATTATCGGAGGTGGCAACCTTGAAGGAAAGGGAGGATGTAGAAGTTCAAGGTGTGTGCATTCCGCGTATCTGGATTTTATGTAAGAGACCAATAATCTCAACAGTCTCACCACATTGGGACATTCCGTCTTTTCCAAAGTCGCTTCACACAGAACAAAATATTTTTGTCAGACTATTACATAAAAAACACCCCTTGGCCCCAAATCAATGAAAGGATGAATACGGACCTATCCGAGGCTTGGGGATGTTTGGGTGGTGGAGGAGAGGTGTCCCTTTTGTGCGAGCTCATGATTGTTTATTTTCTATTAATACAAGTCACTACCCAGCTGGCAGTTAAAAACAAAAGCTCTAACATCTCATCGCATGGATTATTTTTCAGTTATCCTGCTAGAAAAATAACTGCACCGGGCTGAGCATGAAAAGAAGTGTGACCAGCAGGTCACAGGAGGTGATTCTCACCCTCTACTCTGCGTTTGTGAGACCCCACCTGGAGTTCTGTGTCCAGATCTGGAGTCCTCAACAGAGAAAAAACATGGACCTGTTGAAACAGGTCCAGCAGAGAGCCACAAAGATGACCAGAGGGCTGCAGCACCTCTGCTATGAGGACAGGCTGAGAGAGCTGGGGCTGTTCAGCCTGGAGAAGAGAAGGCTCTGGGGAGACCTTAGAGCAGCCTTCCAGGATCTGAAGGGAGCTCCAGGAGAGCTGGAGAGGGACTCTTGGTCAGGGAGGGGAGAGATAGGACAAGGGGTAATGGTTTTAAATTGAAACAGGGGAGATTTAGATGAGATCTTAGGAAGAAATTCTTTGGTGTGAGGGTGGTGAGACCCTGGAACAGGTTGCCCAGAGAAGCTGCAGCTGCTCCATCCCTGGAGGGGTTCAAGGCCAGGCTGGATGGGGCTTGGAGCAACCTGGTGTGGTGGGAGGTGTCCCTGCCCATGGCAGGGGGTTTGGAACTGGATGATCTTTAAGGTCTCTTCCAACTCTAACCATTCTATGATTTTATGATTCTACGAATGCTTCTGATTCTTGCGTGATATTTAACCCTTTCCATTAGAGTTCTTCCGCTTAATGGGAAACACTAAATATTCCTAAGGACAGAGAGAGCAAGAGAGTCTACTTTGGGCATCCAGTGGATGAAGTGGGGAGTGCAAGGATCCAGCTGCTGCTTTAATGGATATGGTGTTACTTTTTACAAAATATTTGCAGGTAAAGAGACTGGATTGCAGGCTTCCCTCTCATTTACATATTTTATACTCGTGTTCCTGATTCATCAGACTCCAAAGTGATTCCAGTAAGAAGTTTCCTCTAGTGTGAAGCACAGAAACTTTGTACAATAGGCTCGTGCAAGCCCTTGACATGGAGTTTAGCTCATTCTGCGCCAATATACACAGTAAGTGCCAACACCCCCTCCCTCCACAGGAATTCATGCTGCTCTCCAGAGAAGAACACTTGTGCTCAGGGAAGTGGTCAACACACTCTACTTCCAATATTTTTGTCAGATGTCATGAGCGTGGGGCCCGATACGACACCTGCCCAAAGGCTTGGGTTACCTTAGAGAATAGAAAATGAACATCATCCACAATTCAGTAAGATCCTTATGGGTAATTTGCCACCTACACATCCATTACTGAAGCTCTTGATGCACCCGAGTGCTCATCTCTAAGTTACAGCAGTAATATCAAATCCCACAAAGTTATTATTACACAATATTTCTTGCAAAGATGATATTTTACTGCTGTAATCACTTCTCTCTAGGAGACTCCAGAATAAGATTTCATCTCCATTACTAAAGATTTATAGACTCAACTCTGTGCACATATCTTGAGCTTTCCTGTGACCGGCTGAAGCACAATTAATGGAAGCTGTAATGAGGAAAGCTGACTTCCCTCTTCCTACTAAAGAGGAACCTTTGCAAATAGGGTCTATTTGGAAGTTTCATACAAAGTAGAACACCATTTTGTCCCTGCTCTGTTAGAGAAGGAAACAGGAAGGGGGGAAAAATCGATTAAAGTAAGAGGGAAATGGAGAAGAACGAGAACATATTAAAATAAGAACAGCTACAGGGAACTTGACTACAATGGGGTAGAGAGGTGGAGAGAGAAGCATTATAATGAAATAATAATGCATGTGCTACTCAGTAAACTCATTCTAGCAAGGGTCTTTTTTGCACAGAAGAAACCCTTTGACTTTGTTTTTGAAATCTCATTGCCCCAGAGACCAAGTGAACTAAGATGTTAATGGGAGGAAAAAACTTCAGACTTTGTTCCTGTGTTGGAAGAACATGAGCCAAAGCCTGGGAATGAAGGCAAGGGAGCAGAGACCTGCCTGCACCACTGCTGGGGTCCTGGGATGGGGCATTCTGTTAGGTCTGGAAATAGCACCGTGCTCTTTGAGGACAAGGAATACAGACTGGAATTCAATAAAAATTCCACCGAGTGTGGTATTCTCCTTCATTTCCTCTCCCACTCAGCTTTAGTGCAGCATCTCTCCTCCTGGCTACCGACTACAGCAAAACCAGTCTGGGGAGAAGAAGGTTTATGTACGGCACCTGCTTGCAATAAAGCTGGCGGGGCTAAAGAAGAAAGTGTCGCATAAAGCTGGTCTCTTTCTTTATCGTTGCTTCACCCTTGTTGCACCGAAAGAGTTTGTACTGTTTTAGTTCTGTAACATGGCAAAGCTACTAAACTCACACATGGACGGTGAGATCTAAAACCTTTCATACATCTATCATTCTCGAACATTATTATTTTTCAGATGAAGTCTAGTATTATAATGATTCACAATAAGAAATATGTTCTTGACTGCCGTTAAACCCTTTCTGGAGTGGATTCCCTCTCTGACAGTAAGCTTCCCAGTTATGCAAAAGGAATGCTTTCCTTTATAACCTTCATTAAACGGTTGGATTTAGAAGGAACCTTAAAAATCATCAAGTTCATAGCACCCTGGCTTTTCTTCTGATTAGCAGAAACAACATTTAAGAACAATTTTCTGTCTTGTTTTCCTAGCAAGACTCAGGAACTGAGAATTTACAGTCTCACTTTTGTCCTTGGAGAAGTATCTGCATGTTCACACCTTCAGACTGAAGCATAAATATTTTGGCTTCTCTGCTGAAGCCCTAACTTAGGTTTCCCACCGGGATTTTTACAGCCAGAAAAGATACATCTCTGTTGTCTTTTTACTTGTGAAATATTTTTGTGTACTTGAGCTGTAGTATCTTTTGTTTGGAATTTAGCTTCGTGTTGTTTTGTCTTGGAGCAGTTCAAGGGCTGAGTGGGCAGGGTCAGAGCCTTAGACTTTAAAGAATGCACGAAACAGGCAATTGCAGAAATAAAATCCAAAGGCAAGACAGCTCGGAGATTTGGAGAGAATGTAGGATTGCATTTTGTGAGGGCACTGAATTGCAATTACTAAAGCAGAGTGCTAATGACTAAATAAGTGATAAATCTATATTCTGGAAAAAGAGTCATCAGTTTGCAGGTGAGATTGTGACACTATTTGTAGGTGTGAGCCTGCATAGTCTCATCGATGTGTGTGTTAATTCCGTGTGTGCATCCCTGTGTGAATTTGTGCTCCCACACAGTGGGCTTTATTTAGATCCCTTGTATATGTGGAACGTGTCATTTGTTTGTGTGTATCACCATTTATTTATTATTTTTTTTTTAATTTTGGCCTGTTTCTTACACTACTCTCAGCTGCCAAACTTAACATATGGTTATAAACTTGTGTGAGAAGTGACATGCTTTGGGCAGTCCATGTGCTGTGATTTAGAGTAAGAAATGCTTCACGCAGCTTCAGCTTCTACAATTTTCCCTTAGACTGCTGATTTTTTATATCAACACGTGAACAGAGGCAGAGGCAGAGTCACAAAGCTGTGATTTTGTTGACTCTAGCTGCTAATACATACTCACCTTTAGCATATAGACATATCTCTTGATGCTCTGCGACAGAGGGATACGGATATGTGTATGTGTTTTGACAGCAGCACTTATACAAATATTTATCTATGCAAACGTAAATGTGTATGTCTTGCTTGTGCAATTGTTTCAAAAGAACCAGAGAAAAATAACCAAAGCATGAGTATGAGTATTTTACCTGACACATGTACGTATGTACATGCAATGCATAGGTATATAGTTCCTTAAAACCCACGAGTTTGCCCACCAGTAGGCAAAGCTACGGGTCAGATGTGTGTAAAACAAAAGCACATAACTTTACAGTGGTGACAACAGACAACTGAATATACTGAAAGCACAGAATTTACTGAAAGACTATTTGAATGAAAACCTTTGTCCTTCTACACAGAGCTAAGTTCTTGTCCAGGTCACAAGCTGCACCTCCTTCCCAAGAATATCCCCTTCTACTTATTACACCATTATATTTGAGCATCCAAATAGTAAATAAAAGAAAGAGAGAGAGAGAGAGAGAGGAAGAGAGTTCAGGAAGCAAAGACATTTACGAGGGAATAAATTAGTTACTGACTAAACATTTTCAGCATTTTGATAAGATGTTTTGTGCGTGCCAAGAGACATTGCTGACTAGGTGACAAAAGTCCAAGTAGATGCAGTCTAAAGATAACCTCACAGAACATTCTCTGCCAGCGTTTTGTTGATTTTAGCAGTTCAATATGTTTCACAACATGAGATGAATTTTCATTACACGGTGTATCATACTGCAAGAACCTGCAGTGACCTGACTTGAATTTTTCACCCAC
Source organism: Thinocorus orbignyianus (assembly GCA_013400375.1). Classification (NCBI taxonomy): domain Eukaryota; kingdom Metazoa; phylum Chordata; class Aves; order Ciconiiformes; family Thinocoridae; genus Thinocorus; species Thinocorus orbignyianus. The sequence continues at coordinate 452,190 of VXBW01000772.1, read as the reverse complement.
TCGGGAACAATTTTGCCATTAGCCAGGCTGCGTGGGGGCTGGGAGTGCAAAGTTCCTGCAGCTCTGAGGCTGAAGAAGACAGCAAGCATGTCTGGAAGATGAAAAATATAAATGCAGTTCCAGGAAAAAGGGAGCATTAGAATTAGATAAGAGGCAAATAGCTAGGGTCTGCTGAAACGGGACTGCTGGGGATGTACTTTCCCAGAGCATGTGACAGAGAGTAATGGGTCTTGTTCCCTGTGATGTGGCAAATCTTTGCCCCCACAACATAAAGGAGGATACAGACCCCTGGGTAGCACATCTTCTGATGGAGACTAGCACATTGGGCCAAGAAGATGCTCAGAGGGCTGGAGCACCTCTCCCAGGAAGACAGGCTGAGAGTCAGGGTTGTTCAGCTCGGAGAAGAGAAGGTTCCAGGGAGACCTCAGAGCCCCTTCCAGTACCTCAAGGGGCTACAGAAGAGACAGAGAGGGACTCTTTACAGGGAGTGGAGCAATAGGATGAGGGAGAACAGTTTCAAACTGAAAGAGGGGAGATTAAGATGAGATATTGGGAAGAAACTCTTTCCTGTGAGGGTGGTGAGACACTGGAACAGGTTTTTCAAAGAAGCTGTGGCTGCCCCATCCCTGAAGGTGTTTAATATGAGGCTAGATGGGGCATGGAGAAACCTGGGCTGGTGGGAGGTGTCCCTGCCCATGGCAGGGTGTTGGAACTGGATGATCTTTAAGGTCCCTTCCAACACAAACCATTCTATGATTCTATGATTTGTGGTTCCTCACTCCCAGAACCTGACTTCCATGGTGCTGGTATGGGTGGCTCAGCCCTTTACTGTGTTCCAGGAATAAACAAATGCCTTTAAGCCACCCATGCTACAGCTAAAGCCTCCTGACTACAAACTTGCAGTATCTGCATCCCCAAAGCTCCTCAGTCCCCAGGAATGGACAGGAAAGGGGAAACAAGCAGTCGATTCAGAACAGTATTTGTTTTTGTGGCTGAATTTTACCCACAAATATGACATTATCATATATGTTATTATGTTATGTTATATTATACAAAATCAATCAGACTAAGAAAATACAATGCCAAAGTCTAATTTTGACCTACCTAAAAGCTGCCTGTTAAATCCTCTAAAATAATTACAATCCTTACTGCATCTTCATTAGAGCACTTTTTTTTTTTTTTTTCCCGAACAGGACAAAATATCTGACACTGGCCCAGTAGAATAATTCACACTCTGAGCCTGTCAGTCTTTGCTTTTACCCAGACTTACCAACAGAAGCACATCAGGTTTACAGAAGGGAGTGCATGCTGACTCCTGCCCTTCAGAGGACAGGATAAAAAAAAAAGTGAAAGGAGAGCCTAGGACATATTCTACTCGAAAAATTTCAAAATTCTTCTTGGTGATTTTTTGTCCACACACACATATCATGATTCAGTGGTGTTTTTTCTAGTGTGAAGTCTGAAATGGCCAGAATATCAGTATGCTTTTGAGCAGGCTGTACAATCACCATAAAGAATAATACACCAAAGAACTGCTCTCTGTACAGTTGTGCATAACTGCTAAAGAAATTAATTCCTTTCCTGTGCAGGATTATATCTGAAGTGATTGTTGTTCCCCACTTCTATTTTGTCCTTTGGTTGGACAAGAGCATCTCTCTTACTAAGTTTATACAGCATCCAACAGACCAGCATTCTCAACTAGAGGTGGGGTCTCTGGGCACTACAGGGATAATATGTAAAAGGACACTTCAGCATTGCTCTTTGGAGACCTGGAATTAAGTCTTCTGTTTAACTGCGATCGTTACATTGACAACCCAGTCTGAGGTTATGAATGTTGGTCTCGTGGTTGATGGGGCTCTAGAGATCTGGGTTCAGCTCTTGGCTAAAGCACTGGCTTCAGCTGCTCAATTAATCTCCGTGTGCCTCGGTCTCTAATCCGTAAAAGTCAGATAATAACATATCTCTTCCCTGTCCTGCGTCTGTTTCATCTAATTTGCATAAAAGCTCTCCAGGGCAGTGGGAGTCTCTTTCTTCAGGTCTGTAGAGCTTCTAGTACAACTGGGCTCTGATCTTGCTGTGCTTCTGCCAGATCTTCTGTATCAGAACCAGGAATATTGCAAAATATGTCTTGTTCATGCTAGTTTTTAATTTTTTTTCAGTGAGGTTCACAGTCTTTCTCTCCTCTGGTCTCCCTACATAGCCCTTGGAAAGGTTTCTTTTGCTCTGTGAAATGTGCTGGGCCACCTCCTATAAATCACCCTGTGCATAAAAATTCTGACTCTGCTGTGACGCTGGTACACCTTTTTTTTCCACAAAAACCAAAAAAAGGCAAACCTAAAAAAAGAGATGTCACAAATTATTAAAGAGGATGACAGACCCTTCCATCTGACAGTGCCATCAGAATGCTCCACGGTCCTTAGATTGAGGCAGAGATCATCAGTTATTGTTAAGCATTCAATTAAAAACAAGAGGGGGCAGGGAGGGAATGCTTTCTAAGGTCATTATTGTTTCTCTTGCTTTTATGGGATTTTATTGGTATCAGATATGCTGTAGAGTGAACATCCCCTGTTTCGGCACATTTTCTCCAGTGAACAGTTAGAAAGAAAATCATTCTTGAAGGAATAGCATCTTCTTAAGAGAATTGCAGTGAATTGATAGAGCACCAAAATGAATGTTTTTCAGACCCAGCGAGGAGACTTCATGCTGAGCCACTGAGTGGGCACTAACCCTCCTCTCAGTCATGGTTTCATGCCTCCATCTGAAGAATTTCTTCCTCATAGCAATGCAAATGGCCCTCAAGTTACTAAATCCCAAAGATTTTATTTATTAAAATACTCGTTCCTTTTTCATTTTCTGCTGTTGTTCTGCAGTCCTGTTATACTTGGAGAGATAAAGTATGTCCTTTGCCAGTTTTGGGTTTGCTGAATGGATTGCAGGCAGTGATGTTCCATATCTATCATCTCTAGATCTTTCATTACCCTTCAGCCTTGCATGGCGTCCCTTCTTATTATTATTCTTCCCAGGGTCAATGATTCTAGTCTTTTCAATTTCTCTAACATACAAAAGTTTTTCTGTGCCTTTACTCGTGCCTGCCACCCATCTTCACATTCCTTCAGTTCTGTTGTCTCCTCTCAGAAGATCACATTGCTGGTACCACACACCAGATTCTGGAGACTTCCCCAGCACTGCTTTAGAGACAGGCATCCTAAGGGAATCTATATTCTTCTCTGTCCTGCTCTCATTTCAGCCACCTTTAAGATGGTTTTGGGGTGTGCAGGATTTTCTGCAATGAAGCATGGGAATTTCCTAAGCTAGTGCAGGAGTAGGGTGCTCACTGCTAAAGGACATCTTGCTCCCTGCTAGATGGATTTGCTAGAGGAGGACAAAGAGTTTCATCTGCAGTGTGTAGTCCACCAGGGAAAGTGAGAGTTCCTCCCAGAAGAGCAAGGCCTTATGGTGTCTGAAAACAGCTCACAGATTTCAGCTTCGGTGCCCAAGAAGAAATTATTTTACAAACCCAGATTTGACTGATCAGAGCTTGGCACAAGAAGCAAAAGCCAAAGAAGAGAATAGAAGAAGAATTCTGGGCTACTTGAAAGTAGTTTGGAACAGGTTGCCCAGAGAAGCTGTGGCTGCCCCGTCCCTGGAGGGATTCAAGGCCAGGGCATTGAGCAATATGCTCTAGTGGGAAGTGTCCCTACCCAGGGCAGAGGGTTGGAACTGGATGATCTTTAAGGTCCCTTTCACCCCAAACCATTCTATGATAGTATGAAAGTGTGTCATGAACCTGCAGTCTCTGAGGTGAAGGCCTCTCCTAAGATATAGCTCTCTGCAGACAAGGCTCCCCACATAATATTCTGTCTGTGGAAAGGTTTTTTCCTGATTACTTATCAACTACTCTTCCAAGTGAACTTAGTGCTACTGAAAGATACCAATTCAACAGCTGAGGAGGCTGAAGGTCATTCAGAGGGACAAGAGGACAGGCATACACCCATGAGCTGCTCGAGCTCAAGCGTGCTGGCAACGTGGCTCGGTCCAAAGGCAACTTTCTCAGCTCAAAAGAATTCATCTTCTGTCTAGATGACACTTATATGGCCCTAATTACAGTGTTATCTAAATTATTCATAATCTGGAACTGTGTCACAGTAAAAAAATGGGACATTTTTCAGGCACGCATGCAATCTGAAGCCACACAGTCACAGCCCTTTCCTCAGCCATGGCTGCTAATGTGGCACATTGCTGGGAAGGACATAGATACCTCCCACCACACCAGATTCCTTCAAACCCCATCCAGCCTGGCCTTGAACCCCTCCAGGGATGGGGCAGCCACAGCTTCTCTGGGCAACCTGTTCCAGTGCCTCACCACCCTCACAGAAAATAATTTCTTCCTAATATCTAACATAAATCTCTCTTGTTCCAACTTAAAACCGTGACCTCTTGTCCTATCTCTCCCCTCCCTGACCAGGAGTCCCTCTCCAGCTCTCCTGTAGCCCCTTCAGATACTGAAAGGCTGCTCTAAAGTCTCCCTGGAGCCTTCTCTTCTCCAGACAGAACAAATCCAGCTTTCATGTAGGAATGTGTGGTTTTTCTGTGGAAGGCATGCAGCAGATATGGAGCACATACATGGTAAGTATTTGCCCGTGCTCCTCCTTCTCCTTCCCAGCTGCAGAGCTGTCTCTGGGCTGCCGTTTGGATTGCAGCACACTGGATATCCGCCTGCCTTGTCGGCTCCACTTGCCAAGTAATGCACATTTAGTTTGGTCTCTGCTATTTTTTCAGTAGGTGAATGTGCTTTCTCAAAATACAGAGAAACCATGATCTCATTTCATAAAACCCATCAGGTTTTTCAGCATAGAACTGCAGTTTAAGGATACATTGACTCACTCACTGACAGAGGCTCCTTGTCCTTCAGTCCATTTAATTCTTGAGAAATTTTCCTCTTCCCCTGAGACCTTCTAAATATTTTCTTTCCATTTCCATTTGGTTGGGCGATAAGGCCAGAATTACTTACCACGCTGAGACTAAAAACCCTGCTTTGAGAGAAATAGGCTGACAGCCCCTGAATTTCATCTCAGTGCCCTGTTGTTCCTTCTCTGGGGAGCTGCACAAAGGTTCAAACACCCACTCGAGGGGTGCCCCTGCACCCACAGACACCCACTCCCCAGCTCCATCCCTGCTGCGAACGGCAGCCTTTGTCTGGCACCATTTGTGGGGCAGGGCAGCCAGAGACACCAAAGTTGATCTGCCAAGTGCTGAACCAGGTATGGGACATGCCAAAAAGGGTAGGGGATGACAAACGGGCTCATCCAGACAGATATAGATATGCTCATCTGAATGGTGTCCTTGGCAGAGAAACTGCAGCCACAGCATTTTGGGCAACGGAAAGGGACAGAGCCTGCCCAGAGCTGAGGTTCAAATGATTCTGAGTGACTGAGGTGGAAAGACCTGGAGAAATAAAACACAGCAGCCTTTCTCTCATCACAGGTAACACCACCATGCTGCAAACACAGCTGGGTGATATTTTAAACTGGAAGAGGGGAGATTTAGGTGAGATATTAGGAAGATATTCTTTGCTGTGGGGGTGGTGAGACACCGGAACAGGTTGCCCAGAGAAGCTGTGGCTGCCCCATCCCTGGAGGGCTTCAAGGCCAGGCTGGATGGGGCTTGGAGCAACCTGGTCTGGTGGGAGGTGTCCCTGCTCAGGGCAGGGGGGTCGAAACTTGGTGATCTTTAAGGTCCCTTCCAACCCAAACGATTCTATGATTCTATAGAGCAAAGGACTGAAGGGCCGAGAATGTCCTAGAGGACTTGATTCTTTGCACATGATTTATAATGCTCAATCCATCCCAAGCCAGATGTGCAGAAGAGAGGAACAAAACACACAGGAGATGTTTCCTCTTGGCCACAGCAGTCCGACTGCACAGGTTTATCCTCAGGCACCTCTTTTCAATGGTGTTCTGCAAGTCTCCAGTTGCTGTGCTGCAAACATCTCTCAAGAAATACTGCCAGACGTCACATTGACTTTCACAGCTTCATTCATTGCCAGCTCTTACATCACCTGTTGTTGGCAGACTCCATCAATGAGGACGGTTTTCTGGCAATTATGTCAGGCAACCTCCTTCTTTACGTAGATGTGTTGTCCTGCTTTTGATATTAGCTGGTGTGGCTCATGATCTATTCTCTCAAGAGCTTGTAATCGATGTATTTGCCTGTTGTTTCTAATTTTACACTTTTAACACACCTTGGCTGCAGGTGCAATTCTGTCTTTTGCACATGCGCTGCCTTTTTTTGTTGTTGTTGTGGGGTTTTTTCTTCTTTTTCTTTTTGGAAGTGGGCTGTCAAACAATTAAAGGAAAAGCTACAGAGCCTCTTTGGGGAACAAAAGCCAAAATCCCACTAAAATGTTCAGAAAGACATAGGAGGTGGACCCTGCAAACCTATCAGGGGGCTTCCCAAATCCCCAGTGAGGGCTGGGAGGCTGGGGACAGTTGGTTGGGGATTAGGTGGAAGCTGTTATCACAGGTTGGCTTGGTTATGCGTTTCCTTCAATTCAGCCCCTCCTGTGTGCTCAACAGCAATGGACCTAACAGCTGCATGTTCTTCGCTTCCCTTTTGAGCCCTGCTCTGGCCAAAAAAGCCTTTATCAGAGGACACATTTGGGCACCTTTGTTCCTTAATGATAACTGAGATGGAATGCAATTTCTTCTTCATCTCAGTTACCTCTGCCATAAAAACACAATTTCTTCTTCAACTCCATATCTTCATTGCCTTTGCCATAAAACCCCACGGAATAAAAATCTCCTGGGACTTTGCAGCGCTACAAGTCAATAGCTAAAGGGAATTTAAATAAACAGTGCCTAATTTTGGCAGCAGTAATCAGCTGAGTGGGTTTGTTTTGGGTTTGTTTTTTTTTTTTTTTTCCCTTTGATGTCCGCAGTCTGCAATTGCAGCAAGTTTTACTAGCTCAGCCTGAGGGGAAATAGACGAGCCCTCACTGCGATTCTGTGCTCTTCTCTTGAGCATTTTCGTGCTTCTCTGTCTCTTACTCATCGTAAGGACCGGAGGATCTCAGCCAGCCACCAGGACGGGAGGGAGCCTGGGTGCTGTTCCTGTGGGAAGTCCACATTCCCTGCAAGCCTTGCATAACGCAGACTTTCCCTCGGACTCCGGCCAGGATTGCTTCCTGCCAGTCACTTTTCCTCCAGCAATGAGACCATATGAGGGAAAAAAACCCAACCCCTTGATTCCCTATTAGGGAAACACCTCATTCTTCCTCTTCCCTTCAAACCTGAGGTATGTTAAAGCTCTTATTATATAAACATAAAAGAGGACTCTAATGAAGCTGTCAGAGTCTTGCTGTGACGTCCCAGTATTCTGGTTCAACAGGTTTCTGTGTGCTCTTTGCCAGTCTCCCTAAAGCCTGACACCTTTCTTCTGCCACCAGCTAATGACATTGCTTAAGTAATCTGTGTTATGACACAGAAGGTCACGAGTTTAAATCCTGCTGATCAATCAAAGCAAATGTCATCGTTAAAGCAGTGGCTTCTTTTTCTTACTCATTTCTTTTTTTCCAATCCTAGAATTGCTGCTGACGGGCAGTGCACATCCCACCGGCATGGTTGCTCCAGCAGGTAGGACCTGCCACGCCATTCATGCTTCAGCAAGGGAAAAACAACCAGTTATGCAATCCTCATGCTGCCAAAAATCCACACCACAGATGAACCATTAAAATCCGAGCTGAATTTACTGCATGACCAGATGAGCAGTCACAAACCAAATCCTTACCAAGAAGAACTGCAAAAAATAAAAGGCCCAGAGCTCACAGAGGCTACTTGTAGCAGAGTTGTTTATGGCTTTATCAAAATCATGTTTCAAGCACAGTTTTAATGACCAGTGCCATAAAATCATAGAGTGGTTAGAGTTGGAAGGGACCTTAAAGATCATCCAGTTCCAAACCCCCTGCCCTGGGCAGAGACACCTCCCACCAGACCAGGTTGCTCCAAGCCCCATCCAGCCTGGCCTTGAACCCCTCCAGGGATGGGGCAGCCACAGCTTCTCTGGGCAATCTGTTCCAATGCCTCACCACCCTCACAGCAAAGAATTTCTTCCTGATACCTAACCTAAACCTCTTCTTTTTCAGTTTGAAGCCATTGTCCCTCCTCCTATTGCTTTGCTCCCTGGTCAAGACCCCCTCCTCATCTCTTCAGGAGCTCCCTTCAGGTACTGGAAAGGGCTCTAAGGTCTCCTTGGAGCCTTCTCTCTACCAGGCTGAAAGATTTAGTTATCTTTTCATAAATAAAGATTTAATTATCTTTTGGACCATAAACTCTCTGGACGCACAGGCAATGAGACAAGAGCTAATCATATATAGAGGGAAACACCAATCCTCTTGTTGGTAACTGCTTGCTCTTAATTTGCTGTGTTTTCGCTTGTGAACAGCCATGAATCAGACTTTGTGCTTGCCAGCAGCGTGAAGTTAATAGGATGTTGCAGAGCTTTGGGTCAGCTGAAAGCTAAAGCATTCTTCAGAGCCTTGAATTTTCCCAGCAGATTTGCTGGTGAATGCTGCTAGCGGGGAAATCTCTTACCCAGGAAAACATACGACTGAGTTTATACGGTGTTATTCCACGGAAAGGGGTAGAATTACAGCCAAGGAGCGAGTGTCCCAGAGGAGAAGAAGTCCTTGAGTGGCAGACTGTGGTGACAAAAGGTTCTTGATGCCAGCAGAGGGACCAGTGGCAGCCACCTCCCCCATTTCCCCTTTGTTTTCCCATTCACCTCCTACCCTGACAGATGCCAGAGGGCTAACTAACCTCCAGAATGTTTTGCCTTTTCCAAGGGACACATCAGTTTTTCCAAGTAAAAAGCAGGGCTTTTTACTCACGCTTCTTGAGAAAAAGACAAAAGCCGGGAAACAAAGTGGAGGAAAGACCTAAAAAGAAAAGAAAGATGACTAATATACATAACTCATGGCACCTCTGCAAGAGAGAAGAGAGCCATGGGATAAAATAGGTTGCCTGTGGAGATGTTAACACAGAAAACCAGAGTGGATGGCTATTCCTCTTCCAGGGAACAGCCTAACTTATTCTCACTCTCTGAAAAGAGGAGGAGGATTGCTGGGCTGGGTGGGAAAAGTATTTTTCCTGTGAAGAAGTAAGGCAGCTGAACTCTGTCTCCCCTCCATGTGTTGTTTTTTGAGCTTAGTTCCTAGTCGTGGCTGGGGTTAGCACAGGTGAGCCCTGGAGGCAGCAGAACGCGAGACACTGAAACGAGTCCAACTGCCAAACACGCTTGTGCCATGACCCAGATTTCATCAACGCATGGAAAGTCCCCAAGTTCAACTAGGAAAGTATTCCTCGGATTCATTAGAAAATTAGGGCCAGTCGGAGGCTTGAACTCAGCATTGGAAATACATTCACGCCTCATTCATTCCAAAGGCTGAGAAGCAAAGTGCAGTGGAGATTATTAGAAATTAACCTGATGGGTCTATGACTACTTTAACGTGGCAAACCGCAGTAGGAAACCTTGGCTGATGATTTTGACCAAGATTCCCTTTATAGAATTGACATTCTCATCACTGGAAGGAAGGGGGTTTGGACTAGACGACCTCCAAAGGTCCCTTCCAACCCCTACAGTTCTGTGATTCTGTGATCTCTGAAACAGGTTCAAGCAACATTTTCAATGTCAGCTCATGGCAAAGCAAACAGATTTTAAGAACTGCAGCTGCTTTTCTTGCCTTCTCTTCTTTCTTGCTTTCTTTTTTTTTATTATTATTTTATGTGCAGTTAAATGTTATAACTGTGCTGAGTTATAGAATAAGTGCTGGGCCACAGGATAAAAGTAGTGGAATAGGAAGTGGCAAAGAAATTACAGTACTGAAAGAACTGCAGTGACATGTTGATGGAAACCTCCTCTGATCTGAGGGATGTGTGCTCAAAAAAACCTCCCAAGCAACATCCCCAGCCTTGGCTGTTCCTTTTCATAGCCATAATCCCGGGACTGCATATCAGTAACAGAAACCCATTAAAAAATAGCATAATGTAGAAGTGTCAGAGCAGTGAAAAACTTTTAGAGGTGGACAGGGAAAAGCTGCTGTAGAGGCAAAATGAGGAACAGGAGCCAATGTGCCCAACTGGCCTTGCAGTTGCTATCATTGACCAACTGGTTGCCCCAAGGAGCTGGGAGAACCTTGTTAGAGCCAAACGACCTTGCGTGCACCCCTTGGTGGCTTTGCTTGCACCCTCCTGTCCTTTTTTTTTAAATCTTTTTTAAACCATTGACAAGCTGTGTTATTCTGTGTGGGGTTTTTATGACGAGGTGTTTTATGGTGGTGGTGTGCTTTGGCCTGCTGCTGATGGCAAAGCTTCAAGTCCACAGGTCTGTATAACGAAGCACACTGGCCAAAGGTCAGGGCTGGGACCAGGGGAGTAATGACAGTTGTTTGCAGTAGAAGAATTATCCACTGTCACGTCCTGATGTGAAAATATTTCGGCTGTTGTAAAGTCTGAAAATTGCCATTCCCCAACTTTTAGAAAATAGGGTTTTATATTATTTTGTTTGATTTGATTTTTTATGTGAGGTTAGAGGGCAGAGGAATCAAACAACCCCCTGAGATCTCCAAGAACAAAAGGGGAATCAACCACATCCCTGTGAGACCGGTTGTGTCCCTGTCATTATTTAACATGTTGTCAACAGTATGTTCTGCACCGTGAAGGCAAAAAAAAAAGAAAGAGGAAGATATATTAAGCTTGTCTGTTACGGTGACTGTGTTTAAAAGAACAAAGGACATTTCATGCTGCCCAAAGTTCAATGCTGAAGGTGGGATTTATCTTTCCTGGCTTTCCTGCTCTGTCAAGTCAGTCATCTGTATCTGAGCTAAGCAATTTTGGCTGCCTGCATGGTCAGTTGAGGAGATCAGGAGCTTCCAGAGGGCAATTCACTCTGTCTTCTTTTAGACACCCACAGCAGTCAAAAGGATGACCCAACATCTACAAGATTTTCACTATACCCTGTCTCTGATATGGTCCCAGGGATGGGATATCCACAGGCAGCCAGATCCTGTCTTCAGGAGTCCAGTTCCTGCAACCCAAGTTGATTTGAGATATGATAAATTCAGCATACGGGTGTGACTGGAACTCTCATCTGAAAAGTACACTCCTGATGTAAGCAGAGATGCAAATATACACACACACAATCTCTTCTTTATAGAAGACAAGGCTTTGGAAAAGCATCAGGTAAAGGTTGGACCAGGCAGCGTGTTCTCACCCAGTCCTTCCATACCACTGCCGAGTGTAGGTGATCCACTGGCTTAGCACTTGTGTTGGGGAAATATTTATCATTTATTCATTAAGAAGTAGACAAGAATGGTCTTTGAGGAAAGAAGGTTCCTAACTTTGCATTCAGTAAACTCTTTTTCTGTGGACATAGAGACAACCTGATTTGGCACCCATGAACCTTTTGTTCTGTATTTTAGTCAGCGTTATGGCTACTATAAATATATTTTATTGCTATTTGCACTTTGTTTACAGTAGGTGTATCTAGGACAGGAGACTGGGAAGTGGGAAGTGCAGTGCACAGATTCGTTCCTCATTTATTTTTATTTCATTTCTGCCATAAGTAAATAATTTTGTCAGTGTTCCAGATGTACTAGAAGGTGTATAGTTTCAAAGATCACTGTCTTTGCTTATCTTGCAGCAGCACGGAGAGACCGATACAACAGACAAGGCAGAAGACAGAACAACATGGAACATGGTTGTGGAGATTATGTGAATACTTGTACCTCTGAAAGACATTTTAACACACTGAGTTTTCCTGAATTGTTTTGCAACCCCTACACGCACACTGCCAAATGGCTATTGCTGTGTGACCGTATTTAGGGGAACCCTTGTTCCTGTCACTATGCATGGCTAATTAGGCTCAGGCTAATGAAATCCTTAATACTGGGAGGACAGGTAATTAACGTGGGTCTCAAGTCGATAAAAACTCTACTAGACACATCCTCCCTTTCATGGACCTTAATGCCAGGCTGATTTTCAGTAGTTCTGCAGTCTCTATTTGCCCTGTGAGGATGCAGGGAGGTACCTTATGGTAACGGTCACTGTCTCTGCCAGCAGAGGCACCTAGGTGGGCAAGAACACAGTAGGAGTCAAATGCACTGGAACGCAGAACAGTTCGCTGAATTTTGCAGGAGACGATTCTCCCCCTCTACTCTACACTCGTGAGACCCCACCTGGAGTCCTGTGTCCAGCTCTGGAGTCCTCAGCAGAGAAAGGACATGGAACTGTTGGGACAGGTCCAGTGGAGGGCCACAAAGATGATCAGAGGGATGGAGCACCTCTGCTATGAGGACAGGCTGAAAGAGCTGGGGCTGTTCAGACTGGAGAAGCAAAGGCTCCGGGGAGACCTTAAAGCAGCCTTCCAGGATCTGAAGGGAGCTCCAGGAGAGCTGGAGAAGGACTCTTTGTCAGGGAGTGGAGTGATAGGACAAGGGGTAATGGTTTTAAATTGGAAGAGGGGAGATTTAGATGAGATATTAGGAAGAAATTCTTTGCTGTGAGGGTGGTGAGACCCTGGAACAGGTTGCCCAGAGAAGCTGTGGCTGCCCCATCCCTGGAGGGGTTCAAGGCCAGGCTGGATGGGGCTTGGAGCAACCTGGTCTAGTGGGAGGTGTCCCTATCCATGACAGGGGCTTGGAACTGGGTGATCTTTAAGATCCCTTCCAACTCTAACCATTCTGTGATTCTGTGATTTGGGAATTAAAAATGGTAACCAACCTCAGTAAAACTGAAAGTGAAACTCAGAAGCCTGTTGATTTGAAGGTGTGCATGGGTACCTCCTCCTGAAAACTGCCCTCGGGACGTTTAGGTGGTGCAGAGTGTACCGGAGTGCAGAATCGCTTAAGTGTCACGTGTGCCCTGCCAGAACAGCTGGAGACCTCTTGGGAAGCCTTTTGTTCTAACATTATTTGAGATATGGGTCCGATACTGCCCTTAATGAGAATACCTAAAATGTACAAAGGGTCAATCACCCTGCAAAGGAACAGGAAATAATTGCAAAATGCACAGGGAGGAGCTAGTGTTGCCTTAGGTAACTGCTGGTGTCTTCTGTGACTAAGGTATTATTGCTCACAGAGCAGCACAGGTTCATAGAACAACACTTGCCCCTAGTGCTTAATGGGGCATAGAACCAAATGCTTCCATATCTTAAAGAAAACTGTGATTTTTCTCTTGAAGCTCATGCATATGGCCCGGATTCAAGGAAAAATTTCTCATCTCCGAATTCCTGTAGTGTCTGAGGAAGCTGTTAAGAAATGAAATGATGGATGGAGGGGATAAAAGCTTTGAATTTCAGCAGTAAATATCTTTTTTTTTGGTTCAGGAAGGCAGTGGCACAGTGCAATGTGGAATTTGCAAATGCTCTTGTGCGCAGAATTGCCCGAAGGCATTTTTGCAATTAAAGAATCAAAGGTTCAGAGTAGCAGTTCGTAAGTAGAGAAGTGCAAATGTTGGGGGAGGAGAATAAAAGTGTCCAAACAAGCAAAGGAAAGAGGCTTAGTGCATGAGAAAGTGGAGGTAGCACCCACAGTGAGGTGAAACACCCAGGAGGACAAGGATCTCAAGCAAAGAGTCTGCCTGAAGCTACTGAGAAGACAAGAGGCAAAGCGGATGATAGAAATGTAACTGGAGAGGGAAAACATCTAGGTCTGTTGTGGAGGAAAAAGTAGGAGAATTTTTTGAATTTGAGTATCAGAGAACTGCAGTAAATGTCAGAGTGACGACCAGAAATACGGGACTGGAGAGTAGGGAAAAGGTCAGAAGTGAAGAGAGAGATTTGTGAGTCACCACTCAGGTAGCACCTGTAAGTACTGGAGCACATGAGGTCATGAAGAATTGTACGTAAGGGAGCCCATAATAAATCCTCATCCTCCTTCACCTTTCAGTCAGCTGGATTTATTCCAGTTCAAAGCCAGGGATTATTTAAGGTCCTGGTTGACTTCTACCTACCTTCATCACCCTCTTCTTAGATATCCTTCTTCTTTCATGTTTGCACTATAGACATGTTGATGTAGCAGCACCACCAGCTCTTAGACTCCACAAGTTTGAGTGCCTCAAACTACTTAATGTTTACACACAGGAATAACAGATGTAACATCTGAAGCACCTCATCCTCCCAGAAAGTAAGATATTGAGGTCAAAGCTCTGGCATTCCAACGGTGGTGTGTGGTTGTAGCAGGTACCTGGGTCTGGTGGTGTGAGCAGGAACATCTCTCGGTCATTCTTCACTACCATGAAAGGGGGACAGGCAAGTAGCAGCTGACTTTCTGCTTCTCACATGTAGGAAATCCAATGGTTTACCAATAAACAGCAACTAAATCCAGGTTTTGTTATGGCTTGTCATATCATCAAAAGTCAGACTGGCAAAATCCTTTTCTAAACTCCTCAAGATTTATGAATTTGTTTAAAAAAAAAAAAAAAAGTTACGTATAAAAGAGGCCCTTAATTTTTGTGTGCCTTTGATGCAAACTCCTCTTCTGTTTGTTTTTTTTTCCCCGCTCTGTTTATCTATATTGATGGCAAAACTGGCACCGTTATTTTCTCTGTACTTAGTGCTAAGAGCATCGGTGCTGCAGTACAGATTTCAGGCTACAGGAGCTCAGAAGCCTAAGTGAATCCCATCCCGCAGAGACCCATTAAACAGTCATCTATTGAAAAGTGGAGAAGGAAGCTCTCCAAATTCGTCTCTTCCTTGGAATAGCTTTCATATGCATACACAGCCTGAAAGAAAACAAATTCTACACCAGCAAGTTTATGGAAGAAGGTCATGACATTTCCACCAAAAGGATGTGATCTCGTTCCTGTTGAGATTACTGGTTAAATTCCCAGCAGCTTCAGTCAGAGCTGAAGTGGAATGTGAACAAAATCCAGAATGGCTCCCTAGGCTGCCTAATAAATTTTATGCAGTTGTTGCTGGTTTTAGGAATTTGGTTTTTAGACAAATAGGAGAGATATGGAAAGTGGAGGAGCTAGAAGAGAAACAGAGAGAACTGTTTTGTCTGGACCGAAGGAATGCTGTTACAACAAGTTCTTTAAATTATACATTGACATGCTGCGCTGAAATGAAATGAAAATGTTTTTCTTTCTCAATGTCACTTTGAAACAAACATTTTTCTCCCCGTGAAGTAGATAATATTCATCAAAATTCAAATGTTGTTGTGCAAAAAATGCTACATTTTAAGCAAGCAAAACTTTTTCATGGAATTGACAAGCTTCATTTATTTGTTTGCCATTTGGACTTTTCAAGCATATGTCAGGTACATCGTCAAAACCCAGAAACAGCTGTTCCTGCTCTGCTGAGAATAAAGAGAAAATCTAAAGACAATACTGCAATTCCCAAGCTGGTCATAAGCATTTTTTGGTGAGGATGAGGAAAATCTCCTCAAGTTTTTAAGTCCTACTGTCCGCCTCTGGAAGGTAGTGAAGATGACAGGGTACAGGGATGAGGTTTTCAGTCTCTACATCTGGCTAGGTTTATTTTTGAAGGAGCACAGGTACAGGATGAAGGTCACTGAGAAGGACAATTTTACCCACATGGACAAACAGGACACAAACAGAGCAACTCAGGTGCCCAGACCCGAGGGTACCAAGGCCATGAACTCAACTGTGACTCATGTCCAACAGCAGACCCTTGTGGAACAGCAGCAGGAGTTCAAGCAGCGTGACCAAAGGTGACCTCAGCCATTTCTATGTAGGCAATTGAACTGCTCCTGGGGCATTTTGGCTCCCCCACTTCCTGCCTTCTGATGCCGCTCTGGTGACGGCTTAACCCTCAGGAGCAGCGCTGGAGTGTGAAGCCATAGGCTACTTTCCCAGGGAATCATCCTCCTCTGGAGAAAAAAACTTCCTGGTCATGGTGGACCAGAGGGACTCTGAACTTCCAGCCATGTTCAAGGGCAGGTTGTAGCTGCTTGTTGCCAGAGAAGTCATTAGGACAAAGCCAAGCAAGCAGCAGCTCCCTTTACTCATGGTTTATTCTTTCATCTCTTGATTGTGGCTGCTATTTGAGGTGTTAGCATGGCTGTGGTCACATAAAACCCAAAATCAGATTTGCCACTGGCTCTACTGGGAACCTTGTGGTGTCCAAAGGAAGTCAAAGTGCTAAATGGAGAAACCTCTTCTAAGAGGGCATAGTCCTAATGAGCGAGAAAACAAGACAAAAGCTCATTATTTTTCAGTTTGAATATATATATACACACATACATTCTATTTTTAGGTATTTTTTACTTCTAATCCATCCTACCTGAAACTGAATTTCTCCACCTGGATGTCCTCAGCTCCTACTCACGCTAATTAGGCCCACTGTGAAAGTCTGAAAATGACCTACAACATTTGGAGGCTTTAATACAATTAGTGGAAGTGCAGCAAGATCCACAGGGCTATCTGGCTTGCCCATTAAATTATATTACATGCAGACTATGAAAGGGAGAAAGCCAGAGGGGAAAATGAGACTATACATCAGTTGCTACAGTATTGGATTGTGTAGTTGCAATCCAGACAAATTGGGCTATCACGTGGGCAAATTCAACATCAACTTGTTAAAAGCTTGTTTTCAATCCAGTTCCTAAAGTGCTTCAGGACCCAGACAAATGGAGGCTTTTCAGCTGCTAACCACTCAGTGGGTTGCAGTCTGGGATGACTTCACTACCTATTTCAATTTGCTCTAACTCTGCCCCGGGGAGAAAAAAAATAAAAATAAAAATGACAGCATAATCAACTTCAGGAAGTTAGTTATTTGGATGAGAACATCAAGCATGAAGAAGCATGCAGACACATTTTAAACTGATAATCAGACATACTTATGGCTTGAATCTCTTCCTCGGTGTGCTTTTGCTACTCTTTCTCGATGCTGTGCAGCATAAATAACCTATGAGGCAGTCAAATGGTAAGCTGGTTTTGTTTTGGTGGCACCATCACTTCCTGTGCCTGTGACTACCTCCTTCTGATCCATGGTGGCACCTCTGGAGGAAATTTGGGGTCAAAACACATGGCATGACTTCAGTTGGCTGATTAAGCAAGTTATCATTGGGGAGGACATTCCAGCCCGAGGTGGTTCCTCATACATGGCATTTAACTCCATGTGTAATGGTAAGAGACTGGTCGTAGTTTATAAGCTCAAAATGACCAAATCAGGAAGCTGTGTCACACCTCCATTTTGCATAATTTGCTCCTAGAGTTTCAGTGGTTTGTAACACCACCACGGATGAAGGTATTAGAATGCAAACTTCCTTTAATTATGCAAAACAAAGCCAGCACTGTGCTGCTTCCAGAAGGGTTTAACATCCAGCAATTGTGGGCAATTCAAAAGGTCATGGGGTTCACGCTAGCTGTGTTTATATCATGACAGGCATTTGGGCCTTCCACGCATTTGTCCATTCTATTCATCTTCCCATCCTTCAGCCCCTTCCCTCCTGGGTCCTCTTAGCAATCACATACCACTTGGATGATCCTTAAAGCACTAAAAAGCTTTTTACAGGGCTGTTACAACAGTGGAAACGGACCCAGGATACACGATCTGATGTCAAAGCTAGTGACTAACGCCAAGGGCTTCTCTTTACTCATCCCCTTTTTGACTGTTTTTATTGTCTTCTGATACTTTAAATCAAAGTCTTTCTGCTGACTGGCATGCATTTCCAAGCTGGCTGCGAGATACATTCAGTTTAGGAAACGTGCCTTATCTCTTTTCCCCCCAAGTCAGCTGGTGGGAAAAATCCCACCCACACCAAATATTTAGAAGATATCATTATCTGCCTATCTTTTTATTTGCCTTGAGCATCCTTTGTTTGGGACTCAGAAGAGCCGTATGGTTCAGGAACAGGAAAAGCCGAGACAGACAGACTGGGACTGTACGGGGAACTGAGGAAACTCTAAAGAAGAACAACGTGTCCTGTGTCGTGTCCTGGTTTGGCTTTGGGGGGTAGTAAGTACTGATTTATTCTCTGAGGCTTGGACAGGAACTGCATGTATGTCAGCCAAAAGAGTTTGGAATATCTGGGCAACACCTGTGGATTGATTTGCTTTCTTAATATGCTGGTTTCCAGCCATCCAACTCTGCGAGAGCTGCAGAGCCTGTTTCGGTGATTACAATCACAGAGGGACATTTTGGTGGTGTGGGACCAACACTCTGCTTTCAAATAGAAGAATACAACCTCTAATTCTATTAAACACCTAATGGCATTTCGAAAAGAATGTGTGGTTTTGTGAATGTCTAAAACGGTATTTATTTCCACTAAACCAACTTTGTCTTCAGATGATCTTAAAGTGTGTTATATGAAGGGTAACAGTTTCAAACTGAAAGAGGAGAAATTTAGATTAGATACTAGAAAGAAATTCTTTGCTGTGAGGGTGGTGAGACACTGGAACAGGTTGCCCAGAGAAGCTGTGGCTGCCCCGTCCCTGGAGGGCTTCAAGGCCAGGCTGGATGGGGCTTGGAGCAACCTGGTCTGGTGGGAGGTGTCTCTGCCCAGGGCAGGCGGTTGGAACTGGATGATCTTTAAGGTCCCTTCCAACTCTAACCATTCCATGATTCTACACAGCACAAATCAGTATGAGAAGGGATCATCTGACTCAGAACACTAATTGTTAAAACTGAAGGATTTTTCTTAACAAATCTTAAAAAGGTCATTGTAAGAAACTTTCTGAACTTTTGAGGAAAGTTTTAAAAGCAGTAGCGGTGGTTGCTTCACTGGTAACCAGATAATTACATGAAAGTTACTTTCAAGGGGACAGAACACACACTGTGCAGGGTCAAGCTGGTAATGGCCTGCAGATATTAGTTAATGGAGCAATCCATCAGGACTGGGCACTTGGTGTTTGGGTGATGTTTATGATGGTAATAGCCATTGAAGTCAACAGTGAATAACTGTGACAATGGCATTGTGGAATTCCAGCCCTTATTTCCATATCAAATCACTTCTGGTGACAGGTGAAAGGGTGAGGTGAAAGGCTCGCCAGGCACTCAAAGTCACAATGGGCAATTGAGGTTATGTTGATGCTTTCTCTTTAATGTTTCACCTGTGATCAAGATACCCGAAAGCCAGATTCCACCATCAGATACAAGAATGCAAATTTGTTGTCTTAAAAAACTTGGTCATTGTTCCCGGGAATGAAGCGTCACTGTGCTCAGATTGTATCTTCAATCGAAGCTTAAGCAATCTTCACAGCAGCTTGCACAAGAATAAAGAGGCTTTACTTAGGAGTGTTCTTTCAGCCAGTTATACATCAGATGAAGCGAGGGGCATCTACATCTGCAACCAGCCTGGCTATGCTAACATAGCTCATTTGCATTTGTGAAAGAAGAATCTATATAAATGATTAACACAAGGATTGGCTGAGACCTATTATTAAATGTCACCTCCTGCTACTGCAAAATGCCCTGTATCTCATGTAAATGCACCTTTGAGCTCTGAAGAAGGAAATTGTCTAATGAACGATCTGATGGATCACCCAGGTTAAATCTGCTGCTTTTGGGAGTTGGAGATCTGCTTGAGCACAATAAATCCACGTTGGGTAAGACCTCTCTACAGTTTGTCCTTTGAGAACCATTCAAAGATTTGACCAGGAACACTGAGCCAACAGAGCAGTCTATTGAGTTTGGACAACTCTTGAAAGAACACTTTGGAGAAGGTCATGTCAAGAATGCAACCGCATCTGCCAAACCCCAAATTTATAAATATAGCATGCATCTAGATTCCAGCCAGTCCCTCTTATTGTCTAGGTGCCCATTTTCATTAGTTGCCTTCCCAACCTGTTATCTCCCTTGGAATAGGCTTTCAGGCTCTTACACATGTTCGATGTCTGATCTGGGAGATGACTTGTGAATCATGCCCAAAGCCACCCTCTCCCTGCTCTCCAAAATTAGCCATGATATAAATCTCATCTACATGCTTTTGTCCCAAGAAAATGCAAGGCATCAGGCTCTACAATTGAAACTTCCTTTCCTACATACTGAGGAGGTTCCCAACCTGCAAGATTTCATATAGTTCAGAAGATTAGGCCATGGAAAAGCCAAGAGTGCAGTATCTCAAGGCCTAAGGGAGAACCCTACCTGATGGTTATATCCACCTGGCAGGCAAAGTAGGGGCTGGATTACAGATCCAGCTCTCTTGGTTCCTCATATGTTGGATCCTTCATGGCTCAGGAAAAACACTATAGGAAGCCCTCCATGCCTGTGCCCCTGTGAAGCACTGAAAGTCAACCCCTGCACTAAAATTTGCCTGCAGTCTCCTCTTTGCTTCCTTTTGTTTTGAGTTTTGGGCCAGTCCAGCATCCCCTAAATCAATGGGAATCTTTCCATCAGCTTGGAAGGACATTAGATCAAGCACCACCTGACTGGAAAAAGTGACATCATGCTTCTAATAACACAGATATTATGAATAGCTTAGCTTTGTGCAGTGCTTTTAAGCAGAAAAACGTTGGGTAGTTTTAACCTCTGTGTGAAGGATTTGCTTTTACCAACCACCAAAAAGCAACCGCATGTGGGGAGAAATGTGACTGCAAATAAACTGTTCACAGCCAAGTTATGTTATGATAGCACATCTCTCCAGCTCATGAAGTTCCTGGCAGCAGATGACCTACCAACAACATAGCAAAGATACATGGTGCAAAGCCAGGTGAAAAAGCATGATCTACATTAGTCGCCCACGTTGGCATTTTGACTAGAAAGGACAATCAGGAATTCTTTGTCTGGTTTTCTCCTTCCTGTCTCTCCTGCATGAGCTTTTATTTCTGAGCAAGTTCAGTTTCAACTGTCCTGTTACACCTGACTAATATTTCTTCTTTCATCCCCTTCTGCCTTCATAAAGGAGCAATAAGTGAAATCAATGATCAGTCCATGTGCAAATCTATGACATAGTGATACTTTGTCCGATAGAATGTATTTGAGAAATTCTTTATATTTTGCTGTCACGGGGTGCAAATATCTTTATAGACTGCCAATTTTGAAACACATGGTAAATCATTCACAGATGGACTCAAAAACCAAAAAGGAATAAAAGGAATATATCTGCTATGTTTGTCCTTTGGGATATTCCAATACTGGAACTTAAAGGAAAAAAATAAATAAATACCTGCTCTTCCCTCCTCTTTCGGGCAGCCTGTTCCAACACAGTAACACTAAACTTTTGGATTATACACACTTGTCAACACATGCTTGCTCGCTTCATTCTCTTAATTTTAGGAATTATTCATATGTTTCCTAGAGGTGCTATATTGTGACTAAGGGCTGCTGATCCCAGCTTACCCTGATACAAACACGAAGGAAATGAAGAGTTGTTGCCAAAATAATACAAGCTGAAGCAGGACAGATTTCAGTATTCAGCGACTGTAACTCTCCAGGTCATCCACGTGTTTGGACAGCTGAGCCGAAATCCGTGGGGTCCGTGTTATGAAGGAGTTGCAGCCACAGGGTACCTATAAAGGGCACGGAGAGGCTGGAAAGAATTTCTAGGAGGGATTTTCACTCCCAGAATGAAAGCAGTGGGATATCATTTCAGGGAAAATATGACAGAAGCCTATCCCTCCCCTAAACACACATACAGCAAGTGAAGAGCTCAACTCAAACCCTGGATCTGAAAAAACAAAGGGATTGGCAAAGTTAAAGCATTGAGGGATGGGAGGGGGTTCTCAGCCACAGATTAGTTTGCTGCAGGCTTCTTGCCATATACCTCCTAGTGCTGCCTCTACTGGGTTGAAATTTGCTTCCAGAGGACAATCAATTAACATTATTAATAATGTTATTAAGAATCTGACATTACAGATCGCAACCAAGCAGCTCGGATGTGAGTCAGCTGTGGAAAAGGGGCCTGAAAAATGTCTGTCCTTAGGCAGTCACAAAAAAACCTCAGAGGAATGTTCTTTGTTATATCAGATCTGAGCTGAAAGCTTTGCAGAAGACCAGGCAGGACACTGATTCCATTGCACTCCATCTTTCTCAGGGTATGGACTTCTATCTCCCTCATTAGATCTCACACTTAGACTCATTTCTTTGAGGGATAAACTGGTTTTCATAGCAAATACAAACTTGTCATCCAAATGATGACCATTCCGTAGAATAAACCTTCCTGTCACCCTCTTCCTTTCAGGCTGTGGCAGCAACCTGACAAATCATGCTGTTTCCTTCTCAAACTCTTCTGTCCTTCTCAGTCCAACCAATGCTTTCCTTCTTGCCACCATCTGGTGGCAAAAATCCCCTTTTCTGAGGGATTTCCCAGTCTGTATCGAAACATTCTTAGCAAAACCTTCCTTTACTTTCTTCACTACCTAACCTTATTCTTTCCTAACAACTTTGGTGTCAACCAAGACTTCCCACCAGTTGACTTTATATTTATTTCCTCTCCAGGACTGCTAGGCCAGACCAAGTGACCGTCCTAAAATCTGTTGAAAGATCAGGTCACTTGGTTACTGGAACTGGAATGGAACTGAAACTGGGGCAAAATGGAATGGATTAAATTAGGCTGAAACGATCGTCATTAGCGGGTTTTATTTTAAGGTGAGAAATGTGCATTTATAGAATGCCAAAAGAACATCTCCTTCCTCAGTTTTCACATAAAGTTCATATTATACATTAATATTAATATTTGAAGGAGGCTTGCATAATTTATGTGTAGTTAGCATATAAGTGATTCCTGCTCTAATCATGAAAAAAAAGTCACTATAATTCTGGATATAGTTATAACTTTACTTGCTGTCTTTTCATTAAAGCGATTAAGTAGGAGTTGCCACAGGAAGCTAAAGTTTTCCATCATTAACATGAACCATGTTTCGCTATTTTCTGTACTTTTAAGAACTACTCTGAGGAAACTACTCTGTCTGGAAAGAACTACTAAGAGAACTACTCTGAGGAAACTACTCTGTCTGGAAAACAGACAAAACCCCCAATTATTTCTACTAAGGGATCTTATAGGATGTGACGAATAGTATGTACAGGAAAATCACGTGCTTACTTTTGTGGGTGTAAATGGAGAGGAAGGTTCATGACGGGAAATTCCAGCAAAGCCAAAGTGCTGACAGTGAGAGGCACAAACCTTCTCTTCACTGTGTAGTCCACCACCCTGGCTGCCAGCTCACTGCCGGAGGATCCAAGTTTGGGATGGCTGTATCTTCACAGATACCCTTCCTTACCCTTCAGCACTGGGAAAGTCATGATGTTGGCTGCTCATCACACGTAGCTTCATACTCTGCCAATGTTAACACTTAGACCATTTTATCTATAGAATCACAGCATCAGAGAATGCTATGGGGTTGTAAGGGACCTCTGGAGATCATGTAGTCCAATCCCTCTAACAAAGCAGGTCCACCTAGAGCAGGTTGCACAGGAACGTGTCCAGGCAGGTTTTGAATGTCTCCAGAGATGGAGACTCCACCACTTCTCTGGGCAAATATGGAAATAAAATTGCATTCTTCCACTAATTTATAATTTTCTCTCTTCTTTTCCTTCATACTTGATGACACTGATTTCTGGTCTGCTTGGAAACACTGAATACATAAAGTCAGGCTAGCCAGGAATATGGTGAGTTTGAATGATGTTGTCCCAGAAGGCTCAAGAGGTCTATCAATCAGTTGAAAGGAGACAGAATCATGGGGGTGCATTGGGAGTCATGATTTACACTTAAAAAGGGAACTGAAGTTTGAATTACAGCAATGAATTCCTGTGACTTGTTAGACTGCAAACAGAAGCCAACAGCAAAATGACTGGAGAACTGTAGATTTTGCATGTTTAAAATCAGCCTGGGACAACGCATTGCATGGAGTGCCTTGTAGGGAATAATCGAGCATTGTTACAGGAAGGGACTAAATGACCAAACCATCTCCAGCTTCTGCAAGTCTATGTCTTGACCAGTTTTCAGCTTGTACAGTTAGAATAACTGTTTTGTCAGTTAATCACTAGAAACTCCCTTTTTTTGCTGGAGAGACTGTACTCAGCTGACAGCTCCAGGCGAGATCCACTCCTGGTGTGAGGGAATTACTCCAAAGATGAATACAGTGAGTGCGTTTGCTCTACAGTCATACAATCTATGCTTAGTAAAACAAACCACTCTGCTAAATATCTTTATCTTAGTTCTTTACTTTAAAAAAAAAAAAAATCAGCAAAACAGAAAAAAGAAAGAATCAGTAGAAGTTGGGCAAATAAATCTGACAGGCTCCTATGTTATTCCTTGTTTTGGAGTGCTCTGCAGAAGAATCCTGCAAAAATATACAGCCTGGCTCACTCTGGGTAGTAAAATCCAGTTCTTGAATCTCATCATTTTTTCTGATTAATTTGAGGGGTTTTTGTGATATCCTGGTTGATATCACAGAGATTATAAAGATAGCAATAAAAAAAACCAAAACATATATAAGCCTGTTTGTTAGCTCATTTGAATGCATTCATTGACGTTTAAAAGTTTCTACCTGGTGAGCTTTAAATTAAAAATTTAATTTCAATTCAATTATTCAATGATGAAAATGAAAGTAAAGTGGAGACTTTTCAGCTCCTTGTTCTCTAATTTGACCCCTTGTCATCTCATGGAAAAGCAAAATAGGAAAGCGGTAAAGCGCTATTAGGGGACACCAAAAATGACCACCCCTCAAGACAAAAATGTTGAAATTGAATTGTGTGAATGAAAAATGGAAAGTGTCCAGTAACAGGTTTTGCACAGGAAAGAAAGATCAGCCACTCTGCTTACGTCAAGGTCTTCATTGCCTAAAGCCCATGAAAGGTGTCTGATGGTGGAGGCTATTCTTCAGGGAGTGGGAGCTGAGAAGAGAATGTTCTGGCAGAGGGGACGCGCATGGTATCTTTGTCTGTGAAGGGTTTTGCTACAACAGATAATATAAAATAGGGGAAAAGATTGATGATACAGCTACATAAAAATGGATTAATGTTTCCTATTAACTGTGAGAAAGAAAAATTTGTAACAAGGGAGAGAATCAAACCTCACCTAATTCTGTCTGCTTTCGACAGCTGAAGTAGGGGTTATTTTATGGGAAAATAAATGATGTGACAAATTCAGTCTTTTGTCAAAACATTCTTCAGAGGCTCAAGGTTGGGATGAGCTACATATCACAGAGGCTGTGGTGACTTCCTGGGGGAGACCCTTCAGTGCAACTGGACAGAGAACGGTGGACAATCTTTTCTCTTTAAGTACAGTTACAAGGCCATGACAACCAAAAAGCACTAATAATCAGCTGAAACTACTGATGACCTAAGGCCAAGAGCTCAGCCAGCCAGTAGCAGTGTGGAAATGTCCCTCGCCAAGGTCTCTAAAGTTATCATAGGATTTCCTTTTTTTTTTAGAGTTAGCACAACAATTTGGCTCTTTCTATAGTTCTGTATCCTGGAAGTTTCTAAAAAATGTGTGTCTAGTACCTCAATCGATCAGAAAACTTTAGTTTTAACACTCTTTTTACAATCTGAGCTGAGCAATTTCAATTGTGAGGTTTGGGGGTTTTTTTAGGAAAAAAGAGAAGAATAGAAACTCAGCCTTGACCCCAATGCCAATGTCAAGCCTCCTGCTCACGTTCATGGGGCCAGAATGTCATGTAGGCATCCTGGATGTTTCTTATTTGTCTATGTCCTGCGTCAGCTAAACCATCAGTTGTTTGTTGGTGGCTTTAAAATGAATTCAAATATGCCTCATTCTGTTAAGTGGGTTGGTCCTTCCTTCTTCCTGTGCTGGGTTTGCCCTTGTCATTGCAGACATACAATAAGGAGACTTCTCTGTCACAGATGTTTACAATACAGTCTGTAAATAATGGATTTCCAATGTTTACTCAAAGTAAAAAAGAAAAGCCTTTTTTTCTTTTCAATGCAGAGCTACAAGTTTTGCAGAGCTGGCGTCAGCCTCCCCGCACACAGAGTCTCCCAGTTTCCAGGAAGAAGCCTGGGGCATCCTCCCCTCTTGGAAAATGTTTCTGCCAGACTCATTTTAAAAATGCTGGACAAAGAGAAACGTGCAAAACGAAGCATCTCAGTGTAGGAGGAGGGAACTAAAAAGGGGACTGGGGTGGGTGAAAGATGCAACCCTGCAGGAAAAGACTTGAATTTGTCCAGTGGTACCAGTTGATAAAAGAGTTTGATGCCAGAGTTGATAAAAGAGTTTGATACCAGTTGATAAAAGAGCCTGTAAATGGTGGCTCTCACACATAGACTTTATCTTCAGAAGTAGCAAACATTTATACTGGGTTAAAGCCGTACATTTTAAAGTTCTCTTCTAGGGATTCTGCTCTGCTGACTTTATACAGAAATATCAAAGAGATAATTTATGTCAGAAAACGTTTACAGTTACAAAGGCATGAAAATACAAGAAGTGGGTTTATTCCTTTGAATTTCTTTCCTTTGTGACACTGGGAGGGAAACTGGTGCTCAGGAGTAGCTAGTCTGGGTATGGGGGCTCATGATTATTTCTTGGGTTATGGTGTGTTTACTGTAGCTCCCCTTTATTGCTGTGCTCAAATCTTTGCAGTACTTTTGACTTCTCAATGAATTAAGATATGCTGGTCAGCAGGGGGAAAAAAATTGTTACCATTCCCACACCTGTTTTATGATAGCATTTGTATCTGGAGGCTATTTTTCCACTTCTGAGAACTAAAGGGATATAGGCATTATGATATCACGTACTCTTAACCCTCTAACTTTGAAGGTCCTGGCTATGAGAGTGGAATTCACAGCCTTGTCTGAGCTGCTTGTTTTCCCAGTGCCTCAAACAGGGAGTTTAGAGGAGGGGAGGCTGGACACACAATCTCAGGGCCCATAGTAAAACAGCCAAGAGGTTAAACAGTGGGAATCACCTGCAACCCTGTCACGCTCAGGGACTGAGATGCTTTTCCTGCAGCTCATCTTGAATATTACACCAGGGTGAAGAAGGGAACTGTGCTCTGAAGCCACTTCCAGAATGTAGGCAACTGAGTCACCCATTCAAGCACCTATCTCGTTCCTTTCTTGCAGGCCATACTGGCTGCTGCTCCTGGATGAGGAGATGTTCCATGGTGTTGAATTCTTGAGGTTAAAGCTCTTGCTTAGGAGACAGAGAAACAAAGACCTCTGTGTGTTCAGGTCTCTTGAGGCTGAGGGGAACAGGGTATGTCACCTTCCACATCCTCAGAAGAAGGTCTGTGGTAGGAAAATAAGGTAAGGTGTCTCCTGGTCAAGATTAGCCACTGTCATGCCAAGAGGAAGCTCAGAAGGCTGGAGAGTGATAGCAAACTGGAGAAGCATAAATGTATCTCAGTGAGATAGAATCATAGAATGGTTTGGGTTGGAAGAAACCTTAAAGATCATCCAGTTCCAACCCCCTGCCCTGGGCAGGGACACCTCCCACCAGAACAGGTTGCTCCAAGCCCCATCCAGCCTGGCTTGAACCCCTCCAGGGATGGGGCAGCCACAGCTTCTCTGCGCAACCTGTTCCAGTGTCTCACCACCCTCACAGCAAAGAATTTCTTCCTAATATCTAAATCTCCTCTCGTTTGGTTTAAGCTCTCTTTCAGATCTCTTGAAAGAGAGCAGTCCCTACCTTTATGAATTTTATTCATTGACTTTTTAATACAAAATACCCAAACACATTCCTAAAAGACTTTAAATATCAGGCATATGCAAAGATGCTCACTTTATTCACAACATTTAAATCTCTTCCCGGATTTGGATTCAGCCTATTAGTTTCACATTCTACCTTGAATGCAAACTGTGAGATACTGCCTTTCGTGCTTAGATGAGTTTACCTCTCAGCTCTGCTGCAACCATGAATTAGTCTCAGTTTTCCTTCTTTTGGATATTGGTGATATCAGTGTGGTGATCTCATACCTTCTCTCAATAATACCCTGCTTCTTAACACCATGTATCTCCATGGCAAAATTCCATAATTTCCTAATCTCCCTTTCACAGAATCATAGAATGATATGGGGTCAGAAGGGACCTTTGGAGACCATCTAGTACAACTACCCTGCCCAAGCAAGTCCACCCAGAGCAGGTTGCACAGGAAGGTGTCCAGGCAGGTTTGGAATCTCTTCAGAGACGGCGACTCCACTACCTCTCTGGGCAGCCTCTTCCAGTCCTCTGCCACCCTCCAAGCAAAGAAGTTCCTCCTCATGTTTAGATGGAACTTCTTATGCTCAAGTTTGTGCCTGTTTCCTCTTGTCCTACCACTGGGTACCACTGAAAAAGACCGGCCCCATCCTCTTGACATCTACCCTTTAAGTATTTATAGGCATAACACTAATTTACACAAAATGCACCTGTCCAGTGCACTTTCTTAAAGTTTAAGATTCACACAGGCCTTTCCAAAATCAATGACTTTAATTACATCTCATGTATTTCTTCCTCCAAGTCCCAGAGAAACTTCTAGAAAAGACAGCCAATCTGGATGCTATTAGAGGGAAACTCTCATGACATTTCTATTTTCTTCTCTTTCCACAAGACCATGGGGTTTTTAAACCATAAAAAAAGTGTGTCCAATTCCAACCAACTGCTGTGATTCAAGGAGAGGAAAGCAGTCTCTGGGGAGATAGAGGCACCACGCTATTTAATACTGTAGGGTTGTAGAAAGTTGTATTTTAAGCACAGAAGGCAAACTAATTGGGAAAGAGTAGAGGCTGGTGCTGAACGCTGGCCTAATAAGGTTTTTTTTCCTGAAGCAAAGGTCTGAAGTCAGACATATTCCTCCTTAATTAAAGTTCTCGAATGGTTCCAGCTTCTATCCTGCCATGGGAGCCTCTTGCATCATGGAGCTGTGAAGGTCCCTCACAGAGCGTAACAGAGGTGAACCACAGAGAACTCTTCATCACCCTCCTGCACCCAGAAAGAGTCCCCAAAAGCTACAGGCAAAGGAACAAGAAGTGGCTGAAAGGAAGCGAGAGCTGTTGCACTATGGAGGAGGGTAAGATAACTCTTTTTGGTTGAATCAGGACACCACCTGATTGTTACACCTGACCATAGCTTTGAGACAGGAGACAGAAAAGTGTCGCTTGTCAGAAAGATGCTGCTGCAAAATATGTTCAATTCCACTGCATTTCAAATATCAGATTAAAATATGCTGCCTCTTTTCCCAATTATGTTTGATATTTCAAATTCCTCATTTGGATGTATTTTTCAAGTTTCATTACGAAGTCAATGTATCTAAATGCATCACTAAATTAAACTTAACATATTAATATTTCATAAATTTTATCCAGCATTATACTGCAATGTTTCAGCATTACTGAAGGTAAATACTGTTATCTTAGCAAATGCTGCAACATTATAGAAAAAAAATAAAGAAGAAATCCTTGGACTAACATTAAGGATTTCAGTGACACGGAAAATTTGAGTGTATTGAGTTTTTCAGTCCACTTCACAAAGAAAATAAAGTTCCCATCCCTGGAGGTTTTTAAGGCCAAGCTAGATGGGATTTTTAGCAATCAGGTCTAGTGGGAGGTGTCCCTGCCCATGGCAAGGAGGGTGGAACTGGATGATCTTTAAGGTCCCTTCCAACCTGAACCATTCTGTGATTCTGTGAAATGTCAAAGCACTGTGAATTCTTATGGAATAGAAATGCTGTCCCTGACTGGCTCTCTAGACTGTAATCAGAGATGGGCCTTAAGCTGAGAATATTTTGAAGGTCAGCACAAGTGGCTCTGTGGCAGACCATAGCAACTGATGACGCCTTTGATTTCAAAAGCGGCCAATGCAACCAGCGAGTGAGCCAAAAAGCAGCGAACAGCTGCTTCCTGAAAGGGGAGAGAGGATTAGAGAAAAGGGACATGAGATCACCGTCTTCAAGCATCCTGAGTCAGCATGTGAGGTGAGAAAGTTTGTGCTGGTCCCAAGAGCTGTGTCTGCCTCCAGAAATGCTGACCTGGCTCATGCTGGGGCTTGCTCACCGCCGACCAGACACCTCAACAGCTGGTGGACCTAAGCTTGGTTCCTACAGCTGTAGGGTGAGGGGGGAGGGTTCAGATTAGATATTGGGAAGAAATTCTTTGCTGTGAGGGTGGTGAGACCCTGGAACAGGGTGCCCAGAGAAGCTGTGGCTGCCCCATTCCTGGAGGGGTTCAAGGCCAGGCTGGATGGGGCTTTGAGCAACCTGTTCTGGTGGGAGGTGTTGCTGCCCATGGCAGGGGGTTGGAACTGCATGATCTTTGAGGTCTCTTCCAACCCAAACCATTCTATGATTCTATGACCTGCAGAAAAGAGTTTAGAATTTAAACCTTGGTGTAATTAATTGCTAGCATAAAAAGAAGTGGGTGATTAAAATAGAAAGGTAGTGTCTTCCTAGGATCTAAATCAGAGTTTTTAATTGCAACAGGAGTTACAGCTGGATTAACTGTATGTGTAATGTGGCCAGAGCAAACCAAGATATATTTCCTGCTGCTTTCCTGGTGAAGAATTGTCCTGGGGTGTTTTTGCTGTCAGTGGAAAGTAAAACACTGCACTGTCACCAGCCACTGCCTGCCAGCCAAGGCAGGGAGCTGGTTACCTTCTGCTCACCTGTGAAAGCTCACAGGTATGAGCAAAAGCTCCTTTCCAGCTCAGGTATTCTCAGAAATTATCTCTGTGCCAGCACATACATACTTTGACTCCTTAATCCTAAATCAAACAGGGCTTTGTTTGTCATTTTCTGTCCAAAAGGGTGTTTTATCTATGTACACATTAATTTTCATTTCCTCTCTCTTTTCCTAAGCGTGTAAAACTTTTAATTTTGAAGGAACAGGAAAAGAGTTCTTTATCTCAGAGATGCTGCCTTGTTTGCTCCACAGACAGACTAAAATAACTCCTGAGCAGAAGCACAGCACACAGTTGGCCCACGTCTATCAAAATATCCTATCCATTTCTCCTTCCCCTCCAGCCTGTCTGCTCTGCAGCTCTAATTAAGTCATTTTAATTCTGCCCCTCACAGGCTGCAGTTACACAACGTCTCACAGACCCTCCTATTTAGAATTGGACCACGGAGCACAAGGAAAAGCTTTTATTAGTTTTGGGGTTGTTTTTTCCCCCTCTTTTCTAAGATTTTGGGCTACAGGTGGCTTATTTCTCCTTGTTTTCTTAGTGATAAACCCCAAATGCTAAGAACTTCTGGCCTGGATGTTTATCCTGACCTTAATGACAAATTGTAGGACACTTTCTTCCTGTGACACAGAAAAAAACCCTCTTTCTCAAGCTGTCTTGGCTGCTGTTATAGCGGAAGTTTCTTAGGAAAGCCCTAAGAAACTCTCCCCTCCACTCAATAAAGCTGCTCTTGAGTCACTGAGGAGGCTTTTTTCTTTCCACAGTACATATTCAAGGGAAGGCTCCTTTCCAGCATCACACATACAACATTTCTCATCTTCTGGGCACGGTGTGGAGCAGGGATCTTACAATCAGTAAATAAAAGCATTAAAAAATCCCCAGCCTGCTTTAAGACCAGGAGATTGGACTTACAGAAAAGACTACACCGTATCCCTGAGGCTCAAGAGAAGGGGCTAAGGAGGCAACCACCTGGGATTCTCACTACATCTTGAAATTAATTTTGACTCCGGAGTTTGTCTGGGTCAAAGGGATGTAAAGGAAATCAGTAACTGTGGTGCAAGGAGGGAGGATGAGAGATCATCGAAGAAGTACTTCTTCAAGATGATGTTCTATAGCCCTGTTTTCTTCCCCGAGTTGCCCTAGTGGCCCATGTGGACACCTTACTGTTGGCCTGTGCTGCTCTGAGGGTTGTCATGTAGGGTAATCTCAGGATATCTCAAAGACAACCTTGCTCAGTGGCTCCCCAGGGGGTTTTGCAAAGAAGCTGTGGGGTGAATATGTCCCTCAAGGTCTATGGCAACCCTACCAGGGAGGAATTGAGGGGCAGAGAGGTGGCAGTAACATCGGGTATGTGACTTTCTACAGTCGTGCCCCATGCTTTAACCATTGTGTAAGGCTGCCTTCCTCTCAGTCCTGTAGTCCTAACTTGTTTCTCTCTACCATACTTGAATTCTGGTTTTCAGCTGCAAAGACACCTGATGGTGTGCCCCAAACATCTCTGAAGCTGTTCCAGAAGGTCACATTGAAACAAGAAGCAGACCCCTCCCAGAACAGGTAAAGCTGCCCTGGCATTTCAGATGTTCCCTTATCCCTGAGCCCATGACTTTGCCACCTAAATGAGAAGACACCAGCTTGGATGACACTATTTCCTCAAAGTTCAGTTTGCCTGCTGTCTGGTTGGCTTTGGTGCCTGTGTAGTGTGCTGGGGACACGTGTATCCTACGCTGCCAACAGCCTTGGAGCAAGGCTTCAAGTGGCTGCCATCCCCCGGTGACGTCCCCTGGCTACACACGCCGGCTGTACAGGCTCAGAAAAGCCACCAATTGCACCGTCGCTCTTCAAACCCGACCGAGGAGGCGAGCCAGGGCACGGGGAGATATCTCTGGACCCTGGCCAGCCTTTAGGGCTTTTCGCTTGACTTGTAGGAATGAGAAATAACACTTACAAAAACCAGCCGGGGTGCAAGGTCAGGCCTTTTATATTTATAAGTGTAATGTGAACTGTCATGGGGTTCATTTATATATGACTTTTAGCCGGGCAGCTTGCAGTTTAGCTCTGCCGTAGAAGTCCATGTTTTTGTAAGACCTTATTCTGAAGATCTATCTCCTCTCCCTCAACGTGAAGGCAAACAGCGCTATAAACCAGGCAATTTCTGTGCAGGGCAGTGTGCTTTCAGCCACTACAGTGAAGCAATTGGGTCCGTTTTGTCTGTTGTTACCTTAATAGGAATTATTTTGTTTCTCATTTTTGGGGGCAGGAAGGGAGAGGAGGGAAGGGAGAAGAGGAATTGCCTCTGTGATTCACCTCCCCTCATGAAGCTAGAAGTGCCTGGTTATTCTTTAGAAAATGGAAAAAAAAATAAATAATATAAATCTACAGGAATGAGGTAAAGCCTTTATCATTTTGGCCGGCTAATGTGTCACAACTTTCACTAAACACAAATGGAAAAATAAGCTCATCTGCAGGCTGGACAGTAAAGCCTAGAGGCGGCCTGATTTATGCAGGCTGTTTGAAGTATATATTTGAAGAAGACCTGGATGAGAGGCTGGAGCTGGCAACCCCTCTCCTAGGGATTAGGATCCAATCCTGCCCTCACTGTAGAGCAGCAATGCTGCAGAGAGAGACAAGGGCCAGATATATCCACTGGGGATGCTATAATCATCCTGGTTATAGAGGTATATAAATACAGGATGGCGTGCAAAGGGAGCAACTTTGCAGATGGAGATTAAGTAGAAGGAGGAGAAAATACCAGTGAGCTCTGAGCAGCAGCCGGTGGAAGCCAGAAGGACTTCATCCATCCTCCAGCCACATACCTGCCAGTGCTCGAGTTCCTTCTTTGTGGAGCGCTGGCCCAGGCATTAGCTGACTCCACATGTCCTGTCCAACACGTGTTTTTAGGACTAACAGCCAGCAGCCAGAAATCCTTGGGGCTCCTAAATAACCTTTTGCAGCTCCACTTATGTGCTGATGACCATTCATCTTCCGTGCTTGGTCATATCTTCTGTTACTCACCCGCATCCTCATTTTAATGCCTCTTTTTTTCTGCTCTAACTTGTTCTTGAGAGGTTTCTTGGTTAACAAGCAACAGTATGTCAGCTGCAAGTCAGTACAGTATTGTATTGTGTTGTATTGTATTGTACTTGAAGATAAGAAGTTCCATCTAAACATAAGGAGGAACTTCTTCACTTTGGAGGTAGCAGAGGTCTGGAAGAGGCTGCTCAGAGAGGGGGTGGAGTCTCTGGAGATATTCAAAACCCTCCTGGACACACTCCTGTGCAACCTGGGTGACCTTGCTCTAACAAGGGGTTGGACTGGATGATCTCTAGAGGTCCCTTCCAACCCCATATCATTCTGTGATTACATTGCATCATATTTATTATATTATAGTGGGCAGTGACAATTTTCAAGGAGAGAGAACACATACCTCACGTTCCATAAATACATCAGTTCTAAACCCAATGGCAGCAATAAAATGGAAAGCCAACCTCTATATTGAGCATATTTTGGCTTAAACATACAGCTAGCATTACATGAGTAAGAATAAAAGGCACTAGGGATTTTCTTTGCTTACTGCATCCTCTGCAAAGGAGCTAGCCACAGCATCTACTCACAAATAATGAAAAGATTGCTTCCCACCAGGCCAAGTCTTTCCAAGGGGGATGAAGTGGAATATGGGTCCATGACCTACAGCTACTGCTGAGCCAGTTACCAGAAGTGAAGGAGAGCAAGGAGAGACTGTTAGATGAATTTGGTTTAGAAGCCCAAGTTGTATGCCAGACTCTTAAGATACGGGAGATGCATTAACTTCCAAGTTCATACCTCTTGTACCAGGCCCAGAACCAGCAGTACCAGGTCATTTACTGCATGGAAAACAAGCTGAAATGCCACGTCAGTGAAGTGCTGGTGCAGAGAATCCTCTGGCAAATGAATCCTGTTTGACTGGACTGCACAATGTGTGGAACTTACTGGCTTGGGCCTCTTCAATACACTAGATTTCATCCTTGCATGAACGTGCCCTTGAGTAGACTGATGTAACAGCTGTTGGCTCAAGGCTATATTCAAACTTATGTTTGTCCAGACAACATTGGTTAATATCTCAAGCCATTTTAATTGGAAAATAATCTGTGTTTTTTATAAAATAGCATTATTTATTCCAGTTTACCTATTTATTTCTTTTTTTAATTAGCAATAAAGCAAAAGCCATACAAATACATCCAAATCTTGTAATTTCACTACAGATATGTTTTCAGTAGTAGTTTCACTAGCAGTTTTGGAGAAGGGGATGCCTCAGCACAACGCACAAGGCAATCTGTGTGTTGGTCTCCCCTGTGCCTTTTCTGTGGGTTAACAAAGTTCTAACCTTCTGGGCCATCAACCAGTGATTTCCTGAAACTGCAATTACATCACCTGCGAGGCAAACTGAAGATGTGTTTGAGTTTGGGGATGAACTCAAAGCTCCACACAACACGATGTCTTTCAGCCCAGTTGTTTGCCTGATATTTTTTCCTCTTCATCCAGTGGCTTTCATTCTGCACAAGCCAAATCCCCTTCCAAGGACAATGTTATTTATTAGCTCACAAGCTAATAAATGAGCTCTGCAAGTCATCACCAGGAGATCCTAGAGCTTCTATAGTCAATGGTGAACTTGTATCAGAAGAGAAAGAGCTGGGAAAGCTGGAATGAAACAATCTGGACTTTCATGTTTCAGTGCCTAGTAGCAGATGGCTAGAATTTGTATTCAAAGCACATCATATAGGGAAATAACGTAATCAATGACAAATCTTTACTTAAAGCAATTTTCCCAGCATCACTGAGCCCAACCTACAAAGAACTAGAAGAACCTCTGTTACTTCATGTGATAAAAGTACTTATTTACAATTTCCTTCCCACACAAATTGAGTTTATTACTCTTTAGACTAGAAGTCTAACTGGGGATAAGAGTCTTCTGATTCAGCTTTTTATTAACATTTTCAGATAAAAGTGGGGCAAGAAAACGAAGTATGAGCTTCTAGAAAACAAAGTGACGAGCAGCTGCTTTTAATTCCACCCAGTACTGTTGTTTTTCCATACAGCTGCATCCAAAGACCCTACATTTCCCCAGTTTCTTCCTCCCCCCGCACCCAGTTACTGCATCTCCAGCTCTCGGTAGTTTTCATTGAACTTTTGGATGCTTCTGAAAAATCTCACTGCTGGTTTTGCTGATGCTGGGGAGCGCAGATAAAGGATGTGCTGCCCCCTCAGCTAGGAATAGATATTGGTGTCACAGCTTGGGATCGCCACCTGCGAGGAGGACTGGGGGACTTGGGACAGAAAGTCCTTGGCAGGAGCTAAATCTTAATGAGCATAAAATGCATTGAAGGTCCTGGCAAATACAAAGTGAGGCCACAGAATAAGTGGTTGCAGAAAGTTTCCAATGCGAAATGTTCACAAGACAATTATTTACATTATCTGGATGGTTTTAATTACAGGACAGTTCAGACCAGTTGCTTAAGTTTTCCCAAGGGGTAATTAGTCACCTCGTGAATTTGCATATTTTCCATTGCTCTACTGAAGCAAATCAGCCGTACTTATCAGAAGATTGACCTGGCAACCTCTCTTCTTGGCAGATTATAGTTTGAGTTTCATCATGACGGTAACGTATTAGCAAATGTTCCACTGCAGCAAGCAAACGTGGGGGGAGATCACAGGGCTCCTCGTTTTTGTTGCAATAAATTTCAAGCACAGACAGAAGAAAGAGGTCGTTTTTTACAGCCACTGCTAATGACAGCTGCAGAGCATTTCAACGTCCCATAAATATATTAACATTCTAGCCTCTGTCGGCGTGGCTAAAGGACTCGTTCATCTTATTCATGGCAGTAAGTATAATAATCACATGAGCTTCATCCACGTGATATACAGACTGCCACCTTATACGGACTGTGCTTCCAGTTAGGCTTAGATTTACTAAACTGGATGGAGGCAGCTTCATTCCCACCACGATTCCTCTAGAAGTAAGCAGGTTTCACAAAGAAATATGGCATGGTCAATTTTCAAGGGCTCATTTTGTGGGGTTTCTATCAGCTGTCTTCCTTTGCTTGGTCATAGAAGGCAAGGAGAAAATCCACAGCTGAGATAATCAGCCCTTTTTATCTAACAATCAAAATCATCATATAAATAGAAAAATACCAAATACTGTCAATATATAAGAAATTATGTATTACCTATCCTCATGGATTTCACAGTTGAAAATAAATGGTTGTTTTTCAAATAAGTTTGTAAATGGCAGCATTTTTAAAGATTCTCATGTTGTTTCACTTTACTCACATTTTCCACTGGTTTTAAGTCCAATTTCTATTACCAAAGCAATGATTGCTTCCACTGAGAAAAGATGATAATGGGCACAAATGACAGTAAATTTAAATTGTGATGGATATTTGAATAAGTAAATTGCATTTTTTTCAAAAGGACCTAAAATTGGTACTTTTCAAAGTAGAAAATTGTAAAATGACAACTGGCATTATTCAAGTGCTCTTTAAACAGGCTGCATGGGTTGTCCTTGAACCTCTGTGTCCTTGTGTTATGCAGCCAAATGCGAACTAGACAAAGTAAAACATTTTGGAACTTTTACGTTACTTTTGTTAATATAGAAGACGAAATCTCTGAACGGTCAGAGCAAACAAGCCCTAGGTTTTTATA
This sequence comes from Thinocorus orbignyianus, assembly GCA_013400375.1. Classification (NCBI taxonomy): domain Eukaryota; kingdom Metazoa; phylum Chordata; class Aves; order Ciconiiformes; family Thinocoridae; genus Thinocorus; species Thinocorus orbignyianus. The sequence goes on along the minus strand of VXBW01000772.1, from coordinate 415,005 downwards.
TATGAGAAAAAAGAACAGTTAGTGAGTGGCAACACATTTTCAGATACCCTCCTCTTATGAAGAAGGTTAGAATCTGATATTATATAGTAGTTCATACATGTATATATGTATAGACACACATATATGAACATAAAATATCTTTAATGGAAACTGCAGGGCAATTGTAGTCAGTTTAATATCCACTGCTTCACACGTGAAAATCAAGTAGTAAATCCTCCTTTTCTTGACATCTGTGCCTTTGCCATGAAACGAAGTTAGTCGCTTGGGTCATTTAGTTTTTCCCCTGGTCATTTTTTAAGCCCTTGTTATCTAGGAGGTCAGATGTCACAATCAGAATAGTCTCTTCGATCTGAAAAGTGTTCTCTGATAGAGAAAAAAAAGCATAACCAGATTCTCTCCTTCTGATAGCCACCAGCAGGCAGAGGGGGATCTTTAGGGAACTGATAGCTGCTGACACCTTGGAATATTCACCAACAGCCCATTTTTCACATGCAAAGGACAGAGCTGAGGAGGGGCTCATGTTGCACACACCATGTCTGTGATAAAGATATCATCTCTGCAGAGGACAGTCATAGTGAACTACTGCCTTGCAAATGCTTCACATGTTCACTCTCCCTCCTAATGTACAGCTTGCACCAGGGGATAGGATAAAGAGCTGGCCTGGAGCAAGAGCCGCTTCTTTGTACCAGTTCTGCAGGATCCAGTTGAATCTGCAGGAATTCCTTCCTGAGCCAGGTTGTGGCTCCTTCAGACCATCTGAGCATGGAAGAGACCCTGCCCCATTGACTCCCAGAGTACTTGTGAAGCACACAGCAAAATGTCTCACTGGTTGTCTTTTGACCTGCCACCCATTTAAAAGTTCTTCTGAAACCCAGTGAAGAACAGCAAGAAAGTCAGGGTAGCCTTATCTATTTATCTCACTTGGGATAGAAGCATCTGGATACTCACAGCCTGCTGGACAACCAAGTTCAGTGAGTTGTGAATAAGTACAAATGCATAGATATAAACTCATTTATATGTGCAGTTATCCCTTGCATACTTGCAAACTCATCTATACCATTTATATGTGCAGTTATTCCTTGCTTTCCAAAATGCTATCCATATTTACTTAGATCCATGCAATAATACATCACAAGAACAAAGAGCTTGCGGATTTTCTGGGATTAATATTGAAAATAACAATCTTGAAAGTGTGTTTTCTGGAGGAAGGGAAGGCGGAGGCAATTGGCTATTAGAATTTCATCTGAATCACACTAATGTGACGCTATAGAGGAAGAACCTTCATTGTAACACCAGCCGAGCACCAACGTCTAGATATTTAAATCAATAGTCTAATTGTTAAACTCCGTTTATTTCAATTTTTTAGTATGTGTTAAGTTTCCAAAAGGAGAACAATTGTTTACTGTAGGTGTCCTTTTATGAATCATCAAGAGTCAGTGAAAATGTGCTCACGTCGCAATCCTTAAAATAATAAATTAGTAATAGGGACCTACACACGAAAGTGCTTTGCATGTCATACCTTCTGTTCTTGTTATTTAACAGAGACATTTCACAGCTGGTGGCAAAAAATAATTTCTCCTCTTTAAAATAAAGCGAGTAGATGCCTGCTTTGTTTCAGTGCGCTTAGCGAAATACGAGCTTTTACTCAAGGTAGCAAGAACCACCCAGAGTGCTTCAGAGTTTTGGTCTTCTGCTACAGGCAGCAAAGTGACGATGTGCCAGAGAGACAGGCTGGCTTCTGCTACAGCTTGTGAAGGCTTCTGTAGGGTTGGGTAGTAGTTAACTACTCTTGCTGTAGTAGCTTCCTAGAGGGATAACTACCCTAGAGTGGTACCCTCCTCTAGAGACAACAGGGTCATCCCTCATCTCAGGCCAATCATTGGTGGTAGCATGGTCAGGAAGCTCAAGTCACCAGGCTTCTTCTCTTTTACCTTTCTTTGTACATGGGTTGTAAGTTCATTGTCTTTTTATTCCACATCCAGATTCGTAAATGTGCAGCAGATACAATAACAGTCACCTAAATAGTGGTCATTATGTCCCAATAAAAGTTCAGATGTGCTGCAGGTATGTTAATGGAAGAGAAAAACCATTAAGTAATAGCTCATGTGAAACCGAGAAGTGGTTGAATTTTTAAACGGAATGTTGTGAATCCTAAAGTACCAGAATCGTAGGAGTTCGAATGGGCCTCCAGAGATCATCTAGTCCAATGCCTTGCCAAAGCAGGTTCACCCAGAATGACAGAAACACACCCAGGGGGTTTTTGAATATCTCCAGAGAAGGAGACTCCACAACCTCTCTGGGCAGCCTGTTCCAGGGCTCTGTTACTGTCGAGGAATACTTTTTCCAAGAGTTATTCAGCATTAACTGTGAATAAATATTGGTTCTAGGGGCAGTCAAACTGCACATGGATGTACCTCACTGTCATCTGGCAGAAGAATGTGATGGGAATGTCTCCATCTGCAGAGTGCAGAAGTCCACTGGCACTTAACTCTGCCCAAAACCAGTTCTTCCACAGAGTGCTCAATACTGGTTAGGAATACGGACATACAAATCATGTTTAACAAACACAGATGAGCTGAAAGCTTTGGCAAAGATTCTTTTATATCAACAAAGTTAAATCTACCTACCACTAGGGCAGGGAAGGTCTTACGCATGTAGTTCTGTTGTTAATCCATGCCAGCAAACAATTTGACAGTAAATGCCTGAAGCTAAAGAGCACAGTATTTCTGTAAGCACATTTCCACTGAACACGATATAAAGAATTGCTCTTCCTGTCTAATGCTAACAGAATTAAAGGCAGGATATTTCATCTCTTTATTTAAACCATGAATAAAACCAGAATAATAACAAAGCAGTGCATAACAGGAGAACTGCAAACAGCACGCTCAGTAAAAATTCTAGTGGCTCCTCCTCGCCCCCCTTCACCTGCTCTGGAGCTACATCTGGACAAAGAATAGAAGGACAGGCTCCTGAAAGAGCTTGTTTTGCTTGAAGCTGGCATGGGAGCAGCGGGCAAGACTTCAAACCCAGGCATCAGCTGAGGATTACGTAAAGTCGGTTCTCTTCATTGTTTCTGCCGATCTTTAAGCTGTTAGCATGGAGTCAGCGTGACTTGATTCCTCTGAATGGAAAACAACACAATGGCTTCATGATGAAAATGGTTCTGCTGGTTAGGGAAATGTTCTTCCGTCACGAAAGCAAAGATGTGGCCACACTTCCATGCAGGTGTGGAAGGCCACGTGCTTACTTTTCCTTTTTCCTCTTATGCAGGCAAAACAATTCCCTCAGCTCTTGCTGTCTGTGGAGGTTTTTTGTGTACGATGTGGACTCAAGAGCTGTTTGAAGACCAGGGCTTTGGGAGAGCCATCAAAAGCTGTCTCTTTTCCTCTGGATTTTGCCTCGCAAGTGACTGACCTTCTAACAGAATTCTATTCCTTTCTATTTTCTCACCAACCTGCACAAGCAAATCATCCTTGCCCCCTAATAACTGAACCAGACTGTCTTGAAATGAGCAAAAAACCTGCACTTCTGCTCTAGGTTGGATTTCAGTTGAGATCAGCATGGTGTTGCTTCCACTTTTTTTGGTCTGTCTTTTGCTGTGATGAGCTTAAGACTCTTCCTTGTCTCCTGTTACTTAAAAAATTTGCAGAAAGTGAAATATCTTTGCAGCCCATTTGCAGCTCAGCCAAGACAGATTCAAACCAGACATTGATCGCAAAAAGTGTTGATGGGCATTAGGTAAGGTGCACACAGTTATAGAGCACTCACGTAAGCTGGTATCTCTCTGGGAGGGCAGGCTAAGACTGAAAAATCCCAAGTGGCCCAGGCTCCTCACAAGAGATTTTTTTTCTGATGTTTTGCTTTTTTTTCCCCCCAATTGTTTTCCTATTCCAATGAAATATCTGAATGACCCCATTTTCTGCTAACTTGAAACACTGTGATCAATTGAAAATGATATATTTCATTTTTCCTTTTGGGAGATACTTTACCCAGTAAAATCAGATCTGTTTCTAAACCAGAAGTTGAAATTCTTGAAAAATATAACCACGGACATGTTTCAGTTTTCTTTTCTTTTTTTTTTTTTTTTTTTTAACTCAACCCTTCAGCTTCAGCTGATTGATTCAAATGCAGGCTGCTTGTTTGCTTGAAACCATTTGCTGATTTAGATCCAAATTCACAAATAGTTTCCATTCTCCCTGAGTGCGCTTTCTGGCAAAGCAATTCCTTGCAGCTCTGGTGGCTGCACTCTTTCCAGCGTCTTCACTCTCAAAAAGCAAAGTATATGAGGCTATAATATAAATCGTAGCTACACACAAAGAAGGAACAAAGGTGAATGAAGTTGTGGAGGAGGTAGGGGATCTTGAACTGGTTTTCTTTTAAATTCGTTCAGATTGGAAAACTCAGGAAGGACAATGCTTACATGCTCTCATGAACGGGGTAATGAATTAGAGGGGAGATTTAGATTAGATCTTAGGAAGAAATTCTTTGCTGTGAGTGTGGTGAGGCACTGGAACAGGTTGCCCAGGGAAGCTGTGGCTGCCCCATCCCTGGAGGGGTTCAAGGCCAGGCTGGATGGGGCTTGGAGCAACCTGGTCTGGTGGGAGGTGTCCCTGCCCTTGGCAGGGGGGTTGGAACTGGATGGTCTTTAATATCCCTTCCAACTCTAACCGTTCTATGATTCTATGAATGACTTATGTGAGAATTGAGACAGACCTGTCCTCCCTGCTTTTGCCATGGTTGTATTATGCCCAGAAGTGACTGGCTTTGAGAAATTCCCGTGTGCTTTATTTCTGACTGCAGTTGTAGAGACTTTAACTTCTCTCTTCCAGTCTCCTACTGCAGCTGGGGGAGCTCAGCTTTGCCAGTAGAGCACCTGGCAGCTTCTCGATGGTTCCTTGGTCCCATATAGCTTGTGCAGCAGGGCACAAGGAAAGCTCAGCACTGCAAGGCTTGAAAATGTGTTGGGGGAGGTGACGCTGCTCCCCTCCAGCCCCCTCACAACTTCCTTGTATATCCTGTGCTTCCCCAGTACGTGGTGCCACATGGGGGGACAATGACCACTTTGGGGCTGAAACTTAAACTTTCAACTTGTAAGGAGAAAAGTCCTAGCAGGGGAAGCAAGAGACACATGTTCACCCCATCTTGCAAGGGGAGGAATTACAGCACCATAAGTTTTATCCCTCCTTGTCACGCTCACACGGACAGTTCAACAACATCTCCGAGAACTTCAAGGGCCCAAAGAGCAGCTGAAGCATTCAAATCTTCTCTGTGTGACCACTGTTTGGCAAATCTTCCTTTGATTCCATTAGAAGTTACAGCACAGGAGCAGGAAACGGAAAAAAAAAATAACAAACCCCAACCTACTTAGCAAGGAGCCAAAACTGGTCTTTACATAACAACCATGACTTGCTTTTGGAAAATACTTGAAAGCAAAGATTGGACAAATCAAAGACCACAGAACAGCAGGAGTATGTTTTCTTTTGTCCTGTTCACTGTACTACATAACTTCCTGACCAGATACTGCTAGAACTGGCTCTTGCTGGCAGCAACAGCTAATTAACTGACAGCAAGTATACGCAGTTATGAGATTAATTTCTAACCCTTCCAAAAAAGTAGCACTATTGCCTTGCTTCCAAGCAGAGGGTGAGAGAGGTTTAGAGAAAGAAAGTGCAGTGCACTCATTAACTAACAGGATTAGAAATCCAAAGGTACAGACTAGTTTGAACAACATATTTTTCACAATATTTGAGTTCACAAGCCGTGTCAACTACAAAAACATCTTAAATCATAACCAAGCACCCGAAAAAGAAAAAAACAGTGGGATTTCCAAAGAAATACAGGAGAAAAATGTTCAAAAATAGTTGATAAAAGAGTGTTTGGGAACCAAAAGTAAAACTTGTTGCAAATTTTCTGGTAGAAAACTGTTCTGGGAGAAAATGGTGGTTCAGTGAAATCAAAATATTTCACAGGAATGTAAATAACTGTTGGACCATTTCTCTAAAAATTCATAAACATCCACGTGAAGTATCAGATGGACTTGTGTAGAAACAAGGAGTCAAAATGGAACATCCTGACATAGCAATTTTAGAAGGTCCTTTGGTATTTTGTGGGTCATTCTGAAATGTCATTTTGCCCAACTGGGGCTAAAAATAACATTTGAAATGTTTGCATTTTTTACAGGATGGATGTAATCCTTTGCAAACCCCTCTAATCAAAAGATAGATGAGTATCCTTGTAAGCAGTCACTGCCACTCCAAGTACTCATTAGAGACTCAAGAAAAAATGTTCCCAGAGATGGAGTGGCACTGAAGAGAGGCTCAAATTCTCAGAACTAACCAGGGGCAATTGTGGAGATGTATCTTCTAGGCAATTGTAAAAAGAATATCAGGGATTATACGGTCAAGCAAACAACTGCAAACAGCAGGAAACTAAAAAATTTTACATACCACCACCACAGCAGATCACCAGATTGTGCAGACACTCTGCAAGGTAAGCTACAGAATCTTGTTAGTTTTATTCCAGAATAATTAGGTAGGGCTATCGAAACTAGCCTGTGCTCGGCTGATGGTGTGTCTGCCACTAATTTCACTTGTCTTCCTTTGTACTGTTTCAGGTCATAAGAATGGCTGGATCAAATGACAGCGAGACAGTTGTGTCCAAATTTCTGTGTAGTACATACAGATGAGAAATTTGACCTTGAAGGCAGGGAGAGCTGTGCTTCACCGGTGCATGAGAGCTTCTTGGGACATTGCATGCAAAATTCAGATATCTACAACTGAATATGAAGCCACTTAAATGTCCTGGGTTGAGAGGCCCAGGACGAACTTTTCTTCTGATGCTGGGAAAATTGCACTTTTAGAAGACTCTAGTGTCTGAATTCATTAAAATATTTACTTTATGGCCAGCCAGGCTCTGTGAGATTCAAGGTCTCAGTGTTTTCGAGCCTTGCCAGGTGCAAGAGTGAGGAGGATCAAGGCCTGGGCATTTGATCCAAGCTGGCTAACAGGATTATTTCACATCATGAACGTCACATTCAATATAAATTAGAAAAGTTTGCTGCATAGCTGGCTCTTCCTTGATGGTGGTGGGTCCAGACAACTGCTTGCCCCGGTGCCGGGCCCCTGAGCCCTTCCTTTCCCTCCAAAGCCATTGCACTAGCAGTGTCCCACATTTGCTGTCCCTGCTGGGATGACAGCTTCTGCTGAGAGAATTGGCTGAGTATAATTCTTGTAAATCTTATATCAGTGTTGGGATTAATACTGGTTCTTTAGTATTCTTGTTAGTTATTTAATCTTACTGTATTAAATCTATTTACATTTCAACCCTCATGTCTCTTTGTTTTTCCCGACTCCCCTTTCCTGGATGGGGAGGGGTCATTAGGTGATAGAATCATTGTCTGCACAATTATTATGGGCTTCCTCAAACCACAAAAGTAAAATGTATAACTTCTCTTTCTTTTTATTTTTATTTTTTTTGGTTATGGAAAGTATTCTACCATTTAATTGCACACATATAATTACATCTTCACGTATCGCTGCAACATCATGTCTGCTTTTATTTCTTGGCTGTTCCCTCAGAGAATCAGTTCTGCTCCACTTAGGATGAAAACCTGAGAGTGTTCCCTAAATCATACACAGGTTTGTGCTGACAGCAGAGACACCAGGCTTCGGGATGACCTTTGAAGTTCTTTAACCTCCTATAAAACAACTGAAAAGCAGTCATGGTAGCATGGAGGTCAGTCAAGCTGGTCTTCCAGGCTCCTGAGACTATAGTCTCTCATAGCTCACTCTGTCACAGGGAACCCAGAAGTAAAAGAATGGCAAAACAGCAGGAAAAAATACAAGCATAAAGTCACTTTTGGCAGGTGGCAGTTGTGTTCAAACAGCATTTATCTCAGTTACTCACACCCTTTGCAAATAAGCTGTTTTGTTTGGGTTTGTTGGGGTTTTTTTAAGCAACGCTTAATCCATTTCCAGTGTATTTGGGGTGTGTGTTTGCTGTCATAGGTAAATGTGACACCAGTGTGTGCAGGAGAACGGTTCCAGGGCACTACAGACCCTGTCTGCATTAGCAAGTAACTCCGTGCAGCAGGAAGCGATCAGTCAATTAAATCTTCCTCTTTAATTGAGCATTCAATCAAAACTTTTTCCTCTTCAGTCTACCACGATGCAAACCCAACCAAAGCCCAGTCAGGGAACAGCTGGGAGGTTTGCTCAGAACCACACTGCTCCTCCAAGCCAAAATATCAAGCATGTCCACACTTGCCTTTCCAGAGGGCCTCAGAAACTCAGCTCCTCAGGGCTTTTGCTGTGAAGGAAATGATACAGAAAAGTCAGTCTTGCTACTGACACACTTAAATGTGGAACATAACCTTTTGCTTTTCTATGCAACTCTCCCTTGCAGAAAACTTCAGTTAGGGCTGCAAAGATGATGAGGGCCTGGAGCACCTGTCTTGTGAGGAAAGGCTGAGGGACGTGGGTCTTCTTGGAGAAGAGGAGGTTGAGGGGGGATCTGATCAACACCTAGAAATACTTAAAGGATGGGTGTCAGGAGAATGGGACCAGTCTTTTTTCAGTGGTGCCCAGAGACAGGACAAGAGGGAACAGGCACAAACTTGGACATAAGAAGTTCCATCTAAACATGAGGAGGAACTTCACTTTGAGGGTGGCAGAGCCCTGGAAGAGGCTGCCCAGAGAGGTGGTGGAGTCTCCATCTCTGGAGACATTCAAACCCCATGTGGACACATTCCTCTGCAACCTGCTCTGGGTGGACCTGCTTTGGCAAGGGCATGAGTAGATGATCTCCAGAGGTCCCTTCCAACCCCTTATCATTCTGTGATTCTCTAGTAAGGGCATTCAGCCTGTTGGACTTGCACCTACTTGTTTTTTTTTTTTTTTTTTCTTGTTTGTTTGTGTTTGGTTTGGGGTTTTTTTTTGTTTGTTTTGTTTGTTTGTTTGGTTTTTTAAATCATGCCATACAAACAGTTTTGTGGCAGGTGACTGAGTATATTTAAAGGCATCTTTCCAATCACCTGACAAAATTTGGCCCTAAGAATTCCCCAATCTAGAGCTCACTGAAAGCAACAGCATGACACCGGGACGTAACACAGCTCTTTGTCCCACAGTAGATATAATCAAACCACTGTTCTTCGGGCTTTAATGGAGTTCTTACCAAAGGAGATTTGAAAAAGAGGGTTAAGACTGGGTTTATAAAATGTAAGTATGTACTTAATCTGTCTGGGAAAATTTTTAATTCACTTTGCACATTTTCGAAGCTGTCTCCGACCTTAATGTAAGAGCAGGGTGGAGAGTGTGGAAGAATGTAATTAGTGGCTGCACTTACAAAATAACACAAGGAAGTTTGTACTTAAATGTATCTGTATGCTAAATATATATATACAAAGGCAGAGTGTATATTGTGTGTACCTGTACAAGTATATAAAAACATAATTACCTCCGGTATGTATATAGTAATAAAACAACATTGTTTAATAATAAAACAACACTGCTTAATATTAAAGCTACCGTTTTTACTTCCAGAACATGATTATAGAAATTTCAAATCCAGGCTTCAAGAGCTCTGCCTGACCTTTCTACCATGAATATGGAGATGAATGGCCATTGACCACTTCTACATCACCAAGAAAGAGCATCTTTTCAGCTGACATCAAGCCTGTCAGGGCTCTATGAAAGAACTAATGGGACTATAGCAGTTCACACCACCTGAGCTGCTGCCTTCTGATTATCTCCTGGTAACTCCAACTTTGCACAGAATCATAGAATCCCAGTTTGGAAGGGGCCTCAAGAATCATCAGGTCCAACCTTTCATAACAAAAGCATGGTCTAGACAAGATGGCCCAGCACACGGTTTAGCTGAGTCTTTAAAGTGTCCAATTGTGGGGAATCCACACCCTGGGGAGGTTATTTCAATTTCTGGTTGTTTCCAGTGTAAAATTTTTTCCCCCTTGTGTCCCATCAGAATCTCCCCAGGATGAACTTGCGCACATTATTCCTCAGCTTTTCCACATGACTCCTTGTGAAAAGGGAAACCCCATCTTCTTTGTACCCACCCTTTAATTACTGGAACGTAGTCTCACGGTCTCCCCTCAGCCTTCTTTTCTTAAGGATGAACAAATCCAGTTCTCTCAGCCTTTCCTCACATGGCAGCTTCCCAGTCCTTTGATCATCTTGGTGGCCCTTCTCTGGATCCTCTCCAGCCCGTCCATATCTCTCTTACGTCAGGGGGCTTAGGTACTTGCAGGATTTGACACGAGGTGAACAGTTCTCAGCTTTACTTAAATATTTACCTAAGAACTTCCGTTAATAATACATACTTGAATTCAATGTAAGTCCCTTCTTCAATCATATTCTTAGAATTTCTTGGCTGGTTTTTACCTGTCGCAATAACAAGCGACTCCATGACAAAAAGCCATCTGTCTGCCCACCGGTGAGCAGCAGACAAGCTTCTGCCTGTTGTAAAAGGATGTGGCTTTTTGCAAGGTAAACTTCTTACCTTGCCTAATTGCTGAGACAGAAAGAGGGATGGAGCCAGAAAAGGCTGGGAATTCACTGCAGAAAATGCAAGGGGGACACAACCCCTTCCTCTTGTGCTCCCTCAATGAAGAGGAAGCCAGCTGAGAAAAAGCTTTCGTTCTTATTCACAAGCTACAGAGTAAAGAGCAATTTGGTGCCTTTTATTTTTGCATCATAGAGTCATAGAATGCTTGGGGTTGGAAAAGACTTTAAAGACCACCCAGTTCCAACCCCCCTGCCATGGGCAGGGACACCTCCCTCCAGATCAGATTGCTCCAAGCCCCATCCAGCCTGGCCTTGAACCCCTCCAGGGATTGAGCAGCCACAATTTCTCTGGGAAACCTGTTCCAGTGCCTCACAACCCTCACAAGGAAGACTTTCTTCCTAATATCTAATCTAAATCTCCACTCTTTCAGTTTAAAACCATTACCCCTTGTCCCATCGCTCCACTCCCTGATAGAGTCCGTCCCCATCTCTCCTGGAGCCCCCCTCTAGGTACCAGAAGGGGCTATAAGGTCTCCTTAGTATTCTCTTCTCCAGGCTGAACAGCCCCAGCTCTCACAGACTGTCCTCACAGCAGAGGGGCTCCAGCCCTCTGATCATCTTTGTTGCTTCCTCTGAACCTCTTCTAACAGTCCCATGTCCTTCCTGTGCTGAAGTAGAATGCCGCGCTTCTGACAAATCATGTTCCCCTATTTCCTCCCTCCTCTCAAATTTTGGCTGTTTCCAACCCCCTCAGGTTTGACAGTACTTTAAGGAGTGTTTCAGGACACTGCTGCCACAGATTGCTATGTTTCAGCAGACTTAGCACAGGAAAACCATTCCTTCAAAGTGTGAAGCCAAATTTAGAGATAGTCTAAACTGAGGAAGAAGGCACTGATTTGCTGTCCAACTTTTAGTTGTTTTCAGCTATTATTTCAGCCTAATTCACTCTGTAAGAGGAGAGACTAGTTATGTTTTGTACAGCTCACCGTTGCAGAAATGGTCCCCGTGCAATTTCCTATTCTCGGCACATCTGGATGAGTTGCAAGTGAAATCAGTCAGTTTGAAAAATGACTGCAATTTTCAGCAATTTTCCAGTCATTTTTCAGTCATCCCATTAGTGGAATGAGTACAAGTAACAGGCTTTCAGTCAACTGACTGGTCTTCTAGCTTGTTTTTTATCCAGTCGTTTTATGGAATGCCTCAAGGTTTCAAGCAGCTCCTGAAAGCGTCTGGGTTACCGTTCCCACCACACTGTGAAAGCTGAGGTTATTGTGGTTTATTTTGTGAAAAGTGACTCTCCTGGGCTAAAGGAGTCCCAGACTCGGTGGGATTCTGGGCACCAACCCCTCTGGATGTGTCAGGACTGAGCCCAAACTCTGCTGGAGACTCTTCTCCAGCATTTTTCCCGCTGGAGAGCAGGGTTGTGTAAAATGTCACTATACACTTGGCACGCAGGAGGAGAAAACAAACAGATGGAAACATTCAAAAAGGAAATGGGAGCAGAGCAGACGATGTCACAGTAGTCCTAATGGGGAAAATAAGCACTGGCTCCTCTTCAATTGCCTGTCAACGTGCCTGCTCACATCTCCAACACTTGGCCTTGGGAGTGGTTTTTCCCTTTACTGTATCTTACCCTGTTCATGTGCCATTTCCCACACGTGCTGGGCACACTGGTCTTTCTCCCATGGCTTGGAAACGTGCCCCCTTTGCCTGCCTCCTCCTGATTTCCTCCTGCTGGCCCTTTTCTTTCTTCTATCCATTCTCTGCCTTTCTGGTTATTTCTTTCAACTTATTAGTGAGTTTAAAACAAAAATCAGTTCTTTCTGGCAGAAGACCCTGTGTCTTCTGGGACAGTTTTCATGTAACACAGTGCAGGTTAAAGCAACTCCATCTCCTTCCTCCGCAGTCCTCTGCCCTCCCCCATTTTTCCTTTATCATCTCAAGCTGTGGATCTGAGACTGTCAAATTATAATTTTTAGTTTTTTCTCTTCAATGAATTTAATTTGCACATCCTTCTCTTACCAGTAATTTATATATTAATTAAAGCTCAGTTAGGGCTTTTATTAGGCTATTTTTACACTCCTCCGTATCTCCAGGTTTCCAGTCCCTGTGAGCTGTGGTAGCCAGGGGCTGGTGATGGGCACCCATGTTGTGTGTTTTTATTACCTCAGGGAAATTCCTGTAGTCCTTGGCCTTTTCCCTGCCTGCTTTGACTCTTGCAGCCTTCTCCTGGTACCAGTTTCCCAGCACAGCTGCTGGGGGCAGAGGCAGCTCCAACAGCAGACACAGCTCCCATAAAGGGGAGACAGGGGGGAAATGCTTCTTCCCAGGGAGATTTTCCTCCACCCTGGACCCTGGCTCATGTCCTAGGGCTGGGGAGAAGACACAGGCTTTGAAGCAGCTGGAAAGAAGGTGCAGAGCTGCCAGAGAGGGTAGATGTATGTTGGCTCCTGATGTTCAAGCTGAGTTCTAGCAGAGAGAGTTAATGGAGAGGGTTTTAAAGCTCACCTCAAATCCTCTCCTCGGGGAAATCCAGATGTGAGCACAGCTCGCCCGCGCCTACATATTCAGACCTCATTGCAACACACACCAGGTTCTGCGAGCTAATTGTGTGTAGTTAGCTCTGCTTATTAGCTGGGCTGCTCTCTGCACTTAAAAGGCGTCCATTCAAAGTAAGTGGTTCTAAGTGTAACAGCAGAGGCTCCTGCTCCAACTGCCAGAGGTTTCCCGGAGGGTTTCATATACCTCTGAAGATATGTAAAAAAGAAAGTCATCAGAGTAGCGTGTTTATTTACCTTTCTTCCCCTTTCCACCTTGCCTATTTCATTTTTAATCATTTAGGATTGAGTAATTAGTGTTGGCCCAGTTGCAGTGGATCCTTTAGCTGTGGTTGTTCTCTAAATTGAAAGAGTTCTACCTAATCTCAAGGCCTGGCCAGAGAAATGCACTAAAAAGCTCTTCAGAGGTGAGGATGCATTTGGTTTCATGTATAGTCTAATCCAACTTCAATTTTCTTATATTGCTCAGTGAACCAGGTATATTAACTAATATTTGTATTTAATACTCTAGCTGAAGAGTGGAGCACCCTGGATAAGGCTTATTTGGTTTTTGGTTTTTTTAATCTGTTAACTGGTTCTGAAAGCAATAAAAATCACATTGGTAAGAAGAAGAAGGATCTGATCACATTTATAGTCCAGAAGTCCCATAGGCTCCTTGGGAGACTGCTCAGAGCAGTTTTGCACCAGACAAGTCTTCTGGAAGGACACAGGGACTTGGTTCAGCAGATGTTGGAGCTTTAGCAATTGATAGAGGAAATAACAAAACAGAGAGCAGCTGACTTGGGTCAAGAGGAAATGGCCTCAAGTCGCACTATGGGAGGTTCAGATTGAGTATTAGGAAAATTTTTTACACTGAAAGGGTTATTAAGTGTTGGAATGGGCTGCCCGGGGAAGTAGTTGGGGCACCATCCCTGGAGGTATTTAAAAGACAGGTAGACGTGGTGCTTAGTGACACGGTTTAGTGATGGTTTTTATCAGAGTTAGGTTGATGATTGGACTAGATGATCTGAAAGGTCCCTTCCAACCCAGACAATTCTGTGATTCTGTGACTTGTGACATGGAAATTCATGTCATTGTATGCAGGCAGGAAAGACAGGGGTGGCTTCTGACCCCCCTTTTCACTATTTCTTCTTCTATTTCCCATTTCTGAACATTACCTGCCTTGAGGACATGGTAATGTTTGTTATTCCAGACAGAATTTCTTCCTCCAAAATGGGGTTCATACAGTCTTCTGTTTTTCAGTTTACATGCTCTTAAAAACCATATTTCTCAAGAGAGCAGAGAGATGGTCTTATGATACTACAGAGCTGGCTTAAGAACGGTAGCAGCTCTTTCCAAACAAGCAGCAAATTATAATGATGATGTGTGCTGGATGGAAAAATTTCTCTCCCATTTCATTAAACTCCACAGGACTGAATCAGCTGAGCCAACTCAAGTGGCTTCTTCCCAGGAAAGATAAGTGGCCACTTATTTCCCATTGCCACATAGAGTGCTTCTCAAATGTACCTGAAAGTTATAAATAAAGGACAATGAAGAATTTTCTTTGTATTTTTTTTTCAGGTAGGACAAAGTCGCAATTGCTGCGCTGTGGAACAAGCAGAAAGTGAGAGTCCTCTCTAACATAAAAATGCCTTTCAAGGAAAATGAAAGCTTTTGTGCAAATTCCTACAGCATGTTTCCAGATGCCACATCCAGCCAATCTGTCAAACAGTTGATATAACGCAGGCTTTCCTCTCCTCAACCTTCCTAGAGAATGTTCCCCCAATTAGAGACCTTCCAACTGTTTCTCTTGTTTCCACTGAGCCTCGAGTTCTTTTATCCCCTTTGCCAAAGGCACCTTTCCAATCACATTCCCTCTAAAGACAGATTCCAAACCCTTTGCTCTCACTTGGCAAGAGGATGATCTCTTGTCCCTTCAAAAGATGTCTCCTAGCAATGTCACTGGAGGTCACTTCTCCTCATGGGCATCTAGGGGTACATGCCGTGTAGTATTTTGCCTTGGCAGTAGCCTTGCTGGGTCCTATAGATAAGTAGTGCTCAGAATAAGTGAGAGAATCCAACTACAGGAGCATGAAGCCAGATATTATCATTTTTGCTCAGTCTGTGACTATGACCACAAAGCACCCAGCATAACCATCAGGTCTTTACTAATCTGAAGATATTTCTAAGGAAGAATAATATGTTACCTATTTAATGATGTCAAAATGTTGTTGTACTTGACTCCCACCGCTACAGCATTTAAAAATGAAAAATAATTCCTTTGCAGACACTGGGCAGGATCTAGAGAGTCATGTTTTATCTTCAAGGTTAATTTGGCAAGGGACTAAAAAAGAAATCTTGGTGGAGGAGACTTAGGCAAGCTGATCAATAATAGCCATTGTAGATTAGATCCCTACTCTGTTTCCACTTGTGACACTAATGGAAATTAATTGATCCACCTACAAGGACATGAACCCGTTACTAATGCAGGCACTTGGATGGATGTTTCCTCACTCTTCTCTTTCAGAGGCAAAAGATGAAGGGTCAGAAGAGGACATAGTAGCTCTTGATGCTGGGGTTTATTTCCCCATGTTAGCTTCTCATGAGAAGGATACCAAGCAGTTTTAACCGAGCCCTGAAGCTTCACAGTCGCTCAGATTGCCCAACATCTTAATTGCTTTTCATGGTATGTATCAGTGAAAGCGTGATAGGGCTAGGATTCAACCTGAAATCCTGAGAGCCTTGACAGATGTGGGAATCTGAGCAGATGCAGGGCGCCGCTATGCCCTTTCTTCTGGGCACTGCCAAAACACCCTGAGTTTGGGAGAGTTCATAATCAGTCGAGATCTGCATCAAAACATGTGCAGCTCACATCCGCTTTTGGTCTAAAATATGCCCGGCCACGTGCCAGAGGACACATACCAAATTACCAGGCTGTGCTGGTGATTCCTTCTACTGTACTTTTCTCTGTAAATTTAGAATAAATTATATCTTTGGCAAATTACACAAAGAGATGATTATACGTTTAATTAGATGTTTGCCTCTCATTCGCTTCATGCAGTAGTAACTAGTGCAGATTACAGGAACTCAGAATAATCTTTCTCTATGGCCACATTTTCCCAGGGTTAGATTCAACGACAAAAAACAAACCAGTAAGACTTTTGGTTGGGAGAATATTCAGAACATATTCAGCTTTTTTTCTTCTTTTAGTATGAAAATGAATACTATCAGGGGATAGTGTCTCGGGTATTTGCAATCCGTTGGAAAATGCGTATTAGAGGGGAAAATACATAATTTATTAAATGTATTGCTTAAGGTGAGAAACTTGAAATTGAATTTTGTAAGTCTGGGGATTTTGGGTTATACTTGGCATAGGCTACTCAGCCTGTTGAATTATTCAGTGCTAAGCCAGCCAGTGGGAATAACAAAAAAACAGACATAGATTTTGAAATTTATATTTTTTCTTTTGATTGGGGAAAAAAAATTAAAAATTAAATAGCTATACTCAAAAAATGCCTTATTCTCTCCTTACTGAACAACTGCTGATGGATGACTGCAGTTCTGCCTGTGAAAGGAGGACCCATGTGTATTCACTTAGGGGTACTTAAACAAGACTGTTATAAGAGACTATACTACCCGTTACACTGCCGCAAATGTTAAATGTAATTAGAAATTGCTTCCTGTTGCAACCATCTTTCTTTTTCCCAAGTAGACAAAAAGCACATGCATGTTAGAAGATAAGGACATGATGTGGTCAAAGTGCTGGTGGCTCTTAAACTTCTTTGAGGAAATCAACTGAAAAAGAAAATCCACCTCTTAGGTTTGCCTACTGTCTGAAAGATTTCTGATGTATATAGAGGAAAACATTTTCTTAACAACAAATATCTTCAACCACGTAGAATTGTTTCATGAACTGAAGTAAACACCCTTATTAAAGTATGTTTTATACTTTTTTTTGGGTCATTAATAGGGGGTATGTCCTCTTGATAACAGCAGGCTCTTTTTCTCCTCATCACAAGGTTGGGTAAGACCTCAGGAGATAGGAAGGGTCAAAGTAGCTAAGACCACACTCTACCTTACCTATGTCCAGTAACACTCTTTGGTTGGAAACAGGAATTGCTAGCAAGTGGCAAGAAAATACATCTGAAACTGAAAACTTTTAATTCCTGTTCATCCTAGTTTTCCCACACCCTACAGTATTCTACCCACAGCTCTCCTGGGCCCTCCAACCAAGATTTCAAATAAGCTCCATGAAAAGGGCTGAAGACAGACTCTCTGCCCATGGTTTCAGTCTCATACCTCTGGTCCTGCACTGTCTCAGCCAAATATAATCCCCCCATCTGATAACATTGAATGGGTAACACAAATCTCACGGTAAGACAGTGCCAGTGTATTCATTCACAGAGAGCTGAGAGTTTCAGTGAAGTAAAAAGCTGATTTCTGGACATCCCATTTCCTTAAGCTCTAGGAAATAATTGATTTTCACACTGAGATAGCTTTTCTGAGTTTCATATGCTTGTGCTTTCCCTAAATCACTGTTTTTGACACTTTGTTTAATATGTCATAAATTTGTACTGCAATTGGCTGGTATGCAGTGTGATAACACTAATCTTTCAATAACATACTATTTTATGTATTCTCCATCATGTTTTGGTAAAAAGGAAAACGCTTTTTGTATTTTCTTTGGTTAATTTTAACATGGGCAGCAGCTGTCAGGCCTAGAAATAGCACTTATGCAAATCAAAAAGCCTGTGGAAAATTTCCAGGTTTGTCCAAGGAGAGAGTTTCTAAGTGAGGAAAAAAACAGTGGCACGATTTTAAGAGAAACACAGAAATATCACTTTAATCAATACATACAACTCTTTTTGGAAGAAAAAGTTCCCTTTTTTTCACAGAAGTAAATAGAAGCTAACATTTCTCATATTAAGAGAGTTCACCAAACAGTGACTAATAAATAAACTTTGGCAAAGCTTTCTAAAGATCTTCTTATTTAGCAATATAAGGCAAATACTTCAGTTTGGTGACAATAGATCAGAGGTATGGTCTGACGAATACAAGTTGGATTTTCTTTCGCACCCTAGGACTTGAGAAATATCCCAAGCTGACTAATAAATCTGGTCACTTCCCCTCTGTCTCACTCTTGTCCATTCTGTGAAGGGCTCTTAGATATTTGTCAAATGCAAGCAAGAAATTAGAAAGAGGAAAGGTGTGGCTTTATACAGGAAAATGGATAGCTAAAAATTTTAAGGGAAAAAAAAATAGAGGTGTAAATTACACTCATTAGCCGGCCCCAGGGCTATTGAATTCTGCTGGAGCTTTTCCATCAACCTCAATGACCTTTGGACCAGACCCACCACTCTTGTGATGAAGTGCAGAGTTCTCATGTCTTGCAGAAACTGCCTATTCAACTCAAAACCATGCTGGAACCCTCCCACCCCAGCTGGGGCTGTATTCAGACAGGACACCTGAGCTGAAATCCGACCTATTTAGCAAACACAGCACATTGTTTATTGAAGCAGATCCTGCACTTAAAATGCCGGCATCATGGGGATGGACTCTGGCCAACTCTCCTTTGAGTCCAGCCGACTGGAATCACATTTATCCGTCTACTCCTGCTGCTCTGTGACAGTCTGGCAACGCAAAGCAGTTGTGAGCTTATGGGACCACTTGAACTTGGCCCAGGTATAAAAGGTTACAAATGGGACTGAACAAGCCTGATTTACCCGACTCAATCACTTTAAGGTAGAGTCACGACTTTAAAGCTTAACTTTTCTTCAGGTGATCCCCTTGCTCCACACACAGTGAGAACAAGGGACTGGACAGTGGACCACAGCTTGCACTTGTCACAGGAGTTTTTCCAGTGTGTTTTCCTGCTCTGTAGAAGGTGAAATAATTCACTTGAATTTCCCCAGTTCTTTTGCAGCCCCAAAATAGGCAAAACTGATACGGAAACAAGAGTGCTTACAGGCAGGATAAAATCAGAGCAGTGCACTTTTGTAGTATTGTCCAAATACAATGAATTAGAGGTGTAGTTTGTTGGGGTTTTTTATTTGATTTATTGGGGGGTGGGGGATGGGTGTTATGTGTGTGGGTTTTTTTAACTGAAAGCAGCTCATGAACAATTCTGGTAATTCAGAATTTACCTGAATCTTTCACCATTTGAAATCTTTCAGTAACTTAAAAGATGCAATCTTTTTAGCAGGAACCTTTCCTAAATAATTACAAAAATATTACTTTTTTTTTTTTTTCCTTTATTTTCTTTTTTTTTTTTTTTTTTTTTTTTATGTGTTCTTCTTTCTTTTTTAAATTTTTTTTTTTTTTTTTTTTTTTCCTTTTTTTTTTTTTTTTTTTTTTTTTTGGTAAGTGATCCTACTCAGTCTTGAAACTTTATTTTGGTTTTTTTTTTTCCCCTTTTTTCTTTTTTTTCCCTGTTTTTGAGTGAACCTACTCAGTCTTGAAGCAAACTTAGACTGGTATTCTTATTCTGAACAATCTCTATGTTCTTTCACTGTGTAATGAAATACCCCCTTGGGATTACCCAGAACTGGATGAACTTACATGAAAAATAATATGAGCTGTTACAGTACTCTCAGCTTAACTGGAATAAAAATGAGATTTATTTTCAGAAGTATTCATCCATTTGGAAACATACACTTCAGTAAGCAAATGAATACATGGATCCTGATATAAAATCAACTCCCATATCTCCTGTAATCAACTGCATTCCAGTAATTTCCTTATGTAACTCTCCATGCTGTTTTCATCTTCTTCCCATAGCCCTGGAAACCATGCCTGCTCCATTTGGTAGCTGGTTCTTACTGGCGTGTAGCTCAGAACTTCCCTAGGTCACATTTCTTCTTTCTGACAGATACACGCTTTCCAGCACAAACCACAAAAGCAAAACAGATTTCTATCTATTTACTTTACAACAACCCAGCTTTTGGAACAATTTGAAAACGCGGAAGCTTTCAGAGCTTCATTCACCTCTCCCTTTCTTTTATATCACTGCACTCACTGCTTTTTCAGAAAGACAAGAGAGGTTGAGGTCTTTCCAGAATTTGGTTTCTTTGTTCCTATATTAACTTGCATGTTTTAGCTTCACTCTTTTGGTTATTTAAAATGTTAGCATATTTTGCCTTGAGAAGCTCATTTGAAACCCTAAACTTAGAAACAGGACGTCACATCTGGTTCCTGAGCTCAAGACAGCCTAATAATTGTGGTACAGAGAATTACCTCCAGATTTCTCAGTATTAATTGTATTTATTAATGTCTGTGCATTGACAGCATTCATCTCTATAGTGCAACTGATGGTGTCACTTGAATTGAAACGAGTTGTGCTATCTGAAGCCAAATTGCTATCTTGCATTTCCATGAGAATAAAACCCTTGGCAGATATCCCTCGCTGAGGGCTGCACCAGCAGCAAAACAGACTCTGAAGAGCTAGTGTGTATAATGTTATGTCACCCTCTGTCAGTCCTAAAATTTAGAGCTATTCTGGGGCAATACACAGGTGGAAAAGGGCTGTTGCTGGCCAGCACAGAGTAGGAAAACCTTCAGGGTGCACTAGTCTGAGTGTGGAGACTCCCGAATTAGAGTCATAGCTGACCCTCTTGTGCTTTCCCTTTAACTAAACCAGTAGAAAATGAATATATACATGCATAAGTATATGGACATGTTTATATGTGTAAACATTTCCTGCCAGGTGCCAAATTTTCCTCTCCTGTATGTTAATTCTCTCTCTCACACACACTCTTTAGACTGTAATTCATCAATGTTTGGATGAGACTAAAGTCTCTTCTTTGGACATGGCCTACCATTACAGCCTATACCAGGAACTTCCACACATTTATGGAATGTAAATGACAACTAGATAAAGAGTAATAAATATAGGAAACATCCTACAAACTAATGCTGGAAGGCAGAGTTGTAATTTTTGTAAAAATCAATTTCATCTAAAAGAAAAGTTATGCTCTCCTCAGATACCCTGTAATATTTCATATTGATAAACTTACTAGACATTTAGGGTATGACATAAACCACTGAACAGATCGATGAGGACAAATTTTAGGTACTTTGGGTATCTGCCAGCTGCCTTTTTCTCATAAATGTGCTGTGGGACCTCCGCTCATGATCCACATTGGTTCAGCCATATCCCTCCAGTGCCCAGTGATGGGGATCCCAGCGCACCAGGTCCATCAGCCGGCATCATGCAGCTCCTCATAACTCATCCAGAGACTTCTCCTTGACAGCAGCACCCAATGCTGAAGGCAAAGCTGTTTGAACATCTTTATTTCAATGCAGGGTGCTTTGCCCACCTTGATGCCTTTGAGCCACAGCAACCCATAATTAAATAAAGAAATAATAATAAACATAATATAAATTTAATAATAAAAGTCCAAACACATAATAAAAGTCTAAAGAGATAATGTTCAAAAGACCTAATAAAAGTCCAAAGGAGGGAATGTAAAGGGCGCCTTTGGATTTCCTGTCTGGTAGGAAATATCCGTTCCACGACCTGTCATTTCTGCTGTCTGGACAGTTGTCTCTTAGCTTCCTGGAACAAAACAAAGCAATGCTGAAAGAGAGCGTCTCTCTCTTCCTTTTGTTCTTCACTACTTCTCTTCCACTCTCTGAACTCATGTGCCCAGCTGGAACTAATACAGCTGGAGTCTCAGTGGAGAAGACTGGGGAAGTGGAGGAGGCCCAAGGGAATGGGGTAAGCATTTGCTGTCGATATGCACGTAAATCAGAACCAGCATATCCCTCCGTTGGATCTCTGAGGCAGCATTAAGGACAAAAGAACTTCAGTTTGTGACATGATGCTCTGAACTTTTATGTGTCTGGTCCCCAGGCTTGTACGAACAACCCTTGGCATAAGAAATAACAAATGCCAAGGAGAGAAAGGCATATCTTTCCATAGCTCCACATATGCCAGGATGGATGCATAACACCTGTATCTACCTAAATTTTGGAACTGGCACTTCTTTCCAGAAGAGGCTGAAGCAAAGAAGACAACTCCAGATGCAGTAAGCACTACTCCCGAGTTATTTTTCTGATGCCACTCTGTTGTCAAAGCAGCTTGGCATTGTCTGGTATGTGACCCAGAAGAATATCGCCCTGGCCAAACACTCTGCTGGTGCATCCACATCACAGGCAAGTGTCCAGCTTCTGCATCTCCCCTTTCCAGTACCAGGTAGATATCAAGACAAACTCCAGTACAAGGTGGATATCAAGACAAACAGGAAAGGAGGAATGCCAGGATCTTCTCCAGACACTTTCTGAGAAAGTCTACCTTCTCATTCACACACAGAAGTATTTAGCTCAAAGGTGAGAGGGTTTTATAGAGTTTTTCTTCTACCAATTGACCATAAGTCTGGAGGACTTCCTGCTGTGAACCTTTGCTTTTAACTTTAGATCTCGTGCACACTGGTGAATGTGAGAGAGATGTCACTAAACAGAAGAAGGCCAGCTGAGCGCTACGCATACATGAGCCCACATTGCTGAATGCCCGGTTCAGATCACTGCAGCTAGATCTCACAACACAGTTTGAGTGACAGGTTGCTCAATGGACCAGTCTTAAAAGTTCTTCTGGATGCTCTGGAGTTGGCTTCCCTGACTTACCTAGTCCTCCAGTGGGCTTTGTCCCCTGCAGTGACTCCACATGGCCTCTAGCTTCAAGCCAGAGCATGTATGTCCTCAGTGTTAGGTAGAAAAGACCACCAGCTGGGTGGGCTGCAGAGCAACCCTATCATTATTGCAAACCCTTCAATCTGAAAAATAAAAAACAGCATAAAAAAAGATAATCATTATGTTTTAAAGGCAGAGACATAACCCGTGGGACCTAAAGGAACCCAGGGCCAGCTGCTAGAATGCATGAACATAGCCACTCTTCCCTAGAAACACAGGAATGGAAATGAATGGATGGAGGATTTTCCTCCAACTTTAGGAACCACTTCATTAAGTCTGCAACACAAGCATAGCCAGATAGAGCCCAGCCTTGACATTACTCTGTAGTATGTGGGATTTTTTGTGCTCTGATCATTACTAAATCAAATTTGTACTATGTAAAGAGAAGTTGGTGGGATCCAAAGCATTGTCACTGGCCAAAGAAGAAGATAGAAGCTTTATGATAATTTTATCGTAGAAACAAAAAAGTTGAGAAGGTTTTCTGAGGTAAAGACAAGAAGCCTAAATTTGTTTCAGTACGTCTCTGTACTGATTTGCATTTCTAAAAATAACCATCATTTCAGAACATAGATTTGGCCCGCTGGGTGAAGTTATTAGTCAATCCTGTCTGGTATTCAGCCTGGGTAGTACCAAGTAGCACGTGGTGATCAAATGGAATTACAGACAAAACGTGTTGTCCTTACCCAATTAGGCATTGCTACACACGGAGTGAAGCATTTCTTTCCAGTTCTCACTGCTGATGACTTTATGCCTTCAAATATCAGGCTGAATTACTGTTATCTCCTGCAGAGCTATATATAGTATTTTGCTGTTGTAAAACCTGGCATTAAAGGGATTTTTTTGTACATATTAACCTTAGGCTGCTTGTGGTGTCATGTTGTGTTGGACTTTCCAACACCACAATATTCTAAAAATACCATGGAAGGCCTTGACTGTCCACGTGGAAAGTAACAGACCCTCAGAAACTGTTGGAACAAGGTGTACAGTTTGTTTTCAGGTGAGTTATGGTACCATGATTGCAGCAAATCAGCTGGGGCCAAAGCTGAGCAGACAGACCTGATGGGAGATTTATTGATCAGATGAGAAGAACAAGTGTGTGACAGACCTACCTCTGTACTGACAGATCCTGATGTCTCCATTGCATGTGGTCTAGGGAGTCATTGCCCAGGGTCACGGATAAGAGAAAGTGAGGCATACCAGCTAAGAAGCAGCAAAAACTACCCAGAAATTCCCTTTTCTTGTGTTGAATAGATTTCTATGAATAGAAAAGCTAGACTCATGCAGCCCTGAACCTGGATTTATCCTAAAGGGACATCAGTGATAAACTGTTCTTCAATATCTTGTTCCTGACAGCACAAGCCGCCTGGAAATGGTGTGAGAAAGTAGCCTGCAGGCAGAAGTGGATGGCATTGACTAAGAGGAAACACCATCTTGTTTTTTTCCTTGGACCTGATGCATCTCCTGAAGATTGCAAATGTTTTTAATGCCTAAGCAGTATAAAATCCTTAGCGGTAGATGCCAACTTGTCGTGTTCCCAAGTGGCAGCTGGGGAAGGGCAATTCATGCAGCATCAGAGCTGTGGTGCCTTTGGAAAAGTGAAGAAAGAGGTAAATAATCTGATAAAAGATCCCCCCACTGTTTTTTTGTCTTGTTTGTTTTTTACATCTTTTTTTCCCCCACTTTGTCACCAGAAATGCTGCATGAAGAAGCTCCAAGTCATAGCTTTAGGTGGGGAAGAAAGGGAGCACACAACCAAGAAAATGGTATCTATCATGCTCATTTAGCAAGTGGTTTTTGGCATTTGTTTTACAGTTCTGCTAAGAACTTACACCATATCTCTCCGTTTCTATTGTCAGGGCTGCTGCAGACCTTCCTGGGCTGGAACTGCCTTGAAACCACTTTCGACGTGCAGAGTAGGAACAGCGGCAAAAGTCCATCAATTTTCTCCGTCAGTCACTTTCCCTGGCAGCCCTCTAGCCTGGTCCAGAAGCTCTCCATATTTATCACCATCTGACTGATGTATTGCTCCCAAAGGATCTCTTCGCTTTTTTTTTCGACAGAGCTGTCACTCCTTCCTTATCAATAAGTCCAAAGCGAGCAGCTAATAGGGTTGGTGGTTCCAGGAGGCCTCTGTGATTGAATTTTTCCAGAAGATGACAGGTGCACTACTGTGGTTAACTGGGGACACCCCTTTCCTGAAGCTGCTTCTAACCATATGATTATTATTTTTTTTAGCTCCTGTTTGCCTTTAGTATCATCTTTGGCACTGGGGCTAAAGCTAGTGGTTGTCAGCTAAACTTGTCAATGCAGTTTGATGCCTAACCACATGGACTGGGACTCTCCAAAGCCCATCACCCTCCACAAATCAGTAGGAGTTATGCACAGTCAGGTGTGCAAAGTTTAGATATTTAACTTCTATCTAAGCTTTATTTCGGAGCACTTAATTGCAATCTGTACTGGTTTGAGATAAAATGAACCAATTTTCTGTTTTACAATGTTAGTTTTTAAGATGGGCCTCTTCTAACTAACTAAACTCTGAAATTAACAGCACATCGTTCAGAAAACTGTTCACTCTCAGGGTGATAAGACCTGATCACACCAAGGGATGGTGCAGGTAGCCCCTTGCTTATCCTTATTGCCAGAACAACCAAGGGCAGGGAATTTAGTTTTTTGACCCACTGGAGGGTGGGAAGCGGAAAAGCATCAAGGGGTCACACCTGTGGTGAAGAGCGGACAGGACAGGGGACCCAAAACTGACCAGCTGGGGTATTCCATCCCATCTGCATCATGCTCAGTATAAAAGCTGAGGGATCAAAGGGTCAACTCTCTTTCTTTGGTGGCTGACGTCCAAGTAGCAGGATATCAGATAATTTTAAGCATCAATACGTGCAATTAGGAGTTATGGTCCACCTTGACTACTCTGGGGAAGGACAGCTCTTCCAGCCACAGGTGTTTCCACTGTTGTATGTTGCTGGAGTTTTATGGCTATCTCAGGGTGCGCCCAAACATTAAAGGGTGCATCCAGGGCTGCCTCGAGTCGTGCTGGATCCCTCACTGTTGAACTGACCCGTCATGGCCAAAGGAGACAAAACTCACGTGCACTCTGACATGCATTAGGAATTACCCACAACATTCTCATCTGTAACATGGGACAACAGTAACGGATTAATTCTTTTCTCTTTTGTTAAATTGTACCAAATATTTGCAGTTCAGGTCTGTGATTTCATGCAGGAATGCCTTGAATTCCTCTGTGCCCTGCATTAGTAGTTGTTTCTTTTTTGTTCATCCAGGACATCCCACAGCCATCACGTCAGCTGTTAATAGCATCATTCTTTCTCCATGAGCCATATGGCACAGCCCAAAATCCACAGAGGATATATCTGCGCTGATTACTGTGTCACAAATAATCTCCCCCGCCTCCACACAAACAGCACAACATCCTTGAGAAAGCGGTTCAAACACAGGCCATGGGCCAAAATCACTCTGGAGGCAATCACTGAACTAAAAAAGTTAGCCCAGGCATTACATTTGGCCTTATTTCCAAACCTCACTCTCCTTCTGGCTAGTGGATGCTGGTGGCAACATGCCCTCAGCAGCTGACTGGCATGACACCGAGTCCAGAAACGGGGTGAGCAAGGTTATCAGGAGATAACTCAGCATCGTTGTCACCATTCAGTCACCATCTTCCCCTGCTGGGGTTGCCATGGAGTTGTAGCATACGCTGCACAAAATAACAACGTTATTTTAGGAGAACTATGCGGTGAACTCCTGTCCTTCGTCCACCAGGCTCCCTGCATGCTGATTGCTGGGGTGCTGACTGGAGCTTGCCGGGTTGCCCTGGATGGAAAGCTTGAAAGTTCATGTTTTACCAAACAGTACGATACTCCTCTATGGCACAAAAAAAAACACAAGATAGAGTTGTGTATGACCAGTATTAGCTGAATGCTTTTAGGCTGTATCTGTGGAAAATTAGCATTTCTCCCTGATGCGCTTGACTGGCTTCACGTCATTCCTCCAACGAGAGGGACAGAATTACAAAAGCTTTTTTTTTTTTTTCCCCCCATTTTTTTCCATGTGCCACAGCCAACAATGTTGTACGGTATTAGCCTGTAGCACAATTTCTAAAATTGGAATTTCCATTGCTTGGAAAGCAGGCTGAATGTTTTCTTTTTGGAAAGGCTCTATCTGTTCCTCTCTCTGCTGCCTTTCTCCCGTACCTCTCCACAACATATGTTTTCAATTTTTTTTCATTTATATGTAAGAAATCACTGCTGGCAGACATATTTTCTTTGCAGTTTTTCTTGCACTGACCTCCTAAAAAAAAGAAAAAAAACAAACACGGAGACAGATAAGGAAGAGAACCCAGAGATGGATTTACTGGAATGTCAGAAGAGAAGCGGGAAAAAAAAAAAAAAAAAAAAAAAAAAGCAAACCAAAAACAACCAAAACCAAATAAATTCCTCAGTTCAAATGTGACCCTGCCAGACTACAAATCAAAATTTTACTGAAATCCGGAAATGTTCAGATCATTTTTCCTTTTCCTTTTTAGTGCTTTGAGGTGCTGTCTGGCAGCCACGGTGCCAAATCATTGTGAGGAAAGTGGTTGTTCCCAGTACCTTCACTTGGCACCAGAAGCACCAGTTCTAGGAAGTCTCCCAGGGAAGTTTTTTTTTATACCTCTGCTCTAATTTTAGAGACAAGAGGTTTGGATAATGTGAGCGTGCATCCACCTTGCAAGAGGCTTCTGCAAACCTGATTGGAACCTTTCAAGGGTCCCCTGTGTCTCCCAGGAACTCTGGATTTCAAATGAAGGTCTTCAAAAGCATGGATCTCTCCTCATTTCCCCATTTACAGTGGCTGTGACAGAACCAAGCTCCAGGTTGCAAACTATAAGAAAGAGTTTTTTAGACATTAATAGTGGCTGTGAGCATGAATAAAAAGATGGATGAGGACATCTCAGTTTCTTAGACTCAGTCCAGGAGCTGAAACCCACATTATTCAGTGTTTTGCTTGCTCCAAATGGTACTTTCTAACTACAGCCAACAAAAAGGGCCACATTTTATGAATCAGTACCCACATCTGCAATCGCTAAGGATTTTGTTAGCCTGGTCCCCTGCTGTAGCTCCTCCATGGCCAGAGATCTTTGTCATGAGGCTGGCTGGCCTCCCAGCACCACCTACTTCCATCTGAACTGGATGCCATCAGATCCCACCCAGAGGAGTCAAGCCTCCCCGGGAACAATGAGTAATTCTTGGGAGACGCCACTGGAAGGCTGCTGCCGTGGCACGGGAAGGCTGATAACATCTCCCGAGCCACAGCGGCCCTTTGTGTCGGCAGACACAAGTGGGATGTTCCTCCTTAAGCTTTCCAGAGTCGGAGGAAGTGGGCCTTGAAACACAATGCTCATTGAAATTGGCTTTCATCTGAGGGATCTCGCAGCGTAAGCGCCGTGCGGGTGATGTGCTTTCCATCTGCAGCCGAGGCCTCCTGATGCATTTCCTCTGTTTGTTCCAGAGGGAGGGATGGCAGCACCTTGAGGCAGGCACACATTGTACCGGCTGGTGGGCATTATTCTGGACTGCGGAAGAGTCCTGAGCCATAACAGTATCCTCAGGAGCCTGAGGTGGAAGTGGATGACAGGTCGAACCACCTCCTCCGTCTCCTTCCCCCTCCATTTGAAAAGCACGCTTGTTACAGAAGGGTTTAAAAGCATTTCACATCTAGCATGAGTTTCTCTCAGCAAGGAAAGGCCACCTACACATATGATGCCAAACAGTTTAAACTCTGGAGACCGATGATGTAAACGGCGGCAAACCACGACTTCTAGGAGACTGTTGAATATTGCATGCTGTTGTTTCGTGGTGCTTGACAGAGGTTGGATTACTCAAGAAATAGAATTGAGAAGGTTGTAACTAAGAGAAAGCCACTTCAGACTTGAACTAAGACACTGTGAATGCAACTCAACCCAACTGTGCTTTATTTATCATGTGGCTCCGGACCAGTCTTCTGCTTCAGGCTGTGGCTTTGCAAGACTTGTGGCTGTTCATGGAGTCTTGTAATTAACCACAGGGGAGACCTAAGCCCAGGCAAATGAGTACCATACGAATCTGTCCTGTGGGCAAGTATATAATAGAATAAGGGAGTATATGAGTATACCGTGCTACCTCTCCTATGGAGACAGGCTGAGATAGTTGGGGTTGTTGAGCCTGGAGAAGAGAAGGCTCCAGGGAGACCTTAGAGCCCCCTCCAGTACTTAAACGGGGCTAAAGAAGGGATGGGGAGGGACTCTCTATCAGGGAGTGGAGTATTAAGACAAATGGTAATAGTTTTAAACCGAAAGAGGAGAGATTTATAGGAAATATTAGGAAGAAATTAGTTCCTGGTAGGGTGGTGAGACCTTGGCACAGGTTGCCCAGGGAAGCTGTGGCTGCCCCATCCCTGGAGAGGTTCAAGGCCAGGCTGGATGGGGCTTGGAGCAACCTGGTGTGGTGGGAGGTGTCCCTGCCAGTGGCAGGGGGGGTGGGACTGGATGATCTTTAAGGTCCCTTCCCACTTGAACCATTCTATGATTCTATAAGGTCAAAATGTAGCCACTTCTAAAGAATAAATGTTCTCATCAAATACCATGGAAGAAATCCCCTTTTCTGCTGTAGGCTATTGTGGGAAAAGATAGACACGTGCTCTACTTATTTGGCATCTCCCTACCAGAAGTATTTCAGGAAGGCTCAAACTGTAGTCAGATGAGATTAGTAAGAAGGAAATGGAAGTAACTTGCCTTTCAAGAACTAGTTATTGAGTATTAGGCTTGAGCCCAACTCATGGATCGCAAGCAGGTTTTGGTAGCTGAGGATAGCGCCATGACTTAATCGGCCTGAGATGTTTATTGAGGAAGGAAAATGCCAAACCAAAGATTCATTGAGAGTATGTGGGGATGGGTAGTATGTGGTGTGGGAGGAAGAAATTACTACAAAAAGTAGTATCATCCCCTCACAGTCCACTCTGGTAACAAAATCTATTTTTAAATTTTCATATTTGGATATACTGCTGGCGAATCCCCACTGTGCTGCCTATTCAGGCACTCTAAAAAAAGATGCTTACTTACATCTGCCTCCAATGAGCAAGTGTCATCCAGTCTGAAAGGGAGAAGAATGTCTTTTTTGACTCTTGGTCATTTGTCTGTCTGGATCCAGACATCATGAGGCTTCCTGGGTGAGCTCAGAGCAGAGGGAGGAGGCTGAGCTGGGGCAGGGGACACAGGCAGGAGGGCAGGCTGCCTGCCTCACAATACTGCTGGAGAAGAGCCACCGGAATCAGGACTTTAGGACAAAGGCAAACTGAAAGGAAAATCATCCCAAATAATATAACAAGAAAAAAAGAATTGAGAAAAGGAGGGATTAAATTATGAAGATCTGTAATTGTTTTGATTTTTTACTGAGACAGGTCAGGATATGCTCAACAAAGGGCAGTCATTAGAGAAATCAGGAAATTGTCAATTTACTAAAATGTTAATTTACTGTAGCAAAGGGAAAGAAATTCAACCCAGTGGCAGAAGGAAATATTTGGTCCAACTCTAGGAAAAAATATGGCCTGTAGGAATTTTGGTAATAATACTGAGGATTACAGGGGTGCCCAAAGATTTCAAGCAAGTCAAGCCTTTGCTGTACGTCATGTTGTACAAGCATAGAGTGCCCATTCAAGAACGTTGTATAAAAACCTACCCTAGGAGCAGCTTTAAACCTTCAACACAACAGTCATCTTACATAGCCGAGTGTCTGAAGAGCAAACAGACACAATAGCCACTACCAGGTAGATGTATGTATCTGTACAGTGACACCTATTCAGCACATTGGGTTTTTTTCCCATGGCTGGGGTCTGGGTACCATCAGGAACCTTAACGCCTCACACAGAGAGGTTCCCGGTGAATTGATAGACCTGAACTGGGACAGGGTGAATTTACCTCTTGATCCAAGTTATCCAAAGAGGGATCCTGGTTCAGGCTGAGGCTATTTCCATAACTTTTAGGCAATTAAAGCGAAGTGAAATAAATTTCAGCTTTGGCGTTTTCACCTGAACAGCTGTCATACTAAAAATGGCATTATTTTTATAATTAATAGAATACAATTCATACTAAAAATGGTGGGGTTTTTTGTGATTAATTATAGAATATGATAGAAAACAAAGCTTTGATTTGCCATGCTTCTGAGATTAAGACATCATTTTAGAAGATAGGTGCCACTGAAATATATGGTTCCCACATTGCAGAAATCAAGGGAGTTGACTGATAAAGAGGACCAGTGTCTTAGTATGACTGTGTTTTTTCAAAGAAATACATATTTTTAATATAAGCACTGTTTAAAAACCAACCATGTCACCTACAAACATACCTAACTTTTTTTTCTGGGGTTCTCAGATCCTCTGTTGAAATAAAGCTCTCTGCGTTGGAAGGCTGAAGATCTCAGAGACGCTTAATATAATGATTCTTTTGATTCCTGACTCTGTGCAGAGAATTGCTGTATTTTTCATTATTCTCAAACGCATCTCTGAAGACACATCTGCCTAAATCTCAAATCCATTCTTCTAGAAGAAGTGAGTGCTTGAAAGATTTACGCTGGCGCTTAGAAGTGTACCTGAAATAAAGGGAGGGTCAACAGGGTAAGGTGAGATGTCGTGGCAGTGATTTAAAGGGAGATGACGGAGGAATATAACCTCTTAGGTCCATTGTCACACTGTTATTTATGCAGTTCCAGCTTTAGCCATCCTCCCACAAGCTTGCCAGGACTCGTCAGCTGCTCCTATTTGCTTTCACTCGATGTGAAAGCTCTAAAGCACTGTGGAACTTAAATCATATAGTTCATCACGAATGAGACCAGTTTATTAACCAAAAAAAAAGCAGAAGTGTCAGAAGTGAGCAGAGAAAGAGTAAACATGATGAAATAACTTCTTGTACTGCTGTTATTCTTTATTTCCACAGTGAACTGCCTACAGCTTTAGTTAAATGGTACCTTAAGAAAGGTCCTATCAGACAGGGACTATCATCTCTGGGTCTGTCCTTTCCTTGAGCTGGTATCAGTCTGAATCACTTCATGTAAAATCCAGTGGCTAAGTGCTAAAGTTCAGCAGCTAAGTGACACAGATCTCATCAGCTTACCACGGGGCTGCATCTTCAGTCCTTGGCCACAGCATCTGAAACTGTCAGATCCTAGATCTGTAAAGCACCGTGGTGGGACAGAGTAGTCACGGCATCTCTAGGTTGCCCAGAGCTGGGCAGGAGGTGAGTAACCAGCATAATACCAAATGTGGGTGTCACTGAAGCATGTCAGTGACAGCCCAAAATATGATAAATTTACAGCAGTTTGAATCCCTAACTGCCTCCACGGACACACAAATCAGCTTTTCTGTCCCTTCCTGCCTTTTCCTCCCTGGTTGCTCCACTGATAGAAAGTGCAGGAGGGAGCTTCAGCAAGGATTTTGGTGTCTTCCCCCTTTCTGTCCTTCCACTTTCACCTCCTCTCAGTGCTCCCCGTATCTTTGGAAAGAGTTGCTTGTCCACACCTGATTCAACAAGACTTGCTTACACCTCCCCACTGACCTCCCCTAGCCAGATGAAGTGTTTGTGGCCATCTTCTTGCCTCCTTGCGTTCAGCAGAAGTTAGTTTAACAAAACCGACGGTGTGCAATTAAGCCTACAATTTTTTGTTATTCTCCAGGAGACTGGGTTAGTGCTTCATTATGTTCCTCTTATCCCTATCCCATAACTAGTAAATGCTGGAGCTTTTCAACCACAGTACGGTTTTGTTAGGGAACTCGTCTTCAAATTAGAATCACAGAATCATAGAATTGCCCAGGTTGGAAGGGACCTTCCAGATCACCAAGTCCAACCATCAACCTAACTCTGACAAAAACAGAATCACAGTTGGAAAGGACCTCTGAGGATCCATCACTAAACCATGCCCCCTCAGGACCACATCCGGCAGGCTTTTAAACATCTCCATGGACAGGGATTCCAACACTTCCCTGAGCAGCCTCTTCTTCCTTAGTTGCTCCCTCTCTTTTTATCCACCACTATTAGAAATTTCATCTCCATGAGGAAATAAATTGATAGCATGGTCCAACTAGCATTAATTTAGCATCTCACTCATTGATAAAACTTGACTGTTACAGAAAAAAAGGCTGGAGGGCAAATCAACATTAAAAGCACTCAAAATAAAAAATTCCCTCCTAAACTGGGATACCTGGGAAAAAGCGCCCAGAGTAGAAGGGGCCAGATCCCAGGTTCATGGCCAAAAAGCCATGATTTTAACCCCAAAAGTGCCTTCTTGGCTGACCCCGTGCCCTTGAATCCTGTGACCCTCGGGAGCTGCAGCACAAGAACAGCACAGCCCCTCCAGGTCTCTGTCTCTCTCTCCCCACCAGCCCATGACGCATGCACCCGGGTGGAATTCTGATGCTGGGAGGCCTCAGGAGCTTTGTGTTACCTACAAATAATAAATAAATAAATAAATAAATGTAAAAATATAGAGAGGCAGGGGTTTGGAGTCTGTAATCAGCAGTGATTGCTTCCTGTGCAGAAGTCAGCTGTTTCCATACAATAGCCAAGCTGTTCAGTCTCCAGGCGCCATCCCAAGGTCATCACTTCTCTATTGTTGTTACCCGCCCCCACGGAAAACTCCTTTGCTCTTTTATGTATATAGGGTGGCTTTTTTTTTCTTTTTCTCCCTTTTTTTTTTAAACTTGGAAAACTCTCGCCTGCCTCTCGTGGTCATGGAAGCGTTCGGCACCAGGTACTGACCCCAGCTTGGCTTTTCAGGGCTTTTCCTTCACTCTGCATCATCAATGCCTGATGTGTCTCTTATCTCAACAACTTTTGAAGGTTTTTAAGCAAAATTCTTATCTGCACTGGGTTATGTGGCGGATGTAAGCCAAATTCAAATCTGACATATTTTTTCCTACTTGCTTTTCTAGGAATTCATGTGTCATTGCCCTCTGAGACAGTGAGAAATGAGGCCATGGCAGTTCCTAGATATTGTTCCCTTATAAAATATTTATTTACTCACACACATAGAAATCTTCCTCTTTTAAACCTACCTAGTGAAAACTCCGTCAAAGGAAGTGTTCGATCAGTTAAGCTATCATTCCATAGGTTTACTTTAAGACCTGCTGAGGAAAATTTGAAAAACTTCAGAATTCAGAAGTCAGGTAGAAAAACATTCATTCTGGGTACCTTCTTTGGTTTCTCTGAATTCTTCCAAATCCCTTTCGCTGGACTAGAGCTGATCCAGAGCAACACCAAACAAGTTCTTAAAAACCACTGCTTGTTATCTGCTGCTGCTGACGTCAGTTGGACAAGGAAGCTTAACACTTTGCAGGTTTGATGCTGCCTATAGCCTAGTCTACAGTTTTCAGAAGCTTTGACTACTTCCCTGTGAATTTTTCTGGGCAGATGTAGTTTACTTAGAGGAACTGAAAAAAATTGAGGGCTACAAAGATGATTAGGGGCCTAGAACATCTCTCTGATGAGGAAAGGCTGAAGGACTTGGGTCTTTTTAGTCTGGAGAAGAGAAGAATGAGGGGGGATCTGATCATTGGGTTGTTTAAAGTTAATAATATATAATACTAAAGCCCCCAGATTTTATGATCATGCAGGAACTTTGCACTGTTCACAGAAATGTGTGAAGTACTCAAGAAGAGGGGATGGAATGGCAATAATCTGGGATGAAGTAGAAGATTAACTTGGGATTCTATTTTATTTAAAGATGAGGTTTGCCCTTGTATGTTAAGATACGCTATGATAACTTTTCTGAAGAAATATGACATAACATAACATAACATATGTATTATTTAGTATGTATTATAAAGTATATAGTGTTTCTGAGAAGGATGGGCAAATTGACTTCCTCACCTTTGCTGTGAGATATTTCCCAGATGGGTTAATACTTAGTATTGTAGAAGATATTTTTGCGATTTTCTTCTCTTCCTAGGTCTCATTTATACCTTTGAAGAAGATGATTCCTTCCTGCTATGATTCAATATCTAGTTTATTAATATCTTGCCTGTTACTTAGATCATCTTTACCCTCAAAATCACTGTTGTAAAGGTGAAGCTCCTGGGAATAATGACTGTGATATGACTTTTTAAAATCCCTCAAGTAGTTAATTATATTCCTGGAGAGCTGGAGTTAAGACAAGAATACTCTGAGCTGTAATAAAAATGTAAGAAGATTTTTAGAAGGGTATAAATCAGTCTTTAACTACAGTCTGGTTTGAATTATCAAAGGATATAGGGAGAGAGAGAAGGGGAGCAGAAACGAGATAACTCACGCGGAGCAGTAACACAGGAAATATAACCCATATGTAAGCCAGGCTACGAAAATACACCATGTTCACCTTCAAAACACTTGTAAACACATTTCCAGGTAGAGCAGAAATAGCTGTAAGCAGCAGTTGGTCACTCAGGGCCAAACACAGGTGGTTTTCACCTCCCACGGTGGAACTCAAAGCAGGACATTATCCCCCCACCACTAGGGTAAGGTGGAAACTGATAATGAGTGGCCAAGGGTGATGAACGGTACCTCCAGGTAGGAAACCTCCAGGTTACCCACATCTAGATGGAGACACAGCACAGCCTGGTGTGTTTTCCATGTGTGGTACTTACTCGGCAGCTGTGGGGTGGGCAGGAGCTTTCCCACGAAGAATCCACCACCGCATGGGAGTCCCTGGTTCATGGGGAGATGACACCTCACCTTGTGTCAGGAAGCTGCACAGGACAAGTCTGTGCAAACACAGAGTTCTTACAGAAAATGTAGTACCAGGTAATCATATACAAAAACTTCATGGACATTTTTTAAATGTCAAGGGAACTGATCCTGCCTTCTACCCCTCTACTTCACCCTGGTGAGACTCCACCTTTGGATTCCTCAGCACAGGAAAGACATGGACCTGTTAGAATGGATCCAGGGGAGGCTACAGAGGTGCTCAGAGGGCTGGAGCAACTCTGCTATGAAGACAAGCTGAGAGTTGGGGTTCTTCAGCCTGAAGAAGGGAAGGCTCTGGGGAGAACTTATAACCCCTTCCAATACCTAAAGGGACTACAGGAGAGATGGGGAGGGACTCTTTATTAGGGAGTGGAGCCATAGAATGAGGGATAATGGTTTTAAACTGAACGAGGGGAAATTTAGATTAGATATTGGGAAGAAATTCTTTCCTGTGATAGTGGTGAGACACTGGAACAGGTTGCCCAGAGAAGCTGTGACTGCCCCATCCCTGCAGGGGTTCAAGGCCAGGCTGGATGGGGCTTGGAGCAACCTGTTCTGGTGGGAGGTGTCCCTGCCCATGGCAGGGGGGTTGGAACTGGATGATCTTTAAGGTCACTTCCAATCCAAACCATTCCATGATTCTATGATTTATCATTTAACAGGTGGAGGTACAGAGCAATGGCTGGGGTTCTTGATGGTGTTAACCAGTTTGTGGCAGCCAGGTACTCTTTAAGAGAGGAAAACAAAGAAAGCTTACTGCTGACATGAGCTTGTGCAGCAATTTCTGTGTTCCTGCTCTATTCATCTGACATTCAAAGAGTAACTGTAGCATAAATTAATATTCTGGGTGCTACTTCTTACCCTCTGCTTTCTAGGAACCCCCCTACATGGATGAGTTCCTGTTGCCTCTTTATACAAATCATGTTTTTATTCTTCCTTGGCCTGTGACTCTCATACAAAAGAAGCTTCCTTTATCACCACTTAAAAATAAAGAACACTAACCAAATGCACCGATCAAAGTGATTCATTCATCAGCAGAACGACTTTTTTTTTCCATGTTGGTACTTTGTATGTGAGAACTACTGCACAAGGAGAGACAGACTGTGAATAGACTCACTGTTTACATAGTACCAAAGTATAAGGTTGCTCCTTGTCACCAAAACAGCACTGAACCCTCATGATACACTAACATGTGCGTGGTAGCCGATGACACATCCCTGCTGCCCACATTAGCCCAGCAAAGATGCTTTGTTCGCTGATGTCATGAGTTTCAAATCCCAGCTGGGGATTTACTGACTAAGCCTCAGTGAGCCGCTGCGAGTTCCCTCCCAACAGGAGAAGGGGAATAAAGTAGAAAGGCTTTCTCCTTCCCGTTTCACTTCAGAAGTCCTGCTAAGCAGAGGGAGTTATTTCCCTGTTGGTACCAAAATACTGCTACAGTTCTTGATGACAAGAGCTACATCCACCCGTCAGTGAAGAAAAGGCTCATTAGCCACCCCAGGACAAGACATAATAGCGATTCTTCTGAATTCAGATATATAAATCACAGATGAAGTCCTCATTCAAATAAAATTAGAAACTGCAATCCCATCCTTCCATGGGTTGGAGATGGTAATTGCTCAGCATTTGTCTACAGCAGGTCGCTTGCTCCCCTGCAGAAGTTTCACTGCCACTTCTTAAGTGCTTCCTCTTGCTTTTCTCCAAGTTCTTGTCTTTTAGTAACAGCACAACATATATTGCCCATAGAAGATGTTAGAACATACAAAGCTTGTATACACCCTCCCACAGAAAACTATTTTTTCCGCCTTCTTCACCCCAAGACATGGGTAGTGCAAGAGTATCACCAAGGCTAGTGAACCTCTACAGCAGGTTCTTCACGCTGAGAGCTACAACAGGAGAGGACAGAGACTTGGGCTCTCGCTGTTGGTTGTGACCTTTCTCAGTGTTTTCTCATCCCTAACCCTAGAAAAAGTGACAAGAACTTGTTTTTTCCAGGATGCAGGGGGAGAGGAGTCATGTACTGTTGCAGAAATTGCAGCACAGCAGATGAGGGGGTTATGAAAGTTCAAACACACCCAAAATCTACCAGCTTCCTAACTACCCGTTTTGAAGCTAAGTGCACACCAGGATAGATGTACGGGCAGGGGCGTTGCAGGAAAAGTAGCTAATGGTAGTGTTTAAAATAGCACCGACCCTTCCTATCTTACTGGCATTGAGTACAGGGACAGGCACACCCTCTCGGGTCTGCTTTGCACTTCAAATATTTCACTGGTCCAACTATTTGGATTCGAGGTGGGATTTCTTTTTAACTGGAACTACTGGGGCAGTAAAAGCCCTTCAGATGTAGGCCACTCTACAGTCATATAAATAGGACCATATTCGTGGGCATTCAACCTCCCTTTCAAGTTCAATACATAATTATGCAAAGCGATATAAAATGACAGAATCATAGAATGGTTGCTGTTAGAAGGGACCTTAAAGATCATCCAGTTCCAACCCCTGCCATGGACAGGGACACCTCCTACCAGAGCAGGTTGCTCCAAGCCCCATTCAGCCTGACCTTCAACCCCTCCAGGGATGGGGCAGCCACAGCTTCTCTGGGCAACCTGTTCCAGTGTCTCACCACCCTCACAGAAAAGAATTTATTCCTATCATCTAATCAAAATCTCCCCTCTTCCGATTTAAAACCGTTCCCCCTTGTCCTATCACTACACTTCCTGACCAAGAGTCCCAAGGTCTCCCTGGAGCCTTCTCTTCTCCAGGCTGAACAGCCCCAGCTGTCTCAGCTTGTCTTCATAGCAGAGGTGCTCCGTCCCTCTGATCATCTTTGTGGCCCCTCACTGGACCTGTTCCAACAGGTCCATGTCCTTTCTCTGCTGAGGACTCCAGAGCTGGACACAGAACTCCAGGTGGGGTCTCACGAGTGCAGAGTAGAGGAGGAGCAGGGACTCAGCGATAGCCAACTTTTACCCTGTGCTGTCCTGCTCCAAGGATGTGTGGACACGGCTTTCCTTAAGGAACCACAAGTCAAGCTGTGCTCACAAGCTCAAGAAATCACACAGGGAGGACATTTGGAGGGGAGGGACAGAGGCTGGTGTCTGCCCATCTCTGAAGATGAATGCTGAGAGGGTCTTTGTTCCTCCTGCTTCACCTTGATGCCTTGTCAGGGGAAAAAAAATCAGTGCCTGAATGAAAAAATATGTTCACATCTCTTTAATCCATTCCCAACTAAATCCTCATCATTATTTGCAGTCACCACTACATATAATTAAAGTGTTTATCTCTGTGGTACAAAATCTCTCCCTAATTGCGGAGTGTTTGTGAAGTGCAACATTTCAGTGTGTATGTTTGAAGAAGTGAGGGACCCCCCGTTTTCTGCATTTCCTTCTATATAACCTACATTTTCCTTTCTGCCCACACACCATTACCTCCTTCCCCTCTACAACTTGTTCCATCGAGACAATTTCTTTTCATATAAGAAAGCAAAGATGAAGCTGCATTATGAAACACCCTCACAGATGATACCAAGTGAGGTGTCTGATAAAACAAGAGTTTTGCTCTGTCTCCTTTCTCTTCTGAAGGTCCAGGATACTTTGACATAAAGAATAATGATGTGAAACTGGGTTCAGAGCAAGTGGAGAACTTTCCAAAGATTTGCTGGTTTGCTGTCAAATGGTTACAGAATTGTCAATTAGAACTCCTTTGTATCACTGTAGTGAGAGAGAGGGGAGTGGCTGAATTTCAGGGTGATAGGAGGGGGTTCATACTACTAAACAGAGAGACTGATGATGTGAAAAAAAAACCAACAAACAACCACTCCAAACCCACAAAATTTAGAAATTAAAGGACTATCAAACGTACATAAATGTCAATAATAAAACTTCCATTAAAGTCTTTTGCAAAATAAATGCTAGTCACGTTTTTTTGCCCAATGTGCTTCACAGAGCTGTCCATGAAGATCCCAGGTGCTTGTAAAGTGCTTAAAATGAGCAGTGAAATGCAGAACCAGAAGGGGTAGCAGTAAATAAAAGATAACAGCATTTCATTTTAGATTTTTACAAATCTACAAAGAAAACCAGAAGAGACAAAGATATGCATATCTTCTGATCTTTACCGATATCATTCCTGCTTTATTATGTTATCTTGTATGTGCTTACTTTCCTTTTAGACTTAACAACCAACTACAAAGTTATTATGAAAACTGCACATCGCCGGGTTGTTTGCTGCTGTCAAGCTTGACAGGAGATTTCGGCACAAAGGTAGCTTGTGATTTTTTATTTAAAATGTTCCTCCTTTAGCCTGTGTGACTTCTCACATCTTGATTCACAAATAATTTTCTCAGTGGGAAGCATGCAGAATTGTCGTATCTGAGAAGAGAATTGCTTTGTTTACAAAACCTTCTTTTAAAAAAGTGTAATTTAAATTTGACCTAGTAAAATATGAAGTGTTTCTCTTCTACCAGTAATAGCATTCTCATTATCAAGTTATGCAGTCGATAGGACAACTCAGAAGTAGCACACCTCTGTGATGATGATGGTGATTATTATTTATTAGTATTCTGGCTATAATGTGGTCCCTGCAGGCTTCCTGGAATTGAAGTTACCACTTTCAACAGTTTAATCACTTGAAACTCTTTTGACACAGGACAATATAACTACCTAATTAACTGGAAAGGGACATAAGTATTTCATATTGCTCTTTGAAAAAAGCAATAGAAGTGTCCTGTCCCTCATTTTAGACATTTTTCTGTGAAGAGAGTACAGGAGTGGCAACGGAGCCCCTGCAAAACCATCTAGTTCTCCAAGTGTCCTCTTCTGAATGGGGCAGAGAAACCAATTACTGGCACAAGGAGTGTGGGTTTGGGAACATTCCTCCTCTGCTCCTGATTCACACACATACTTAAGCTGGAGCGAACGTCACTGAAGTCAGCTGGGACGCCAGCTAATGATTATAAGGCAACTATTTCCTGTGCTCGTGTCACTTCTGTGACACAGCTGTAAATTTCAATCCAGGAGAGTTTTCCCAGGCCCTCTTCGTTGCCTGAACAGAGAAAAACAAAAGATGAGCTATGGAACTGTTGCCTGCTCTTCTGCCAGAACTTTCTCCCATTTTCAGGTTTCATGAAGGCCTCTGTCCACAGGCTTTAAGAAGGTTAAGTAAATGGATCAGCTAAATAAATGACAAAATAAATATCTATAGATGCACTGCCGATGATTTTTATGCAAGAATACACTTGTGCTGCACACAGAGCTCCTGTCATGCAATTCTATTACACCATGGATTAAAAAATGTGTGAAGAGCAGCAACGTCTACCCAAACATGGGTCAGAAATGCTACCCGTTAACTGGGAGCGTGAAATAACACCATTATGAAATCTAACCTTTCATCTGGGATAGGAAAGAACTGTGTAAATGAATATGTTGCCCCTTAACCTTTGCATTTCACTCCTTATTTTCTCTCATGAATGCTCTTCTAAGGTGATTTTTGCTTGGTTCTTTTAATCAGTACTTGCCTGAATCCAAAGTGGATGGAAAATTTTTGCCAATTTAGAAAAAGGTATTTGCTTTAGTGTTACCTGTGTCACAAGATGCAGGATGTCAGAGGATCGAGCTTCCTAGTTCTGCTTACGAGATAAGAAGAGTCTAATTTCCATAGGAAAGCCTGTTTTACCGGATCGACTACACCTTTTCCCTCTCTTTTCTACATTATCTCTATTTAGCTTAATTGGTTGTTGACGAGATCATGGTAGAATAAAACAAGAAACACAAATAGGCTGATAGAGACACTTGAATGTTACTTGCATCTGAAATTAATTTACTTTGGCCAGCTGAGCATGATTATCCAGTTAGGGAGCAGGAAAAGCACTGTGTCTTACCCAGCCCAGCAAGACTAAGAGACATGGCTCACATGCAAAGGATGTGCAGTGAATCTATTCATTGCCATTTTAGCAGAACCTGGAGGTATCAACCAGGACCGGGACCCTGATATGCTTATACAAACACTGAGCAAAAGATGTCTTCTCCCTGCAAGACCTTACAGCCTAATTAGGCAAGGGAAGCAAACCAAGATACAAGGCCACACGCAAACACAATGTATGTGTGAGCCTCTGGCTATATTTCACTCCCAGTGACTGCAGACCTGGGTGAGGAAACGTTATAGAGTCGTAGAATGGTCTGGGTTGGAAGGGACTGTAAAGGTCATTGGGTTCCAACCCCTTGCCCTGGGTTCCACC
Source organism: Thinocorus orbignyianus (assembly GCA_013400375.1). Lineage (NCBI taxonomy): Eukaryota > Metazoa > Chordata > Aves > Ciconiiformes > Thinocoridae > Thinocorus > Thinocorus orbignyianus. The sequence goes on along the minus strand of VXBW01000772.1, from coordinate 373,281 downwards.
ACCACAACAGCAAAGAATTTCTTCCTGATATCTAGTCTGAATCTCTGCTCTCTCAGTTTAAAAACATCATCCCTCATCCTATGGCTCCACTCCCTGATAGAGAGTCCCTCCCCACCTCTTCTGTAGCCCCTTGAGATACTGGAAGGCTACAATAAGGTCTCCCCAGAGCCTTCTCTTCTCCAGGCTGAACTACGCCAACTCTCTCAGCCTGTCCTTGCAGCAGAGGTGCTCCAGCTCTCTGAGCATCTTTGTGGCCCTCCGCTGGACCCATTCCCACAACTAAGTGCAAAGTTGCAGAGAACTCTGTTCCTGAAATACCACAGAACCACACCACACCACGGATTCTGTTATCTTCATGGTGGTTATTCTACATTGTTCTGCTTTTGGAGGATATTACTCTCTTAAAACCCCAATGTGTTAAACGTGCGCACAAGTGAGTAACACAGACGCACCTCTGCTTCAAAATTTTTGGTCATCAGGGCTGCCACCAGTGAAAAAATATTAGAGCTGCCAGTACAGCTCAGCCCATGTGTATCATGAATAACAAATTACAAAAAGAGGTCTGAACAACCCTCTGACTTCCAGAGGTGCCTGACATCAAAAAAAAACCACCCCAAAAACCCCACCGAATCAAAAGACCACCAAACACAGTAAACCTGTCCATCAAAGACTAGGTCAATAATGTTCTGCTTGCCATGAGCTCACAGCCCTCTTGAACTTAATCTATTTTTACAAATCAAGAAGTGATTGATTTATAAAAATACCTTATAAATGATGGCGATGATGATCCAAATACAGCACATCAAAGTAAGTGCCACCTAAAATCATATGTACCCATAGACTTCCCATCACTGAAGCAGAGGAAGCTGACTCTTGGCAATGCACACAGAGTTCCTGCAGAGTTCAGGTCTTGTTTTTCTAGTGCTTAGGTCATACACTATGCTCCGGTTTAGATAACCTACCCATGCTACAGGGAAGACACTGAAATATCAATGTGAGCATGAAATTGCTTTAGTTCGAGCTGCTCGGCAAATGACTGTCACCACAGAAGGACAAGGGAAAGGATTGCAGGTTCATTTGCTTACTCATTAAGGCTTTAGTGTAATTATACAATGTGATCTTGCTGTCTTATTATGTCTTTATTAAATTGAGTTTGGTTTTGTGCTGTTGGATTTAACACAAATTCACGGGTACAACAGGGAAAATTAAATTATGTCAATATAAATAAAAGTTTATTGTGTTGTGATGGCTCCTGTTACCAAATTCAGAACCTTCCTGACCGTTGCCTCCTTCCCTCACTGCCTAACCTGCATAGCTCCTACAGTCTACAGTGTTTCAACCACGCTTTTTAAGGCCCAAAAGATAAAAACTCATCCCCTCTGTGAAACTCTGCATTTAAGAGGTGTAAGCTCTCAAAAACTGACTTCCGTTCTTATTTTTTTTTTGAAGGACATGACAAATTGCTTACAGACAAAGTTGCTGAGTTGGCACTAAATGTGTGTCCAGGACTCACTGGATTTTGATGACAGTGTGTCACATGCTGCCAGGCTCTGTCTCCAAACTGACTCATTTATGCAGGAACAGCAGCTGAGATTTGAAACCCAGATGAGATGACTTGCTGTTTTGAGGGACTTTTCTTCTGGGAATGGCATCTAAAGGCCTGATATGAAAAAAATAATAACAATAAAGAGAAATATGGAGAAAAAATGAAATTAAATGTCAATGCAGTATGTTTTCCCTCTGAATGTGAGAGCGGAAAGAGTGGGAAATGTGTTTCACATCTTCAGTACTGCAGATAAGGTACATAGAGATCAGAATATCCAGATCCAATCCTGGTTGGAGAAGTTACAAAGAAAACTTTGTATTATACAGGCACTAGAAAGATTAATTTATTGCATAAGATGTTTAATTTGTATTGCATTTGTATGCACATTGGCTAACTTTGCCTCCAGCTACAGCATTTTGCTTACGATGATAAAATGCTGCGTAGGTACCTAATGACTACTGGATAGTCTGGAGTTATCCCAGTGTTAGTCTCAGACCTTAAGTCTGAGCTGAGTAAACTACACTAAAAATATATGGACAGAAATACTTTTTCTAGAAGTCTATTTCTTTTGTGTATTCATTATAGAATTGGCTAGTTAGGAGCGCTGCAGCTACAACTTTCCTTTACAGTTGTAAATTATTTTGCAACACTTAAATTTTCCTGTTGTTCAGAGATATGCTGGAGAGGAAACTTACCCATAACCACCTTACATTGCAGCCTACCTCTACTACAGCGTATATTTGTCTTTATGCAGTGGAAAATAATTTAAACACATCGATGAACATACCTACAGGATAAGCAGTACTTTCGACTTGCTAACTGAATTACATGCAAGATATTTCTTGAGCATAAATAAATAAACTTTCATTTCTTTGACTAGCTATTTCATTTTCCTCACATTTTTGTTTCTGTAGCTATTTTACCCCTGAGAGATTTTTTGAAAAGGTTTTTTTTTCTTGAATTTGCAGATATTCAGAATATTTCACCTTCAAGTGTCCTCAGGCAGACAACCATTAAAAGAAAAAGCAGGATAGAGCTACTAAATCTTCACAGTTCTATAAAGGAGTCCCATGTATCCCAGATGGGAAGATGTTTGTTCCCAACAGAAAAATTTTACATACATGGAACCAAAAACAGAAAACATATGATGCATCTCCTCCAAGACACTTGGTTACCTAGCTCTAGGCCAAGCTAACTCAAGCAAGATAACTCAGCTGCTTTGATGAAGAGACTTTCTCAAACAAGTTCTTAAAAGGGAGTTTCCTCTGCTTCCTTCTTGCTACATAAAAGAGAAAGAAAGCTTAATCCCTCTGTGATGCAACTTGAAAGGGGATCTGGGGTGCTTGAGCTGGCCAGAACATGCTGATCTTGTTCATGGAGATTTTTCTGTGGGGTGACGTCAAGATGCTTTATGGTCTCAGTGCTTGGCCTGGAAGTTAGTGTCAATTCCCAGCCCTGCTTACAGAGGGAATGAACAAATGTGGGTGACATCGCAACTCAAGAAGGGTCACAAAATAAGAACTGAGAACTAGGATTTTCCAAGTAGACAAACAAGCCAGGCTGTAGCCTGGACATGTTGTGGGAGAGATCTAGATAACGGATCGTGTTCATCATTAGTCATCAAGACTTGGTCTGCACAGACAAGCAATTCCTTTGGTTGGGAGGTGAGGTTAAATGCATCTGACGTATTAACAGAAGTATGAAAATGAAGGACAATGAAGAGACTTGGGTGAACAACTCGAGCAGAAGGCAGGGACATTGATTCCCCTCCAATTCAAAAAAAAGAGTTTTACATGTTGCCTTGTTAAGCACTGGGAGAATCAACAGTAGAAAGTGGGATACATAATTCAGGAAAAGAATAAAAACACAAAAGCATGACAAAATGCTGTGCAGAGACTTCTCTTCTCCATGCACCAGATTAGCAAAGCAAACCCATGTCCAGCACACATACATCAGATTTGGAGCTGAAAGGTCTGCCTGTGACACTAAATTGAAGGGAAAAAGGATGAAGAATACACAAGAGGAAGGGAAAAAACAGACCAATTCAGGACAACTCAGGGGAGAGTGACAGAAAAAAACAGAGGGAAGGAAGAACATACACAATTATGGGAGTTTTATAATGGGGGAAAGAGGGACCATCAAGACGCACACCAAAATATAATGAGGGCAATACTTTTCACGCTTCAAGAGCATGAAATGGCAGTTACCACCATTGATGCAGGATCTTCATAGGCTCTGGAGCAAAGGCCTGCAGTGGTAGGACAAGGGGAAATGGCTTTAAGTTGGAGAAGAGCAGATTTAGGTTGGATGTTAGGAACAAGTTCTTTCCTTTGAGGGTGGTGGAACACTTGAAGAGGTTGCCCAGGGAGGTGGTGGAATGTCCTTCCCTGAAAATAGTCAAGATGAGGCTTGATGAGGCCCTGGGCAACCTGGGCTAGTTGGGGGTGTCCCTGGGACTGTGGGGAGGTTGGACTAGATGACCTTTGGAGGTGCCTTCCAACCTGGACAATTCTATGAGTCTATATTGACTATGGAGCCATGTAGACCACTGCTGGCCTGTCAGAGAGATGTGCTCCTGTTTCTCCTCTCAAGTGCTGCTGCCTGGGAACCACGGCAGGGTAATACTTAGAGATGATCCTACTGCTTATAAAGTCCAGGAGGGAATGTGGCAGCCCAAACCTACCCTGAAGCTCTGGTCCAGAACTGCCAGTATAACTGCAGGTTCACGCCGGGTGAGCAGAGGGCTGGGGAGCGAGATGAAGAGATTGCATCTACAGAATTATTTATTATACTCTGAAGTTATAAACAAACATGTGAGAGCGAGCACATTCCAAACTGAAGCACATTCATCATCAGTGAGCAATAACGACTGAAGTAATTCTTTGTGCTTCCAATAGGAGTGCGAATCTCAGAAAGAGCATAATGCTGGAAACACAAGAATATTACAGTGAATTTAGCTTCATGCAAACCCTGTGAAGTAGGCACTCTTATCTGCACATTTCAGAGGAGGAAACTTTGGCATGGAGAGATTGCGATTTGCCCAGGGTCAGGCAGGAAGCCCAAGGAATGGCTAAAAAAGGCCTCGGGCTCACGAATGCCAGCCCCCAGCTTCAGTCACAAGATCATTTTCCCTTTCCTTCGTTTGATAATATTCCAAAGAAGCAAGTTAGGCAAATCCATACGTATGGATTCGAAAGTAACCTTCATGCCATCTCCCAGCTGAGAGTGTTCAGAAATGCATGGAAACAGAAGTCTGCCAGAGGAGGTTCTCTCTGCTTCCTATATATGACAGAAGTAGAGATGAGTCAGGAATCTTAAGCATCAAACCAGGGAGATTTTTATGGACAAGTCCAGTATCAAGACTTTGACTGGGGTGTTGAAACACACCCAAAACTTTTCTAGATGCATTTTAAGCCCCAGGCATGAATCTTTTAAACTCTGCCTGTTCTGGTTTGGCAGGGGGTTTGACTAGATGATCTCCAGAGGTCCCTTCCAACCCCGTATCACCTGTGCTTCTCTTATGTCAGGGAGGCTGTGCTGCTTTGCACAGGACAGCTGTCGAGCCCCGCCACATGGTCACACCATGCTTGGGGCAACTGTGTGGAGGCTGGATAAGGTCCAGACTCCCTTTCACCAAGGTGAGATTGAAACATCACTCATCCTAATGAGTGAATGCTTTCAGCATGAAGCAATTTCTCAATAGGTGGAAGCTGTCACTATCCTCCCTATTTTGCTCATAGCCTAATCTGACAGTGCTTTCCAGAAAATTCTCATCAGGTCAGATCTCATGGGCAGGAAAGGACAGGAAAGATTCATATTGTACTTGTGAAAACCCTTCAGCACAGGCCTGAGATAGGCACACAACACTGCAGAGGCCATCTTCAGCTCCCTCTTCAGTTGCTGTTCTCCAAGCAGCCTGCAGCTAAACAACCTTTTGCTCTGGGAGCCACTGCAGTCCAAACGTTTGCTCTGACTATTTTGCCTGCTCGCTTCAGGCTCCTGGGCTAGAATTTTTGCATTGTGGCAACTGCGTGTGCCGCACCAGTGGAAGCTGGATCAGAGAACTTTTAGCCATCACTGTGTTGTGTTTAGAGTAAGCTAGGACACACAGGTGGCATTAATGAGGGAGACATAGGTTCTTAGTGACTTCACGTGTTTCCAAGACTAAGAACTGCCAACTGACAGATTTTGTGTATTTAGTTTTAGCTTTACTGGTCAACAGTGCCAGTCTGATAAGTCTGATAAGTCGTCTTCTGTATTTAACCTGAAGGCTTTCACAGATCACTATCAGAGACATATCAGAGATGGAAGAAAGACTCTAGTTTTCCTAATTTTGGAAGAGGGGAGATGAAGATTAGGAAGAAATTCTTTGCTGTGAACATGGTGAGACACTGGAACAGGTTGCCCAGGGAAGTTGTGTCTGCTCCATCCCTGGAAGTATTCAAGACCAGGCTGGATGGGGCTTTCAGCAGCCTGGTCTGGTGGGAGGTGTCCCTGCCCATGGCAGGGGTTTGGAACTGGACCACAGCAACACAGAAGATGTTTCCCCGCCAGTCCCAGGCCGCACTGCAGTGTAGCCCACATGTCACACCAGCTTTGGGGAATGGGCACCCACATTCACCCAGAGGCAAGGGGACAACTCACAGCCCCAAAGGGTCAATGTGCTGCTATCACACAAAGGCAGTGCTACTGCTTCACATGAGCTGCCGTGGCCTCCGATCAGCTGATGGCATCTCTGATCAACAGGGAGGCTATCTTTAATCTTTTCCTCCTTCGGGATCGCACATTAACCATGTTAGCATGACCCTCAGCGTGGCAAGCAGAAAAGCACATTGCACTTGCCACTTGCCTAACTTCTTCTCATTTCCCCAGCAGTTTCACAAGGGTTCCTCATGTGACACCAGGCAAATCAGTTCCTTTCTCCTTTTGCCAGTTATCCCATCTGCAGCAGGAATATTAATAATTCTTGATCTCGCATCAGTGTGCAGGGTTTACCTTCAGCTCTCCTCAAATGATTGTCAGTTTCTAACCTAATTCTTGTCTCTAGATATTTTACAGAGAGCAGAAAACAAAACACAGAAGTATCAAATCAATGAAGAATAGTAAGTAGGAAAACAAGCCTTTAACCTCAGAGAAAAAAGACCTACCAGGACCAGCTCATGTCAGGATCATCCAAAGCCTGAAACTCTTTTGAGGAGTAATGTTCTACTCTTTAAACACTTCATGGTAGCTATCAGGACTACTCATTGAATTAAACACCAGTCTTTGTAAATGTATTTAACCGGGTCCTAGGAGGAGAGCTCCAGGATCATTTGATCCACTTCATGAAAGACACCATGCTGGGTACCTTTTGCAGTGGAGGCAATGGTGATGAATGACCATCCTGGCCGCTGTGGGGACCTTCATTCCCCATCTGCACAGCCCAGCCCTGGGCTGCATGGGGGTAGCTGTGTCCCAGTAGCAGTGATGGATGTAAGAGCTGTGGCACTGTCTACCCCGGCAAATGAAGCTGAGGAAGAAAAATTAGCCCGAGGATAAAGCCAGTCAGCCTGAAGAAGTGTTGACCTGGCTGAGCTGAAGCAAGACCAGGAAAGGCACCTTGTGTGGTCAGATCTGCTAGGACTTGTTGCCATGCTGTGTGCTCTCAGGGTTTTCTTTGCTTTATGGAGTCTGTACCATCAGAGTGCCACACTGCAGGGCTGGCTTGCCGCAGTTCCTTGTGCCTGAGCTGCAGAGAGGACTTCTGCTGCCATCCAGGAGAGCTCCTGGCTGCCGGCAGGTTCTCCTGCACCAATGAGTCATGCCTGAGTCACTTGTCCCCATGCCAGGAACAGCCAGTCTTCTCCCAAGGAATAAAACAACCTTCCTGGCTGACACAACAAGAGTAACCCAAAAGGACAGGTGAGACATCAGAGTGCATTTGTTTCCCAAGTATTAAACCATCAGCACCTAGCAACAGTTTGGAGATTGGCTTAAATTAGCTGCTCCTCCCTCCCTCTTTGATTTTATTTTCCTTTTTGTCTCTGAGAAGGAAGTTCTCAGAGGCCAAAGAGTAGAGAAGCACTGAGGGAAGATGAGAGGCAGCTGTTACCAGCTCCGAGGACTTCTGCCGGCAGATCAAAGTGTTCAGGCCATGCAACATTAATAATGCCCTCTAGGAAGTCTCAGGAGAACACCTATCTCCAGAATACCAAACAGGTTAGCCCCAGCTTTTTGCTGGTTCTCCATCAAATGGATTTGTAAAACGTCAGATCACTGTATGTGAACTTTCCTCCCAAAAGCACCCTTGCACAGGCCACTGTATCCCCAACATAAAACATTTCCTCTTTTTGATAAATTTGCTGGGATTGGCCAAACATGGCTCTCTATGCTTGAAGGAACTTCTGATCAATTCTGGAGTAATTGGCTCAGGAAGGCATTGGTCAGAGGTGATTAGTCCAGGTCAGAACATAAAACCTCATATTCTGCTCTCAGTAAACCCCCCAAAACTGACCCTTCAAAGATGGACTTGCTCTAAATGGACTGAAAGAAGAAGGTCAGCCAGCTACATTTAGTGACACTTTTCCCCCTTTTATTTAAGTAATAATGGTGAGATTTTCCAAATATATTTGGTTTCCTTTCATGTTGGCTCCTTTCTGATAGAGACATGTGAAATGTGCCCTCATCCACAATTCAGTAGGCCCACTTTAACTGCCAATGCCTGGAATCTTTCTGAAAGGAAGAAGGGAGAGTGGAGAGCACATCTTGGTTGTCTCTACTTGGTGGCCAAAACAGAAGAGAATGCCAAAAAACACAAAATTAGGCAATTGCTTCAGAGGAGTTTAGGTTGTTCTTGTGCAAGCAAAGGTGATGTAAAACACCATCATTTGAGTATCCACAAAAAGACAAGTGACATGAAAAGCAGAACCTCACCAAGACAACACGTTTGTCATCAGAGAAAACATTGAAGACTATGGTGAGGTCAAGAAGCCTGTGTAGGATCTTCAGAGTGACCTTCACCAGGCCAGTGGTGCTTCAGTGGTCTGGACGGATGATTTCCCTCCTCTTTGCAGAAGAAATACCTTTGAAGTTCTCATTGCCAGCACATTCAGAGAAGGCTCCAAATCACTTTCACCTTTCACTTACCAACCCTTAATCGACAAAAAAAAGGTCAAAATAAATATTCTGATTCTTTAGCAATAGAGAGGAATTGTTACCGTGGTACGGAGCAGAACGGGTGAAGATACCCTTTTACACATCCTCATCTATACAAAGGGATAGATCCTCAGCAGTTCTGCATTGCACATCAGAAAAATTGAGTAACACCAGGTTTTCCTTTGGAGATTGTTGCCTCACCTTCCAGTATCCAAGCATGTTGCTGGTGTTAGCTTATTGTTGGGAAGCAAGAAAAGTTATAAACTTGATTTTGAAGGTGCAAAGCAAGGACAGGAGGAGCTCATTTAACCTTCCACACAGGTAAGGATGTTCCTCCTGAGCTGTGATTCCAGTTCTCTGCTTTAGTTCATAGATGGTATTTCTTTTCAAAACACGTTTCTCTCTGTGGCCCTACCATGACTCTGGAAATCAACGTGCTTTGACATATAGACTGCAGGACTGCTCTCTCTGTGAAACATTCACGTCTTTAGGAACAGCATTTTCAATACAAAGATGTGCATATTTTTCTGCAAGGCAGGGGCAAAATATACTACTTATTTCGTGCTCTGCATCAAGATAAAGATAATTGCAATTTGTCTTCCACCCACCTTGATCACTCTTAATGGGAGAAAGGAACCTTGCTAGTAAACTCACCTTATAATCTTTTAGTATAATAGGAGTGAATTTCACAATATATCTGGTCTGATTAATGTTTAGCTCTGCATTTACTCCTAATCAGGCTATAAATACAACATCCCTAATGATTTCACTTAAGCTACCCAAGTCTGACAGCTTCCATCACTGGGTCATTCAGGGAAGCTGTTGCTCAGGCTGTGACATTCAGCCTGAAGGAGGTTTGTGCTCATTTCTGGTTCCCTAATAACACCAGCAAAACATGTGACTACAGTTTAAATCAACCACTGTGGCAACATATTTTTTCTTTTTCTATTTTTTTTTAAAGGAAAGAGGTTAATTTTTTGTTTTAGCTTGAGCTGTCTACTGATAAAGGAAGATGAAGAGAGAGATAGGGTGCTGCATGCTTCCTCTGTCTGGTTAGTAAGCACTTACCCCACACCCATCCAAGTGGAGACATAAACATGGTGAATCATGCTCAGCTCTATGAAAATGTTAAAACTGAGCCTTTGATGAGGTTTCTTCATATTTTTTCTCTCTGGAAAAGTTCCCTAGACACCTTCTGCAGGAAATAACGTTCTCTCTTGTGTTGGAGAGGACCTGCAATGGAGCACTGAGACCAAAATGGGTCAGAATACCCTCAGAAATATTCAAGTCTGTTATTTTCTCCAGATAGCTCTACAAATCCAACAGGTATTCTGTTGAGAAAAGAAAAGGACTCTTCCCTAAGTACAGGGTCTTGTGATCTTTCAGACTTTTCTGACATGAAAGAACCAGTCAAGGGGCATCATATAGCACATGATTAAGATTTAATAACATAAGAGTTTAACAAACTGGAAGGCATAAGTGAGTTACTGCCTGCTCATTTTTGTTGGTCAGAATACGAAAACAGTGCTGGGACCTGAACCAAGACTCTGAGTACAGGGTAGATCAACTATCAGGCAGGAAAAATCATCTTGTAGCTCCTGTTTTCAGTCACAAAGCAGTGTCCTAAATCAGTGCCCAAGACTAGCTGTTGAGGGATTTATCTCTCTGAAATGCCGGCATGAAGAGATGGCCAGGCCTGGGTGTGAGCTCGCACTCAGGTGATGAAAAAGCTGAACATTGTATGAGTTGGAAAATAAGTGTGGGGGTGTTTTTAGCTCAGAGCCCTGTCCCAAGAGCCAGGCAAACCGCTGCTCCAGGAATGTGGCAGAGAGAAAGAGCTCTTTAGTGCAGAAAGTAAAAAAGATACAAGTTCTAATGTAAAAGTTTTCACCTTTGTCAATATTTTAAGTAATAAACAAATCATAGAACGGTTCAGTTTGGAAGGGACCTTAAAGATCATCCAGTTCCAAGCCCCTGCCATGGACAGGGACACCTCCCACCAGACTGGGTTGCTCAAAGCACCATCCCTGTACAGTTTTAGGCAACCCCACAGTTGCCCAAGGTGTGCCTCCTTGAACTGTCATGCAGTAACCTCTGCATTGCAAAATCCCCACTTCTCTCACTCCTCTGGCTCCAGCATGGTGATGCATATATTAGCTGATCATCCCACTTTGGCTGCTGCAGAACTGTCAACAGGTCATGGTATTGCCGTGAAAGTAGCAGCTGAATGTACACAATTGTTGGACTTACTGCAACTTCAAACTCTAAGACGCAACAACAATAGAATTTGCAACTGTACTCAGTGAGGGGATTTGGTATTTTTTCAGGCTTGTCCACTTTTTAAAATTTGATCCCAGCTAGATTTAGCTGTTCACAGTCTTTTTTTTTTATTTTTTTTTTCCTTAAAACCAACAGAATCTGATTTCCAAATAGTGGGGTGGAAAAACGCAGACACTGATAAATTAAATAAAGTTTTGCAGTCATAGAGGCAAAGTAAAAAGCAATACATAAGAATTCTTATTTCTTGAACAGTGGGTTACACCTGTCAAGTGGCAGGGAAAAGACTAAGAAGAAAATATCTCTATAGCTATAGCCAAGCCCTGCATAAATGTGATAAAGATCACACATAAGCCCATATGCCCTCAGACCCACGCTTTTTACACCAACACCCACAACAGCAGATGCTGAGATTACCCGATAGGTCACACAACCCCAAAGGTGCTAATTCCAGGTTCTGTAATGAGGCAGATCAAGATTCTAAATCAAGATCCAACCTATTTCAGACCTGTCCACTGCAGGGGGACCTTGCTGCTTGCTATTCATTATGAAATATTTGCTTTGCATTAGGTACCAAATCCTATTTCATCTCCCAACCGCAGGGTATTCATCTCACTTGGACCTTCATACTACAGAGGGCAGGCTTTGTAACCCAAGCTCTTGGATCTACTTGCATCCAGCTGCATGTGTACTGGGAAAACAAGTCTTGGCATGAGGAATAGCAAAATTATCATAGAATCAGGATCATAGAATTGTAGAATCATAGAACGGTTAGAGTTGGAAGGGACCTTAAAGATCACCAAGTTCCAACCCCCCTGCCATGGGTAGGGACACCTCCCACCACACCAGGTTGTTCCAAGCCCCATCCAACCTGGCCTTGAACCCCTCCAGGGATGGGGCAGCCACAGCTGCTTTGGGCAACCT